>CM035422.1:22317598-22460098 GCA_020310875.1 Ceratopteris richardii
AGGTCCACAATACCTAGGAGATAGTTTTGGACAGGGTCCCATTTTCATGGTTTCAAACCTAGATGGAACTCTAAAATAGACCTACTCTCCTACCTCAAAGTTGATGTCTCTCTTTTGAGGGTAAGCATAGGCCTTTCATTCACATATGCTCGAAGCATATCCTCTAGGATTTGGTTAACTCTCTCTGTTTGCCCATCCGACTATGGATGCTCGGCCATACTCATGCTAAGTTTTGTATCCAACCTTTTGAAGAACGCTCTCCAAAAGTGGCTAGTAGACTTCCTATCCCGATTGGAAACTGTCTAAAGGAAGACCATATAACCGATATAGGTTCTCAACAAAGAGTCTAGCCAACTCTTGTGTCTTCACCGTAGTACGTGTCGGAATAAACCTAGCCATTTTGGTTAACCCATCCACAATTACCCAGACCGAGTCATGCCCTCTCTATGTCTTAGGTAATCCGACTATAAAGTCCATGGAGATACTCTCCTACTTCCCATTAGGAATATCCAATGGGTGTAGTCGTCCTCTAATCCTCAATCTCTCAGCTTTGTTGACCTCGCATTTGGTGCACTTAAGCACATACTCTGGGACGTCCTTATGAAGTCCAAGCCAATAAAACGGCCTCTTAACAAGATCATAGGTCTTGTTAACTCCTGGGTGTCCCGCACTAGGTGTGTCATGACACTCATATAAAATATGTCGTCTCATCTCAATATCTCTAGGAACACACACCTTACCTTTATATAACAGATATCCATCATGGACACTGTAGTTCTTCCACTTGAATCCTTCTTGAGTACCCGTCGATACTCCATCCTCAGTGGAAACCCGTATATCACGATCCCCCTTCTCTATGGCTTCCCAAATCTCGGAATATGCAAGATCAAGCCTACACTTTCCTCTAATGGACTCAAGTAGCTCACTAGTGATCTGAGTAAAACTCAGTCCATTGAGCATAGGCATGCGGCTAAGTGAATCAGCCACTACATTAAACTTTCCCTTCCTATACCTAAGCTCATAATCAAACTCTTGAAGGGTCTTTGCTCATCGGGCCTTACGACCTTTAAGGTCTGTTTGATTAGAGAGCCACTTAATGCTCTCTTGATCAAACACTATCGTAACTTTGGCACCATATAAATAATGACGCCACTTCTTCAAAGCATGGACAATTGCATACAACTCCTTCTCATAGACGGAGTAATTCCTATGAGTCGGTTCTAGTTTCTTACTCTCAAAAGCTATTGGTCGACCATCCTGAACTAGAACCGCTCCTATGGCAAAGTCACTCACGTCAATCTCAACCACAAATGGTTTGTTGGGATCTGCTATATGTAAAAGTGGAGTTGTAGCAATTGCTACTTTCAACTTCTCCATACTTTGCTTTTGTTCGTCTCCCCAATGAAAGGCTTTCCCTTTCCCTTTAAGCTATTCCGTCATCGGGACAACAATCTTCGCATAGTTTTTAATGAATCTTCGATAGAAACCTGATAAACCTAGGAAGATCTGCAACTCTTGCAGGTTCCAGTCTCAAACTGAGTCCGGTCAGTAGGGATAGAGTTCGCTTCCTTAAGACTCATCCACCACTTATAAGCACGAGGGCCGAGGGAGAGACTCGCCTCTAGCACACGGTACTCTGGTGGGGTGCCCTTCAATTGATGCAAATCATGCCACTTTTGTAAAAAAGTGTAGATTGCATCCTTATTCCTATCTCGGTCATCCCCCGTAAAGGTAGGTGGCTTCAAGTCTTTCAGGAGGGGAGCTTCCCTAGAGCTCTCTCCTTTATGCTTACTAGGAAGAGAAGTATCTTTCCTAGTGAGCTCCAAAGGAATAGGATGGGTCTCTCTTTCCTTCCTAGTCACGAAAGAGGTGATGCTAGTCTCAAGTGAGATCATTTGAGACTTAAGCTGCTGTATGAGAGATGTGATGCTACCAAGATCTCTCTCTAATTTAAGGGTTTGGTCTTTCAAGTCTATGAGTTGGTCACGAGTGACAAACTCATCTAAAAGTTCCTCATATGTATACTCTTCCTGCTGAGGCTCTTTCTCTTCTAAGTTCTCTTCTATTTCTTGCCCTAATTCTACTTCTTCCATTCTAGTATCAGGATCCTCTAGTTTCTCTTTAGATGGAGAAGTGTTTTCAACTACTTGTTTACCTTTAGATTCCATGTTTTTCTTCCCTTCCCCCATTTGCTAACTAGAGTATATGAAAATGAATGGAAGTAAAGCTCAAATATGCAAGAAGAAGAGAAATGTATCACAAGAGCACTTCCCTGTTACAAAGTAAAGCTGCGGAAGCGAAATCCAAGTGATCCTTGAAGCTTTAGGTCGCTGATTTTGAATCCTCGCCAGGCCCAAATAAAAATTGGAAATGTCCAATTGCTCCGGGGAGGTTCTAAACACCAAAAACCATCCAAAACAATGCCAAAACCACGTGGGAATAACCCAACCGGGCAAACTGAGTAAAACTGAGCAACTTCTGAGATTTGACAATCCTCGCCAGTCCAAGAAATGTAGCCCAACACCTGTATTTCAAAAATTTGAGACTATCTCAAGTGAAAAAAGTGAATTTGGACACCAGATGGCGAAAAACTAGGCCCGGGAGTGGCCGCCTAGTTCCTGCCGAAGCGCAGCAGAGAAATTTTGGTGAGGCAAATCTCGTCCAAATCCAACATCGATGGTTTCTAACCGAAGCTTAGAAGTGTGGCTTCGTAACGTGAAACGTGACCAAGATTTTTAAAATCCGATATCGTATGAGCAAGCTATGGTGCGGAGAAGCCGGGTATGTCAAAAGTAGGAAGTGAAAATGCTAATCTTCATGGAAGGGTAACTTTGAGAAGCTCCAAACTGAGATTTTGAAGCTTTTTGATTGAACCCAAAACCCACATCCAATCTCCACAGCCCATATTACATGTATGCATCAATTTTTTTCCAAAAACTTAATTCATAGCATCACTTTTCTACTCCAAGATTTGAAGAAATTTTCGAAATTTTCCTCCTTGCTTAGCTTGAACTCACTGTCAAATCGAAGAGAGCTTGGACTATCGATTGAGAAGCCTTTTATCCCACATGTGGGCGCTCAGCCAGATAAGCTGCCTATAAAACCAAGAGTATTAGGTAGTCTCTTTCATCCTAGAGTGGGGAAGGAGGAGCAAAGCTCCCTCGTGGGCTGGCGGACGCCTGCGTGTATGGTCCCGCTGACGGCTGCTTCAAGTCTGGCTGTCCGCTCTGTCGCTTGTCCCTTTCACACGCACACGCCTCCATTTGATAGTTGACCATTATAGTTGACCATTAACTGCTCTGATACCTCTGTTGGTCTCCTGTGAATTCCCCAATTTTTTCATCCGTCCTACACACATATCAAGACGGTACACTCACTTCGAAGTTATCCTGCCGCCCAACCATGCGGGGCTCTATATCTCGAGTCTCTCTCATACCTACCCAAAATGGGCAATAATCAAGGCTCCTCATATGAGTGCCACTTGGCACCCTTATGAGTATCATACTCATAATGAATAAGGGGAGGGTCTCACCTCCAAGTCCTACTCATCTATGATACTCCATGTAACATAAGCCTAGCACAAGACTAAGCTAAAGATAGGAAAAATCAAAGCAAATGCACAACTAATAGAGTGTAGAGTCTAGAAATCTATCCACTAGCCCCAACTCTAATGGGGCTTCCACAATTAGAACTTGCATGTCCACTAATACAACAAATATATATACATACTAAGATGAACGAAGCAAACCCCAAATTCAACCCAAGACAATCAAGAAATAAGCTCATGGTAGTCAACCACATGTAGCAATCAGCTTCACTTTGGCAAAAGTCGACTAACTACTATGACATCCCCACTTATGTCATTAATCCCCTACATGTGTATAGAATTAAGCATGAATCTCACACTCAACTTGGAATGCATACACACACCACAAGCATGAACTCATAGGAAGCTTTGCACATTTTGATTCTATCACTTCCGGAAGAAAGATAAAAAAAATTAAAACAAATACATCGTTGACTCAGTACACTCGCCTATCAACTTGTCCCAACTACGACAATTCCACAACTAAAAGTTGTTATCCACTAATATGACTAACATATATATTTAAAATGAATCCAATTTCTCCCCAAATTCATCCCAAAATGAAACCCCAAATTCACCCCCAAATGAAAGTGTGAAAGATAAGTACATGTTAGTCAACCAGAAGACCATATAGCAATCAGCTCTATCATGCACAGTATCAACTAAATACCACAACAACCCCACTAGCATCACAAGTGCCAAGTAGTGGGTATAGAAATAAGAATGAATACACGCTCACACACATCCCACAACACACACCATGAGCATGAACTCATACAAAGCTCTATAAGCTGTGTTTCTATCACTTCCAGAAGTGATGGGCAAACTCAGCCATAATGAAGCCTTGCACAAGATGCATGGTAAAGGTAGAAGAATCAAAACAAATGCATATAGCTGATGGGTATGCATAGAAAGAATCTAGACAGCTTTACACTTAAGAGAATTAGAAGTTATCATAAAAATCAGAAAAGCATTTCATATTTCAGGTTATTATGACAAAAATCAATTGTCAATCTTAGGGATTTTGATAAAGGACAAAAACTTAAGTTTAAATTTTGGAGCCTTTATATAGAAAATTGGGATAGTTCTCCAAATTAGTTTTTTTGATAAAAGAACAAAAACTAATTTTCACATAATTTTATTTTTTTTTTAATTTGAAATTCAAGTAGAAAACAGGTTTTCACCTATTAAGCACCAAAACTTGCTAGTATATTTAATTGAATGGTTTTGCATACAATTAAGTCCACCTCAGTCCAAGAGTTTGTGAGGTCTTAGAGAGCTCATGGTAAAATTTATCAGCATTTTTTAGCTATAGAATTTTAAAATTCTGCCCCGGTCATATTCAAATTTTCCTTATATTTTAACACTATTTTTCTTTGGTCTATGCTCAGCCAAAATTTAATTTCATGCCTAAGAGATGTAACATGTATTGTCTACTAGTGAAAATTCAAAGGTAATGACTAATACAGAGTCCCCACACACCCACACAAAAAATAGTAAATGAATTATGTGAAAGTTACATGTTGCATTTCCAGCTTCAAGCAGTGTTTAATGGATAGATGACACACAAGCATGATTGCTTCTGTAGATCTTTTCCAGCAACCATGGCCTTGTATTTTGAGGCATAGTAACAGGACGTCATGTTAAAAAAGTACTCGGAATGTGGTTCCAAGTATCATAATGTTTCTATTTTAGCAGTGTATGATGACAGCCTTCATCTTTTCTTTTGACAGGCACTTGAAACTTGAAATTGAGACACTGTCTAAATTCCATGGCTCTTTTGTTCTTTCTTTCATATTATCAAGAAGAAAAATCATTGACATTCTAATGATGTCTCATCTTAGATTGTAGACGTGGAACAGACACTTGTCTTCACTTCACTTGCAGTAAGGTAGCAGATCAGAGAGATCTTAAAAATTATTGAATGGGCATAATCTTGGGAATATAAATTCTATGGCCAGTGTTTTGTCCAATTCAATGGATGGAAGTTAGATACATCGTGAGTGTTCCACGCTTAATGCAAAGCGACACATTGTAGCATCACATCTCAAACTGTGTCCCATAGGTAAAAGCTTCATAAAAACAAGTGCAACATGACTGGATGATTTGAACTGTCCGAAATCTAATAAAACTTACAGTATAATGCCACTTCAAGCTTATGGTGGACAAATTTGCACAAGGAACTAGGAGATTGAGCCATATCATGGATCAGAATTGGGATATGGTAAAAGTTTGTGTGGATAGAAAAGTTCTTCAAAGAAATTTCTGTTTTGAAAATCCCGACGAAACACATGATGTTCAACCTAAAAATCTTCCACATTAGAGTCAACAGCATGTTTACAATATGCACTGCGAATATAGACCCAGTCTTTCAGATGCCATGATGTGTGTTTGCACCTAGATCTTATCAGCCCATCTTCTATCCTTATGACAAGCTTGATAGAGAATAATAAAGAAATATATGGCTCATACGCCTGTCATTAATCTCATAGAAAACTTTAGAACGGCTGTTCTTAAAATCTTCAGCAGGGCATTGGGTGAAAACCATGTAAGGTTTTTATAATGCAAATTTTCAGGCAAGTGTTAACGTTCTACAGACATCGAAAATGAACAGGGAACTGCACCTACAAACATTTTTAGTAGAACAAAACCTTCACTAGTCAATTCAGTTTATCTACCTAGATACCGTTCATGATCTAAACCAATTGCAGATCTGGAAAATAGATCCAACTGGTCTCATTATAGGAATTATTAGCTCTGCATACCTTCGTGTATAATCTATATTAGATCGAGGCTTGCTTTTAGCCATCTACTACATGTCCCATTGTATTGAAAGTCATCGGATTTCACCTTTATCATATATGTTCTCTGGCCCAAATTCCTCATGGATACCATGCATTTGAAACCAGACACAAAGCTCTAATGAAAGCAAGTCAACTTTTACCTTTCTGCAATATCCCGTCATGCCTATAGGCTGTGATTCCAGTATTGAATCATATATCTCCTTGGATCCAATAGGCCTCTGCATGATTCAAGTTGGTCAGTAGAAGAGACTGGAGACAAAAAAAGAGGCATTTTTGCCAAGTTTGCTGAATGTTTACTTTCTAACTGAATGGGAAAACTTGTCCTTGATGCAGAATTGAGAGAACTTCACCATATATAAGGAAGAGCTGCACAATGTTAGCGTGCATCATGTACTAATACTGACCTTGATGGTATACTTGTTGAATGCATATGTCATCATAAAGATTACCACACGATAAAAGATGATTGAAGACCCAAAAGATGCAGGCTGAAACTTAATCGCTACTACTTCCTTCTAATATCCACACAATCTCCACTCTTAAAACGCATCGACAAGTTCAACATTACCTTTTTCAAAGTGCTATGTATATCCTCACCAACATTGTCTGGCAAACCATTCATGGTAGGCGGATTATGCATATATTGTACAGAAATACTCCAGACATGCTATAATTTTGATATGGTATCTTCAAGCAGTGATGCTTTTGAGGATAAAACATTGAAAGAAACAGAAAGAACAGCATGCTCTCAATCATGGATAAAATATTACAGCCAGTAGATCACGGTTTACAGCCAATGACCGTCCATGCACTAAGGAAATCTGTTCCTCCTTATCTCTCAGCGCGTTAAAAGTCACTATAGACTATGCGTCTGATCATCTGACAGCATCATGTAAACTTTCATCTTCATTAAGTCCAGAAAACAGCACTAGCTGAACGTGCAACCTTCTTCAATGTACTTATTTAAAGGGGCACTGCGTTCCTTAGTGAAAAGTGTGCTAGCTTATGCACGTCATATGGTCTTAGACGGGAATGTGATCAGCTGCCTATCTTTTTCCTCATCACTTATTCTTTATAGCTGCTTCAAACATTAGACAAGAACGTCATAGCTTACTGAAAGAATGGAGTCAATGTCATTAGCGATCCTCCAGTGCAGGGAATCCAGAATCTGAAACAGGTCATCAGTTCAGACATTTGGTTTTTATCTATTCGACTACCGGAAAAAGAAATGCATCATGAGAGATCTTCAACATCAAAAGCAATTTCTGCAGTACCATCTTCAGAGCTTTTGCTACATTGTTCTCGCGAGCCTTCAAAAACCGTTCGGAAACGAATTCTGGACGGCCCCGATGAAGATTCTTGGGCAGAAAACAGAAAAATGAGAAAAGAGCTTTAGTGCAGAGTGATGAGAGTGTGTCTACATGTCACGAGCTAAAGACTTTATACATGCTAACTAATGACGAATTACATGGATACTACGTTGCAGATTATGAAACCACAAAGAGCTTGTACAGTGGAGTTGAGACATATCTTTCTGGCAATTCGCATGAGAGCTGCTTCTGCTGACTGACTGTAGCTGCAGTTAGCTAGATATGCAACACTCTCTCTACAGAATCCCATAGCTAATTGATCTATAGAAGCAACCAACTTGAAGGATACCCCTAATCCCAGATGCATAGTTTCCAAAATCTTCCTGTGATTTGACAGAGGAATATTTCAGGATTGAAGCGTATGATGGTCACCTTGTAGGAAGCTGCAAGTTTCCCGTCCCCTGAAGTTGCTGCTGCCAAACAGAACACATGAGCAGTGACAACGAGAAGATAAAGCATTTATGATGCATGGCTACCAGTACTACTCCGTAACCATGCCACATTGGAGCAGTCAGTGCCATTCTATGTTAGCAAACATAAATTTCGCCAAGAGCGCATTTCAGACTTCGCTCTATAGGATATCTGCACACACGAAATTTTTGTGTCCTAGCCCTAACAACGCTGCATTCAGAAATCTGCAGATTGTTAATGAGCACGGTACCAGGAAACAATATGTCGAAGTGAGATTGAGTACTTATAAAGCCAATCAGAATGCGTGCTCGTCAGTATGATGGAACTCAGAATGTGTGAGAAAGCGTGTGGATCATCTATGCTTGCAAAGAAGGAAAGGAAAGACCTTGCTGAAGGGCGAGTGTTAGTTCTTTGATGGATTCACGAGTTGCAGACACCATGGCTCAGGTCGGCGAGGGCGCTATAGTGGCAGTCGCTGCAGCTATTTCGTACTCACTTACGTTAGTCGATGAAAGATATGTAAGAGGAAGAGTAGGCAGGAGATGCAAATACGTTTATAATGATCTGCAGATGACCGAGGAAGCTAAGGAGTAGAACTTGGTCAGCGGAGCTGCAATAGAGAAAGTTCCGGGTCTCGTGGTGTTCAGTCCTGAAACTGTCGCGCACAGTGTGAAGATGCACTGTACAGCATAGAGAGAGAGAGAGAGAAGGGGGGGAGAGAAGTGTGAAGAGAGACCCAACTTCCAAGTAACTGATGAGAAAGGATGCGTAAGAAGCGGGTTTTGTGGACATGTACTGCAAAGTGCTGAGGAAGGTGAGCAAAGGTTCAAGTGTGTGACGAACGTGATTTGTGTTTTTCCTGTGTGTGGAATTTCTACGATGGTCATTGGCCACGGTACAAGGCAGGCTGACGGTTGGGCACAGTCAGCCTCAACTGAGGCGTACTGAGAGCAAAGTCGCATCGAGCACCGGACCATGCATGATGCGCCAATGTAGCATCATTGACTCTCCTGTCAAAACGCCTCATTCAGGGCTCGTCTTGCGAGAATTATCCCGACAAGCACTACCTCTGTCACGGCACGGCAGTCAGCAGTACGCAATAAATCTACGGTAGCTCTCTCTTTGATGGGCGATAATGTATGCTGCGCAGTGCGCATCTGATTTCAAAAGAAACATCCATGGAAGATGTTTATCTTTCAGTATACCTGCTCTAGCTCTCTCTTGGATGGGCGAACAGGTGGATTGCACTTCAGATTCAAAAGATGCATCCGTGGATGGTCTTCACCTTCCAATATACCTATAATAGCTCTCTCTTTCAAGACGATAACATGGGCTTCGCTTCTGATTTCAGGATAGCTATGGTAGCTCTCTCTGATGGGCGATAAGGTGGGCAGATACATACATATAGCTATAGTAGCTCTCTTTGATGGGCGATAAGGTGGGCTACAAATGGGAACTCTAAAGAAACGTAGATTCATCCGTGGAGAGTGTTTATCTTTCATATTACTTGTACCACCCTTCTTCTCTGTAATGGGCGATAAAATGGACTGCGCTTCTGACTAAAGAAGATACATCCATGGATACCTACAGCACGCCTCTCTTTGATGGGCGTTAAGGTGGGCTGCGCTTCGGAACTCAAATGAGTTTCATGGATGGCGGTTACCCTACAGCATACCCATACTAGCTCTTACTTTGACGGGGGATAAGGTGGACTGCACTTCTGATTTCAAAAGCTCGATCTGTGGATGGTGTTTATCTTCCAGCGGAAATGACAAGTGTGCGTTTGTTTTCTGTGTGTGACCAAAGATGTATGTGTGCATTATAGGAAAAGAAGTCCCATTCTGTGTTGGACACTCATCTTGATGACTCGATGAAAGAAAAAGTCTAATGGCGGTGCAAGCTCTTACTTCACATTGTCAAAACCCTCATATGTCTTATTCTTCCCTAAACTAATTACAGGAGGTCTCCCGTAATAGGGTATTTTTAAGGAAAAGTGTGCAATTTGGCTATCAGATTGGCATCATGGTTCTTTCTTTTTTTTTTTTGAAAGTACAAGGAATTTGAAATGTCCAGCCGGGTGGGAATTGAACCGAGGCACTTTGCCCCATGACATTCAATGCAAACCGCTACAACACACCCTTTTGGACATCATGGTTTTTTCTTAATGCATGGATTCAAACAGTTGAATGCATAAATAACTGGACAAAAATTCTAAGATTTTACATGAAATGATGTGTGCAATGATAATCTGTAATATGTTCAAAGAAAATATGTGTGATATGTACACAAAATTTTACCCATAGTGTGAGAATACGGGTCCTAATGAGTTGATGAAAGAATAAGCTTTGTGATTGAAGTGCAAGTCCAATCTTTCTATATTTACTTAAGTTCCACTCTCTAAAATTTTCAAAAGAACATGTGCATAGTTTGAACATTTCTATCCCACCATTTCTCATAATGGTCAACCTTTTCCACTTGTTAGGAGTTTGTGGGGTTAAAAGGATCCCACTATAACTAAGTTTGTGGGCCATTATCCTTTTTTGCCTTTGAAGTTAATCCAAGCATGAAAGATCAACATTCAACAGCAATAATGGATAATACAATAATAGTAGTAGTAGCAATAATAATAATAATTAATAATAATAAGAAGAAGAAGAAGAGGGAGGAATGCTTTTTAATGGTTTAAGGTGAATTTCCCTAGTGAATATTCCTTGCTAATAAAGCCATATCCTTTAAAAGAGAAGAATCTCTTTTGGGTAGAGGAAGTTTCCTTTTGGATATTCTTGTCTAGGAATGTCCTAAGAATATTCATTTATATTTATTATGGGCCTCTTTTAGAATCCTTGGTCCTAGCAACTTGTCCGCAAGCACATGTTGTCAGGAAGATATTTACCAAGCCAAACCTCCATTCCTATAATTGAATAGCCTCACAATCATTGTCACATCCTACTACGTTGTATCTCATTTCATACATGTGAGATTCTTGCATGTGTATTTGTCCATTTATGCATGTCATTTCTGTTGTATTCCTATCATTCTCATGCAATTGATTCTCGAGACATATGTGGACTTCTCCCAAAGCTAAAGCAATAGTATATCGTACTGATTGAACTTTTGAGATGCCTTCTCTAATGTGCACATGTCCTTCTCATCACTATGGACATGTCTGTATAACACTTGTTTGGTGAAAAAAAAAAAGGGACATATGTATTTCTCTAACCTGAATACATCTCTAATGTGCACATGTCCTTCTCATCAATATGGACATGTCTGCCTTGCCTTCCTCTGTGTATTGATTAACACCCATGTTTCTCCATGTACTTTGCTCTCATCAAGGACTCGTGATCTTATATATGATCTACATCTCCCTTAGAAGAGGTACTTATCTATGTTAATGATAGAACCGTGTTCCCCTCACATACATAGCATCCTCAACGGATACGATTGTGTGTGCATATGTACTTGAAACCATAAAAAGACAATTAAGATACTACTGATATTTCAAATCATTTATGTGTCTTCTTTACTCATCTTTGCATTCATTGTTGCACATAGCTCGGGTGGATTGCATTATGCTTGCCTTCTTGTCTGTGTTTATCGGGTGGTCCTCCTCCTTCTCCTCCTATTCAAAAGCATAGATATATTATAGATATATTAGACACTGTTGGATGATACTTAGCCTAGAAAAGGATCCTAAAAGAAGAAAGTGTTATGAGAATATTCAAGCATATAGTGTATTCTTAATGTATAACATCAACATAATAAAAGGAGAGTGTGGATATGCTTAGCAAAAATACTGTAGAATTGAGAATTTGGCGCATGTCTCATGTATCTGGAGGTCTCTTCAATTCTTCATATTAAGCTAATTCTTTGTCTGCATATAGATAATGCTTCACGCCATTCTCCAATGTTCTCCTTTAAGTGATCCAGCAAATCATTTATGCATGGTTTTTGGTCCTTCCCACGTCCCTGGCTCAAATTCCAATCTCCCCATATCATTCATAACCTAATGTTATGATTCTAGATCTACGGTTGATGCATAGACAAGTAAAATGTTTACGCGTATGTTATCTAGAAAGCACAAACGAATCTTCCGGCACATGAAAAGGCAATGGAATATCCCATCAAAAAAGTAAATATGTTCTAGTCCAATATGTATGAAAGAAGTCAATTTCTCAAAGTAGAGACACCATGTCACCCTTTCTTTTAAATAAACATACTTATAAACCTTTAAATTACTTATAGCCTCTAAAGTAACTCATCACAATAAGGGTAGGCATCACAATAAGGGTAGGCAATAATGCAAGACGTCTTGGAGAGGGAAAAGGTATGATTTCTTTCATTAACTCTAATGGAGATATGAGAAAGCTTTCAAATGTGTTGTATATTCCACAAATGGAACAAAATTGGCTCTTAGTAGCTTCTATAATTGATCAAGGTCATGAAGCATCTTTCAGTAAAACAAGATCTAAGAGTATGGATAGTAACAACAATGTTGTTGGGACTAGCATAAGGAGGAACAACATGTATGAGTTGTTCCTCATACAAGTGTGGGGACAAGGAAGCTATGGCATGAGAGATTCAACCATATCGGATACTGTGTACTAAAGAAGATGCATGGTAGGGGTATGGTTGCACACCTACCATCGATTGCAGAGATGAAGGAACCAATGTGAAGCTTCCATGATGAGCAAGAAACAGAGGAAGGTGTTTCCACAAGAAGCAAGAGTAGAGCAAGATATTCTCTAGAGTTGGGGCATGTTGAATTGTGGAGAAAAATGCCTACACAATGCTTGGGTGGATCTTTGTACTTCATGTTACTCATCGATGATTATAGCAAGAAGATGTGGGTGTACTTTTTTCATAATAAGGCTCAAGCTTTTGGTAAGTTTAAAGAATGGATTCGGCTTGTTGAACTGAAATAGGGAAGCAGATGAAGAAATTCATTTTAGATAGTGGTGGTGAGTTCACATCAATAGAGTTGGAAGATTTGTGAAAGAGTAAAGCAATTATGCATCAACTCACAATGGCACATAGCCCTCAATAGAACATTGTTGAAGAATGTAGGAATCGCACCATCATCGAGATGGCAAGGTACAAGTTGAAGGGAAAGGGTTTGCCAAATCAATTTTGGGAAGAGGCGGACAACACCATTGTCTACATATTGAGTCAAAATTACATCAAGGGACTTGGTGGAAAGGCTCCATAAGAGACCTATACTAGTAAAAGGCCACCTGTTTCCATTTCAAAGTATTTGGAAGTGAATATTATGTACATGTTTCAAATAGGCAAATAAACAAATTTCAACAAAAAAACATCAAATGTATCCTCTTAGGGTATAGTGATGATAAGAAGGCTTATAAGCTTTATGACCCTAAGGCTAAGAAGATCATGGCAAGTGGTGATGTGGTGTTTAAGAAGGAAAAACCACATGGAGTGGAGGAGGAAAAGAGAGCTTCCACTTTATCATTAGGTGAAAGGGCAATCCACTATGAACTTTTCCTAAGAGCTATCTCTTCTACACAAGAGAAGGAAGCATCATCTTCAAATGATGGGTCTGAAATCCATCAACCTGTCATCACCCAATCAGAAAAGCCATTGCCACGTTGGGTGAGGAAACTCTATGATTCTATAAATGCCATCCTGTAGCCACTAGAACAAGTTGCATATGGACCAGGGCAATTGACATGGAGAATAGAGGATTATAGATGATCAAGTGCTCGTATTGTAAATACAACCCTAATGGTTGAGCTCATTCAAGAATAAGCAAAGGAACCAACCAATGCAGATGACACACTCCACAATCCAAATTGGAGGGATTCCATGCAAATAAAATATGACATTATCATGAAGAATGGAACTTAAGAGCTAGTGGATCGACCCCCTAAGCCCAAATTCATTGGCACCAAGTGGGTCTGGCTGCTAATGTATAAGGTTGATGGTACTTTGAAAAAGTACAAAGCAAGACTTTTTGCACACGGTTATTCACAAGTTGAAGAGATTGAATTTTTTGAATCATTTGCCCTGATTACAAGGATGGCTACTATCTGAGTAGTACTAGTTGTGGTTGTGCATAAATGATGGTGAGTCTATCACATGGATGTCAGATCAGCATTCTTGAATGGAGACCTCAAGGAGGAGGTATATGTGACTCAGCCACTAGGGTTTGAGGCTCCCCATTCAAAGAACAAGGTATGTAAGTTGAAGAAGGCATTATATGGGCTAGAACAAGCCCCTATGGCATGCTACCAATGGATAAATACGTATCTCTTCAATCTAGCTTTCGAAAGATATGCTTCTCATTCTAACTTGTATGTTCTAAAGAGAGGAGGGAAGACAATTGTGCTTATACTCTTTGTAGATGACCTTGTGATTACAAGAAATTATGATGTTGTTCTTCAACAAACAAAAGATGCACTGAGTTCAAAATTTAAATGGACAGACTTGGTCTTAATGCATTATCACTTAGGCCTTGAAGTATGGCAAGAACCAACGAAGATTTTCATCTCTCAACAAAAGTATGCAAAATAGATTTTGAAGGCATTGGAGGATTGCAAGGAGATTTCTACACCCATGGATGTCAACACAAAATATATCTATTGAAGATACTTCACCTCCAATGGATATTGGAAGATACAAGAAATTACTTGGAAGTCTCATCTACTTGTGCAATAGCGATCAGATATCTCCTATGCTATTGAAGTATTAAGAAGGTTATCTAATAAGCCTTGCCAAAATCATTGGAAGGTAAGAATGCGGATACTCATGTATGTGAAAGTAACCATGGATTATGGTATTCTCTATGAAGAAGGAGCTTCTATGGTTAGATATTGTGATTCAAATTGGGTTGGAGATATTGATACCAAAAAAATAGTTTCTAGATATTGCTTTTCTTTAGGATCTAGGATCTTCTCTTGTACCAATAAGAAGAAATCAATTGTAGCATTATCTTCTATTGAAGCTGAGTACAAAGCAACGTGTGGTAGAGAGGAGGCTACAAGAATGAAGTGTGATAACCACATGCATGGCCATAACCAATAATCCTGTTTTACATGCACATATTGAGCACATAGAAATTGAGTATCACTATGTGCATGAGTCGATCGAGGACGTGGTTGTGGAGATAAGCTTTTGTCCAATTGAAGAAAATGTAATAGACATCTTCACTAAGGCTCTTGGGAGAGAGCAAATTCATCGACACTTTCCAAAGCTTGGCATTAGACCAAGGAGGTAGTTCACCACAAGGTGGACATTGAGGGGGGATGTTAGATATACTCAATACTCCACCCTCAACTAACCACAAATGATCCATGGTGCGCTAAGTTTTAAGGCCCAAATTATGGGGAGAAGCCATTGTGAGAGCCCAGGTATTTGTGGAACCCTAACTTCCAAGTTAGATGAGGTCTATGTGTGACCATTCATGGTAATAAATGATCTTTGTGAGCACTGCCATTAGGTTGGGTAGGGCATAAACTTCATTCAAGGCAAAAATAAAGGCCTTGTGGAGCAGTGTAGTTTCCCCATAGAACCTCAATGGGGGAAGTGCAGAGGAGGGCTTGCCCCCTTCTATAAGGTTTGGGGGCCCTATCACCCCCAGACCGTAGGGCTGAGATAAGAGGACTTCTCATCGAGGAGATATTGTTCAATTGTATATTTTACTGACTATTTTGTCTCTCCCTTTGTAAAAGCTATATAAGCATTGCCCACTTGTAGCTTTACATAGCATTGTGCACTAGTAAGGCTTTCATCTAGAGTCTGTCTAGATTACCATCTAAACTCTAGATTGGGAGTGCACGAGTGGATATCACCATCTTTGTAATTGCATTACTCTTGGCAATTTGAGAATTTGAGTTTTCTATATCTTAGTTTACATCTCACTTTGTCTCCCTTTTTTTTCAACTCTATCTACTTGTCTATTTTGTTGTGCTACTATTTCTTACAAATAGTTCCCCTTCTTCCTTTTCTCAATTCCTCCTTTTGTAAAATTTCGCCATTTTCTTCCTTTTCTCATTCCACGTTCATCTTCGTTCCATTTCATACAATCTCTCTTTCTCTAATATTATCCCGAATTACCCATTTTTGTGTACACCTTACTAAAGTGTATGTTTTTGTATGTAGAATATAGTTCAATTATAAACGCGCAGCATACACTATTTGTACTATCAAAGTTACAACAAGAATTGGCATAGTCCAGATGGGACCCCAATACAACATACTCAAAAGTTTCAAGAGATAATTGAATTGTTCATGACTTGCGAGTTTAGAAGAACTTACGAACTACCCAAATGAATGTTTCAACACGCAAGGAGCACAAGCACTCAAGCTATAGCAACACACAAAGATACTCAAAGATATACATCAATACGGAAAAAAGACACACACGTACATACATACACACACACACACACATATATATATATATATATATATATATATATATATATATATATATACATATATATATATATATATATATATATATATATATATATGTGTGTGTATAAAGTAAAATATACACAAGGAAAATCCTTTTGGCGATGCAAACATGAAAGTAGACGCATATATGAAGACACAATGATTCCTCAACTGTTTAAGTTCTTAGATAAAATTACTCACAAAATCATCGTTGGTGCAATCTATAAGGACACACAAGTTTGGGTACATTGTTAGAAGAATTATAATTTTGTGGCCACCGAATGTTGAAAATTTGTAACATGTTGGTAGCCCAAGTCTTAGATTCACACTTTCAAAGTCCCTTTTTCTTATGGGCACTTTTCTTTGGTCTATGTAGAACTTATACTTTTGAATATTGCATTTGGTTTCTCATTCTATTCTCTTGAAGCCATCAAATCTCTTAGTCTACATTTAGGGTTAATGAAATCCTATCTAGTTCATTTCTTACAAACTTAGACTATCACCAGTGTATGGCATATCGAGTTCTTTGAAGTACCTCTACCACACAAAGATGTGTTCAACCATTTTATAACTCTAATGGAACCTCACATTGTGATCCCCCTTTTACACTTTTTTTAGGCCTTCAAGTGTATTTTCAACATAGATGATTCCAATATTTTTGTTCCGTGATCATTATACAGTTGACCGGTCTTTGATTTCAACATGGTATGTAAGCATAACTTGAACACCTAATTTCGGTGGTTGTTAATACATTTTGCTACCGATGCTTACAAACACACTTAGGTCTATGGGTGCATTTTTGTCCCACTTTATGAGGTTTGTTTTTATAGCTTCTATGTTATCATTATCTTAATGGGTTCGTTTTCTTCCTACAACATTTCCAAGTTAGTAATTTCACTATGTGTTGTACTCTTAAACTCCTTTTTCATTGTGTTACTTGTCTATGTCTTTCTCCTTAAAATCCAATGATTTCCAATAGAGAAAGTCATTAATTCTTAAGGTGCACGATTGGTGCACTTTGATCACTATCTGAAATAAGATTGATGACCTCTATTAGGTCAAGAGATACTTTGGAATAGCCTAAAGTATTGTTTTTCTATGGCAAAACTACTATTGTATGAGAGAGGTGGAGAGAGATCATACAAAGATTATCATAGGTATAGAGAGATGGATTCTAACTAGAAGAGATATTAGAGAGAGAAGGAGGGGATTGTGAAAGTACATATGCATGTTGTGTTGATGAGAAGCCTCACAAACTCCAATGATAATGGGTGAGGAAATTATCCATATGTATAAGGATATAATACATGTAGAAGTTGGGGGGAGGATCACATGGACCCTTACCCATGCCCAACAATCTTCCACTTAAGGTTCAATGTGACCATAAGTGGCCACATACACAAGAATGATTTAGGATTATACACTAATGTACATAAGTTGGAAATATCAACCTATACTAAACAACCTACATTGATTGCCTCAAATAAGGTGTTGTTTATTGCTTAATTACTTTCACAGTACAATGGATTCAAGGAATGGGGAGTACCGGAATATACTCCTATGCATTTATATTTCTATGTGCACTTCCAAGAATGGAATGAAGTAAAGATGACACTGAGTAGAACACTAAAACAAAATTACAGAAAGTGTACTCGAGAACATCTTAATTTATGTATTAAGATAATGTCACCAAATGACGCAGACAATGATATAAGTAGGCATAGAAGTAACTGTGCTGGATTCTTCTTCTTGTCAAAACTAAAACTCTCTCTATTCTCTTCTTGGTCTTTTGAATACGAGTTGTCTTTGGTTTAACCTCACTGTTTTCAGTTACAAACACTAGACAATGGTTAAGCTCCTAGGAAGTTCTACATACATAATTTAAAAAATTATAGAAATTAGATTTTAGAAAATCCGAGTAGATGTACGGATGGCAACCTAACACTAGCGCGCACAATGGACTTGGACCTAGTAAGATACAATTCATCCATATTTGAAGGTGGATTTTGTATTCTACCTAAATCATATGGAAATTCATCAAAGAGTTCCCTCAGGATAATGACTCGAGACTCAATCAATTCTCGAAAAATTTCTTTATTTAGATTATCCCGTAATTGATTTCTCCAAGCCAAAGCTTTTAACTTTTCTTTCATAAATTCTTCAGATATCTTTTCCAAAAAATCATGAGTCACTTCCTATGCTTCTTCAATCCGTGTTTGCAGTTGTTGGAACTCTGTATGCCTTTGTCTAATTTCAACATCTTTACTTTTGATGTATTTCTACAACTCATCCTGTGATTTTATCAGCTTAATAATTTGAAATTCTTTATCCTATAACATGTGAGTATGTTCTGAAATAGTTTGCATAGCTTCTTGTAATTGACTTTCCAAATATTTGATACCTACAATCTTAGCCAAGGCTACCTGTAAGTTCTTTGTTAAAGACACAACTTGATCATAAAAGAATTTTTTCTTAGTGATCAGAGTAGCAACTTGATTCTGCAAGTCATCCTTATCTGCTTCAACTCACCTAAGTTCATCTTGAACTGCTTGAACTTGTTATGTCACCTCTTGATGATCTTCAATAATCTCTTTGATGTGGATCTCTAAATCATTGATCTTTGTCTTTAATATATGAACTTCTTCCTCAGGGATATTGGCTTTACCTGCTAATGCATCCTGTAATTCCACATTTTGTTGTTCTAATAACAACAATTATGCATGCATCTAATCCATTTGCATTTGAACAACATTGTGATTTTGTTCCTCTTTCTCTATTTGTAAAGAAAAAACCACTAATAATCATGTTGCATCTGCAATGGCGCTTGATTGGATCTAAAAATCCTTTTACAACCATGGATAAATGACTAAAGAACAACCAATCATGGGTATTTGGACTCTATCAAACGGTGTCTTCCAGGGATCTGGGCATCTCCAATTGAAATTTGGGGATCGAAAAGTACGTGAAGAATGACCTATTGGCAAAAATTGATCCATCTCAGTTCTATGTGATGTTGATAGTTGAGAATCTAAAAATGTCTTATTGTACAGCTTCGATGGTTTTTGTTGCTGCTGTTATTGTTGTCTATGAGCAGCTTCCTCTTTGACAAACTTTCATTGATGTTCAACTTTAGTAGCCACAGTTACCTCCTCACATTGTTGTTCTCGGACGTCTTCATCTATTTGTTGTTGACTTCTCCTTAATCATTCTTCTTCAACTTGTGGGAGAGCCTCTTGTACCATGTGAACTCGACATCTTTTCTCTGTAGTTAATGGATCATTATCATCTAGGATTGGCCTTTTTCCTTGCTACTTGCTTGCTTGCAAAAATGCCACTTCATCAACCACATGAAATTACCACACCCCAAGTAGAGATGCTTTCGGAACGAAAAGAGATAATAAAACTCCTATTTGGTGTCAAATTGTTGAGCTTTCTTTGTTGGTTGCAAAGTCAATGGACCTCTTTCTTCATCCATTGGGAAATATTTTTTGACCAATTCACCTGGTGATTGGCCACTGCCGTGTCAACCATTAGGAAATACAAGGTTTGTGAGACCCTATATGATTACTAACCTTTAGTTGTGTTGAAATGTAAGTTGGGTGCATCACTTTGAAAACATCTGTGTCGATGTGGATCTCTAGCACACTACTTGCTAACAGCTTCCAGCTAATTGTGGCATTGTTGGATGAAAGAATTCATCATTGATTGATTCAAATAGTGGTCCAAGGAATCTCACATACTATAATAATCTACACAGTTGAAATCAATCGACATGATTTTGCATTAGGTGATCGAGAATCACCAACGGGCTCATGTCGGTTAGTTTCAAAGTGTTTGACAACGCAGTTCCTGTCATGGCTGTAGGAACGTGTTGGAAACACACACTATAGGATAATTTGCACAATGAAAAGTAACATGTAAAAATGTGAGTCAATTCACCAGTCTGCTTAAGTAGGCAAGTAACAAAATCATTGTAATTCTACATGTGCATGAAATTGTGCATGTATTTGGTTCTACAGATATGGTCTTGAATGTTGCATGCATGTCCAATGATTCCAAATCTATCCGATCAATTCTCGAATTGCCACTCTTAATGCATCGTTAATAATGCAGAGTGCAATGATGTGTTTATTCAAAATGTGTCGAGGCCACTTATTAAACAAAAGATTATATACACTATAATACATGAAACACAAAGACATGGAAAGGTTGAGACCAATCTGGGGCTTGAAGTATAGGTGAGTGAGCAAGGTTTTCAATCTGTAGAATGCTAGATCACATTCTATGGTCCATTTCAAAGTGGGAGGTTTCACATGAGCAAGAGCATTTAACGGCATAACAATATGAGCTAAACAACATAAGTGCTTCACATGCCAACAAATTTTCCTAAAAATCGTAATACTTCCTTAAGAGAATGCAAAGGTGGAAATTTCAGAATAACCTTAGCCTTATCCATATCAGCAACAATTTCGATACTAGAAATAACATGACCTAGCAGTTTACCGCACTTTACTCCGAAAATGGATTTAGCTAGATTGAGACTCAAGTTGACCTCCCTACACTTAGTAAAACATAGCCGCAAGTATTGTATGTGATCACCTTGGGGTCTGTTGCAGAGAAAAAGGAGCACAAAAAAGGGACCCTCCAAAATTTCAAATTATGGGCATGACTTTTCTTCTTGAAGTTTCTTACATCATGACGCCATGTAAATGCACTAGAGGACTCCTCTAGATGCATGAATCCCAAATATTGTGACATAATCCTTGTAACATAGTAGGGATTTAGTGTTTTTTCAATAAAAGTGTCGGTCTCTTATGTGAAAGGAATAATTTTAGGGAAAATTTATATAAGTCACTTGATGAGTATTGTAAAGAACTTTTTGCCATTGTGAGAACTGAAGCTGATTTTTGAATTTGCCTCTTTCCAGCTGATTATCTTCTTCTCCAAGAGAGTGTGTGTGTGTGTGTTTCATGCTTGAAATGTGTGTGCGGAACTGTTGTCTACCCCTCCCCTTCATGTTTGAACTATCGTAGTGCGTGCGTGAGGCTTGAGGACTTGTTGACTGGGTGTTGGTGTTTCCCACCATTCACTATTTCGTTCATAACGTAAAGCACGTTTGTCAAATTTGATGATTAGATGTGTCTCAAAGAGAGCTTCAAAACGAACCTGTTATTGATTATATTTGGAGTTCAGAGCTGAGAGAAAAGTTTGAATTTGTGCTTACTGCTCTAACAAGTATTGCGACATGCTCTTTTAGAGGATTAGTGAGTAGGAGAGGTAGTTAAGACAAGTCACATGCATTGTAGCATAGGCACTTCACTTACCATCATGTGTGCACATGTCTTCATACACTTGATATGTCTAATCTCTCGGATTGATAAATAAACATGTATCTCAGTTGACACAAGTCCCTAAAGATCTACGACTTAGGTACACACATTTTTGGCATCGTTGTCGGGGATTAGCCTAATCAAAGTGCCTTCGTGATGATTATAGCTATGGAGTGAATGAATCATATGTGTAGAGGTAGTTTCAGTTAATGGCGAGTCACCAAATACTTTAGCACTTGTTACTTCACAGTTTAGGAGTGTGTGTAATGAGTTCATAGGTTTAGGAGTGAGGGAGTGAGGAAGAGTTAGGGTTTAGGAGAGAAAGAGAAGTAGAATTAGGATAGATAATTTTCCACTAGAAAATCCAAAAAAATAAAGAAAAGTTGGATCTTTTTGGTTCAGGTCCTTGGCCACCCAAGGCCATAAAACTAAAAAACACTTTAGATTCCGAGTCACTTGTGTGAAGCAAGTATCATTGAGAGCAGCCACCAGTATCACAAAAGGAACATCGTGGCAAGAGCACATAATAGTGAAGTATTGAGGGCAAGACTAGGAAGACACACTCTTGAAGGTGAGAACTTTAACCCTATAATCTTATAAAAACAAACAAACCACTCACAAACATGCCACGACACCGCATCAGTATCGCAGGGTAGAAACACAGGGGTTGGAGTGAAGTTTTCTCATCTATAGTGGGTCAAGAGAGAAGAGGAGCAGGGGAGAGACACTTTGCACAAAAGTTTTTAGAGTTTAAACCACATTTGCCTATGGTATCATGATTGATTAAGTTTTTGTATTACGATACCAAAATTCCCTAGTATCACGATACTTGCTTGATATCTGTATCATGGGTGCTTCCTTGAGGTATCGTGATACCATCAAGGTATCATCTATTGCGAATTTGAGGTATTGCGGATTGTGGTTTGAGCTGTATTATATCGAGAGCCAGGTGATATTATATTGTGAGAGTGGTATCGTATCAAGAGAATAGGTGGTATTGCATATCGTGAGGTACTTGGTATTATATCGTGCCTTAGTTATCATGTGTCGCTAGTCATGTGGTATCATGCATCGTCTGTAGGCAGGTATCGTATCGTCACAAAAGTAATATCATGTGTCGTTGGTTGAGTGGTGTATCGTTAGAGTATAGCATTGTCGAGGGCAGTATCATATCGTTAGGAGCTGATATCATGTATCGTTCTGAGGTGGTATCATCCCATATAGGTATCATGTATCGAGGTGGATCAAAGGTATCATATCATTCCAAACCAGTATTGTGTATCACCTAGAATTGGTATCAGCTTGAGAAGTATCGCGTATTGTGACAAATCCAAACACCTTGAAAGTGAAAAGAGAGAGGAAAAAAGAAAACACCAGGGAGGACGAGTGTTAGACAGTCAAAGAAGCATCATTTCATCAGTAGGAAGTGCTGCCCAATCGAGCCATCATTCTATCTACTTTAAGACATCTAGTGACTCGGAGGAGGAAATACCAATTGCCCTTGAAGACATGCATGGATCAGTCCCAAGCGAAGGCTTTATGTCCACCATAGAGGGAGAATATCGATCATCCCTACAATACATGTCCACCAACCTACAAAGAGTACCCATTTACCTCGATGGCATAAATAGGTCAGCAGTACAAATGGCAAACTCTATGGATCCAAAAATAGTTCCGAGACTTGCCATCAAGTATGAAGGTGGAGTTTATATGGATAAGTTGGGTCAGATTTGTGTAGTGATCGAAAACCCAAACCAGATCAATGATAGAGGGGAACTAGAAGGGAAAGGAACTTCAGGAAGACCTAACAATGGAGACACTATGACTACTCCAAGGGGCAAGTCAGTAGTGACTCAAAGCCATTACTCGACCCCAAGCCAAGGGACAAGCAATAAAAGAAATAGATTCTGAGCTTGAGATAGATAAAATTTTAGGACCTAAAATTCAGATAGTTGAGGATTCAGAAAACCTAGGAGAAACTAACAAAACTACTCAAAGATGGAAGACTAAAATGGAAAAACTCAGCAATAAATGGATGAAAAAGAAAAGTCAAGAGAATGAGAAATCAGTGAAGGAAAGTAAGAAACCTCAAGAACTAGAGGTGCAAGGAAATAGTCATCAGACTATCCAAGCATCGAAATTAGTCCAACCAGGATCACTTCTAGCAGAATCAATGCTAGAGGACTTGGAGATGTGGTTGAAGGCTTATCAATCCAGAATCACGACCGGACTGAGCATAGAGCAACATGAGAAAATCTATCCACAAGGAGATTTGGAAAAGGAGAGATTGGCTATATGTAGGAAACTCATAGAAATAGCTCAAACCACACTGGAACGTACTACCCCAATTCTTCCAGAGACTAGGATACCAAAAAACCAGTTCAACAAATGCCTAGAAAATGCCAATCGAGAGCCAGTAAAGAAACAACAAGAGAACAATAGTGAAAGAGACCGACAAAATAACAAGGAAGAACAAATCTTAGTGATTCTAGAACTAGAGGACAATTGGCCACACGAATTATGGGTCAAGATTCAAGATTAAGGGTGGTAAAAGAATGAGAACTCTCTAAAACCCTTTGAAGAATTAAACACTTGAGAAAATCAACCTATATCAAACTTAGAAGAGGTATATGACGAAGTTTCCATCTTAGACCAAAACAAGGAAGAATCGAATAGCATATCCACTCTGCCCAATTACATAGGAGAATACGAGAGAAGGTCGATAGTATTCCATGCTCCCATGATCTGGGGCAAGGAGGAAAGTCACAAGATAAGACATCGCACAACTTATCAGAACTCAAGAAAACTAAAATACAATTCTTATTGACAATAGAAGAATTACTACAAGTTAAGCCACAAGTGTGGAAGCAATTATCCGGAAACTTAAGAATAGAAATTGGAGAATCCATGAACGAGAAGAAAGAAGCTGAAGCTCCATCAACCATTCAAATCCCAATCGATAAAGTTGGAGAATTTAGTGAATTTAGTAAAGGAGATGAAGGAAATATGTGCCTACCCATCACTTTTAACGAATATATGACTAAATCCATATTAGACACCAGAACTGGTGTATGCATAGCCACCAAAGAGATTTGGGAAAAAAAGGGAAAGCCAACCCTATGACCAACGCACATGAAGCTTCAACTAGCAGATGGTCCTGTGGAGAGGCCATTAGGAATACTATGAAAAATTAGATTGACAACTTGTTGAGTAGAGTTCAAACACACTCTAGCTATATGGAAAAGGAAGAGGAGAGATGTGGTACCGTTAGTGTCCATCTGAAAGGCCAAATGGCCACCGGACACTTCTTTGTATATGTTCTTTAATAAAACATATAGTGGCCTGGTCAGTCACAAAACTGTAAGTTCGACCGCATTTGTAAGACCTAAGAAGTCTGTCGTCGTGCTCCCTGTGTACTGTGTTTTCTGTGTATTCTACAGCCTCTGTGCGGAGTACTGTGTGCGGAGTCAGGAGCTCGGTTTCTACTCCGAGCATATCGTCGTGGAGCTCTCTCGAAGGAGATTGCAGAGCGGTGCATCGCCATCGAAATACTACACTGGTATCAGAGCAGTTCGAGGCAAAAAAACTTTGTTCCTTTTGTGCGAGCGAAGCGAGCACCCCCCCCCCCCCAGGCCTTCTCCAAGGCTTACGACTAAGGCGGCGACCAAGGTATAGACCTTGGCATACCTTGTCATCCGAGTCACCGAAGTCACTATTGGCGCCGTTGGCTGCGCGCGAGGGAGGACCTCAACGATCAAGGAATATAGAGGTTCCCGGTACTTCCCAGGAGGTCACCCATCTCAGTACTGTTCCCCCCAGAGCTCGCTTAACCGTGGCAATCTCTTGCCACTAAGCTACACTCTTGTGGTGTTTGAAGAAGGGGAAAGACTAAGGTTGACATTACCTTGAACAAGTTTTGGTGCCTCAAAGCTTCATTTTTGCTTTTAAAGCCTATTTCTGAAGCAATTTTGGGGTGTTTTTGGAGCCATTTTGGGGTACTTTCGCACGTAGTTCTCTTCACACAGGTCCAAGAACATCAAGAAGAGTGTTCCTTGTACTTCTCAGACAATAAATATCAACCTTTGGGGCCGTATTTTCAGCCACACTCGTAAAACTACAGGTTTCTCGAGGGGTTTTCAGTTTTGGTGGGAGCAGTCGTTGCAAATTTATGCAGGTTTTTAAAGCCTAAAACATCAGAGTTGACAGACACTTGCAGGTGTTATTGGCTAGTTTTTGGGCTGTGTATTCAGCCTTTTAGTGTCGTTTTACTGCATATATTGAGCACATACACACCATGTATGCTTCTGTGGATATCGCTTATGTACGTCCATGTGGGCATTGATATAGCGGTTACGTTCTTTGCATAAAGCCTTTTACGTTTGATAAAGAGGGTCGTGGTGAGGTTTTCTTAACTGGGAGACACCCAGATGTCGGGGTCTCTTCGGTGATGCAGGTGGAAGACTTACCCAGCCTCGCCATAGGAGATGTATGATAGTTGTTCATAGGTGCTCGATAAGCCTAGTTGGCTTCTATTGGGTAACTGATTATATGCAGTGGAGTCAGTGATTCACTATGCAGGTAGACATGTCAGTACTTGCAGTTTTATGATACTTTGACACTGGTCATATGCTAATTTTGCAGAGGATACTCTGGCAAAATTTTTCCAGATTTCTGGTTTAGTCAACTATATAGTGGTCGATTTACTCCTTGATACACTTATTTGTTGGTGTTTGGACTCTTCTAGCTCCATTATCATTCTATTCAGTTCTCTACGATCATGGCATCAGAGGTCTCAGGCACATCCGGTGGATCAGGGTCTAGTGCTAGCGTTCCGAGGAGGAGCTATAACTTGCAGGGCAAAGACCATTTTGAGATCCGAAAATTTGATGGCACAAACTTTGCTCTATGGAAGAATCAGATTAAAGATGTGCTGATTCAAAGAAGGCAATGGAAGCCAGTAAATGGGATTTCAAAGAAGCCTGTTGACATGGATGAAGATGATTGGGATGAGTTAGATGAAATGGCCAGGTCCACCATTCGCTTGCACCTGGCAGATAATGTTTACTTTACAGTATTAGACTGTGAAAGTGCAGAGGAGCTTTGGAAGAAGTTATGCAATACATATGAAAAAGAGACGGCATCAAATAAAGTATATCTGATGAGAAAATTATACGACCTTCGTATGAAGGACACAGATAGTGTTGCTGCTCATCTAAATGAGTTTGATGCCATATTCTCCCAGTTACAGGCTCAGAAAATGGATATGGACAATGAAATAAAAGCAGTATTGCTGTTATGCACCCTGCCATCATCATGGGATACATTTTGCACAGCTATTAGCAATAGTGCACCAGGTGGTAAACTCGTCTATGA
The DNA here is from genome assembly GCA_020310875.1 of Ceratopteris richardii. Lineage (NCBI taxonomy): Eukaryota > Viridiplantae > Streptophyta > Polypodiopsida > Polypodiales > Pteridaceae > Ceratopteris > Ceratopteris richardii. The sequence continues at coordinate 22,344,888 of CM035422.1, forward strand.
TGACATATGTGGAGCACTCTTGAGTGAGGAGATTCGTAGAAAATCTATGGTTGGCACTCAGAGTGGAGATGCATATAATGTTCGTGATTCTTACCAAGGAAAGAATCAACAACGTGGCAGGAGCAAGAACAAGGAAAAGAATGGTCAACGGAATAAGAGCAGAAGTAAATCAAGGAAGAGGGATATTGAATGCCATTATTGTCATAAGAAAGGACACATGAAGAAAGACTGTTATGCATTAAAGAATGCTAAAGGTAAAGGACAGAATGTTGATGGGCATGTTAAACAGTTACCTGCACCATCTACTTCGATTGTGAAGATTGAAGAAATTAATGCTATTTCTGATGATGCTGATGTGTTGACACTTGATAGTACTGTGCCATCTGAGGCACTTATGGCTGATTCTCTTTCCCACACCTGGCTGCTAGATTCTGGTGCTTCTTTCCATGTGACACCACATAGAGAATGTTTCTCTAATTATGCAGCAAAGTCTCTTGGTACCGTGAGACTTGGTGACCCTTACCAGTGTGATGTTGTGGGGATTGGAGATGTGGTTGTGCAGTTCATTGACGGCTCAAAATTTACTATGCATAATGTACGCCATGTACCTCAGTTATCACGCAGTTTGATGTCAGTTGGTCAACTTGATGACCTTGGTTACAAGGTGGTCTTCTATGCTCAGTCCTTTCGTATATCAAAGGGCAATATGGTTATTGCAAAAGGAAGGAAAGTTGGCTCACTTTACCCTTTATTTGTATCACAGAAAGAACACTTGTTAGCTGTTACTGAACAGCCTATGGCTTGTATTTGGCATGGTCGTTTGGGCCATATATCTCGTAGTGGAATGGAAAATCTTTCTCGTTCTGGCTACTTACCTGTGTTATCTTTCTCTGATTTTTCATTTTGTGAGCATTGTCAATATGGAAAGCAAACCAGAAATGTGCATAAAACGCACATTGACTCTTCAATTCAGCCTTTAGATCTTGTTCATACAGATGTGTGTGGTCCTATGCCCACAGGTCCTTAGGTGGTTCTCTTTACTTTGTCACTTTCATAGATGATGCTACTAGAAAAGTCTGGGTATATCCTATCAAATCGAAGGATGATGTATTCCCTACTTTCAAAAAATGGCTTGCTTCAGTTGAGACTGAAAAAGGAACTAAGCTTAAGGCTTTACGTTCAGATAATGGGGGTGAGTATACCTCACATGAATTCAGCCTTTTCTGTCAGTGTAGAGGGATTCGTAGAGAGTTTACAGCTCCTTATACCCCAGTACAGAATGGTGTAGCTGAGAGGATGAATAGAACTATTCAAGATAGAATAGTCTCTATGTTGCATCATGCAAACCTCTCACAAGGTTTTTGGGCAGAAGCAGTATTGACTGCAGTTCATGTGATTAACCTTTCACCTAGTACTGCCAAAGGTCTAAAAGTGGCACAAGAGTTATGGACAGGGAAACCACCATATTATGATCACCTTCGAGTTTTTGGGTGTGAAGCACATGTTCATATACCCAAGAATCTTAGAGAGAAGTTGGACCATAAGTCAAAGAAATGCATTTTTCTTGGATATGGTCGAGAAGGACAATTTGGATATCGCTTATGGGATCCTGAAACACGGTCAGTGATCAGAAGTAGTGATGTCATTTTTAATGAGTCTAAGATGCATAAACAGTCGATTAAGGAGGTTGAAGTGAGAAGAGTGGTGTTTGAGGATACTAGTCCTCCGGTTAGCATGCATAAAAATGCTGCACATAGGGATGTTCAAGAGAATGTCCATTCAGATGAGTCTGCACATGTTCCTGTTCAGCAACCATTGAGACGTTCTGCACGTGTCTCATATCCACCTGATAGATATGTTCCAGGTTTAGATTTTGTTATGCTAACAGATGCCGGTGAGCCCTCTTGCTACAAAGAGGCTATGCAGACAGAGGATCATGTCAAGTGGGAGCGTGCCATGAAGAGTGAGTTGGATTCTATTCACAAGAATGGTACTTGGGACTTAGTACCTTTGCCAAAGGGCAGGAAAGCTTTACCATGTAAATGGGTGTATAAGCTGAAATTCACATCAGATAGTGCTTCTCCAAAATATAAAGCACGACTTGTTGCAAAGGGTTTTAAGCAACAACATGGTGTTGATTTTGAGGAAATCTTCTCTCCAGTGGTCAAGATGACTACTTTGCGCATGTTGCTTGGATTCGTTGCAATGGAGGACTTAGAGCTAGTCCAAATGGATGTGAAAACAGCTTTCTTGCATGGAGATCTTACAGATGAGATCTATATGGAACAACCAGAGGGTTATGTAGTTCCTGGCAAGGAAAGTCTAGTTTGTAAGCTCAAGAAGAGCTTGTATGGACTTAAACAGTCTCCTAGACAATGGTACCAAAAGTTTGATGCTTTTATGAAGTCCCAAGGCTATTCTCGGAGCAATGAGGATCATTGTCTCTACACAAAGAGATGTTCTGATGGCAGCTTGATATGCTTGATACTTTACGTCGATGATATGTTGATTGCTGGGAAGTCCTCTTATGATTTGTCAATTCTCAAAAAGAAGTTGAGTCAGACATTTGATATGAAGGATTTGGGGGATGCCAAACATATTCTTGGCATGCGCATTACTCGTGATAGAAGTAAAAGATGCATATACTTGTCTCAAAGTGAGTACATATCCAAAGTACTTCACCGATTCAATATGCAGGGTGGAAAGGCATTGAGTACACCTTTACCCACATATGTGAAATTGAGCAAGGATGACTGCCCCAAATCAGATGAGGAAAAGGAATTCATGACCAAAATTCCCTATCAGTCTGCTGTTGGTAGTCTCATGTATGCCATGGTAGCTACGAGACCAGACATTGCATTTGCAGTGGGAGTTGTGAGCAGATATATGTCTAATCCTGGAAAGAAACATTGGGAAGCGGTCAAAATGATTTTGAGATATCTGAGTGGCACTAAGGACAAGTGTCTATGCTTAGGTAGAGGGAAAGCATCCATTATTGGTTACACAGATTCTGACTATGCTGGTTGTGTAGACAATCGTAAGTCTACATCAGGGTACATTTTTCATTTTGTTGGAGGTGCTATCTCTTGGAGATCTCGTCTTCAAGAATGTACAGCTGTTTCCACCACAGAAGCAGAGTATGTTGCAGCAAGTGAGGCATGTAAGGAAGCATTGTGGCTTTCTCGTCTTGCTTGTGATATGGGTTTGCCTCAACATGTACCTCACTTGCTCAGTGATAGTCAGAGTGCCATTGCTTTGGCTAAGAATCCGGTCTATCATGCAAAGACCAAGCACATTGAGGTGAGGTATCACTTCATTAGAGATTGCTTAGCCACTGAGAGCATTATTCTTGAGAAGGTTCACACTCAAGATAATGCTGCAGATGCTTTGACTAAAGCTCTACCACAGGATAGCTTTCGACACTGTTGTCACTTGATGGGGGTTACTTGATTCTTGATCTTACACAGTCACTTGTATACTGTGTAACATGCCCATCAGGTGGGAGGTATAGTTTGTATACTTACACTCAGGTATTCTTTATCATTCTTTCTTTTTTCTCCCATAGCTACTCTGGCCATATTGGCCTTTAGTGGGAGATTGTTACCGTTAGTGTCCATCTGAAAGGCCAAATGGCCACCGGACACTTCTTTGTATATGTTCTTTAATAAAACATATAGTGGCCTAGTCAGTCACAAAACTGTAAGTTCGACCGCATTTGTAAGACCTAAGAAGTCTGTCGTCGTGCTCCCTGTGTACTGTGTTTTCTGTGTATTCTACAGCCTCTGTGCGGAGTACTATGTGCGGAGTCAGGAGCTCGGTTTCTACTCCGAGCATATTGTCGTGGAGCTCTCTCGAAGGAGATTGCAGTACGGTGCATCGCCATCGAAATACTACAAGATGTACATACATTGGAAAAGATGTATCCCTTGAAGAAGAACAAGAATTGATAGAGCTAATCAGGGAATATAGGGATGTATTTGCATGGACTTACAAAGACCTCAAGGTAGTAGATCCATCCATATGTTCCCATAGAATCCCAATGACTTCTGAGGCAAAACCCTCGAAGCAACAACCATACACATACAATGATGTTTATTTGGCTAAGATTAAAGAAGAGATTGACAAGTTGTTAGTGGTAGGATTCATTAACGAGATATAACACACAAAATGGGTATCACCTTTGGTTGTAGTACCCAAGAAGAATGGTAAATTTAGAGTCTGCATCAATTTGAAAAAAGTGAATGTAGCTACTATACGTGATAGCTATCCTTTACCTATCACCAACCTCCTCTTGGAAAGAGTTGTAGGCAAGGAATTCTACAGCTTCTTGGATGGATTCTCTGGTTTTAATCGGAGGACCAATAGAAGACAGCTTTCGCAACTAAATGGGGAGTATATGCCTTTCAAGTGATTCCATTCGGGCTCACTAATGCCCCTACAACTTTCCAAAGACTGATGTGTCATATGTTCAAGGAATTTTTAAGAAAAAGCATGGAAGTTTATGATGATGATTTGTGCACCTACTCTAGTCAAAGAATTGAAGACACTCTTGAACTATAAAGAATATTAAAAAAAATGTTGACAGTATGGAGTATGCTTGAATTTAGAGAAATGTGTCTTTATGGTAAGGCAAGGAAAGATCTTGGGACATATTGTATCAAAGAATGTAATTTCCACAAATGAGGATAAGATTAAGGTGATCTTAGACTTACCAAGTCCTAAAATTGCAAAGGAAGTACCAGCCTTCATGGGTCATTGTGGATACTATCGTCGGTTTATCCACATATATGCTATAATCGTGAAACCTTTATATGACTTGGTAACTCAATTCACATGGACAAAGGAATGTGAAAAGTCATTTAAAGAATTGAAACAATGATTAAGTTTAGCACCTACTTTGAAAGTACCCAACTAGAACAAAACATTCCATATCCATGTGGATGCATCAAATTTTGCAATAGGATGCATACTAGCCCGACTTGCAGATGAAGGAAAATTAGATCATCCTATTGCATACACGAGTAGACAATTAAACCAGGTAGAGAGGAATTATACCACTACGGAAAGAGAAGGCCTAGGAATGGTGTATGCAATTTAGAAATTCTGACATTACCCCTAGCCAATAAATTCAAATTCTTTATCAACCACCATGCATTATTGTATCTAGTCAATAAGCCGTGTAATACAGGAAGGCTAGTGAGATGGTTCCTATTATTGATGGAATTCAATTTTGAAGTAATAGTAAAAAAAGGAAATACTCATGTACGAGCGGATCATTTATCACGAATGACACACGAAGAACCACCCTCTGGAGTGGCTGATGATCTACCTGACATGTACTTATTCAACTTAGAAGTGTGTCCAAAATGGGCAAAAAAGTTAATACCAATCTTCACACATGGACCAAACTATAGGATCAACGAAGACAACAAGGATTTTTTGTAATCACGCAATTTACATATTGTAGCAGGTAGTTTATACTACAAAGAACCAAATGGTATATTATTGAGATGTGTAGAAGAGGAAGAACAAAAAAAACTTAATTGATCAAACTCATGTGAATCAATGGAAAATTCATAAGGGAGTTCATGAGACAATAAGAGAATTTAAAAGACTCGGAGTATACTTGGCCAGACATGCAAAAAGATGTACATGAAAACATTCGTAGTTGCCAAGAATGTCAAGGGAATATCCCTAAGGACCATGCATCTTTACAATTCTCTACGATAACACCAGCATGGAGTAACACATTGGTAAAATTCTTGAAAACATGAGCGCATTAGGAACGAGCTAGTCTAGCAAGGAAGCAAACTCTAGAGGAAATGAGTAAGGACTACACTAAAATCAGAAAAAAATTATTCAAAAGGGGATAGGGCAATCAACTACCATTATGTGTACATGAAAAAGAATATTTACCCATATTAGAGATGTGTTAAATGTTAAACGCGAGACTAACTGTCAAAAACGCGTTAAACACCTAATTGGGTTCTTGGGAGTGGAAGGGGTCTGTAAAGACAGAGGCCCTATGCTTGTTTTCCCAAATGACTTCACACCACATTATACCAACATTCAAGACTTCTATCAAGAATTGGTATACCCTTCTCAATCCTTAGGGTTTTTCATTCTAACTCTTCCAGAGTCTACCGAACACACTGTACCAGACTATTAGTATCGTGATACCGAGTTACCTCAGAACCTTTTTCCAAATACACACTACTGTAACATTAGGGACAAAACAGTAGTTCAACCTTCACCGAATAGCGTTCACAATCAAACAAATCGAAGACATAGAAGGACTCAACAGTTCCAGACACACAGTGTTGAAAGGCTAATACACACTTGAGATGACCCTTACCGTAGCCTAATCTCACCGTACAAATACAGATCTCAATACTGAAGGCAACACAATCCTGTACAGTGTTTTAGAAACACTACCACAGCTACACAGACTCACCAAACAACTGGTAGAACATTCCAAGAAAGAGTAACACCACGATACGCGTAATTAACACAACAATCGCAATAGAGAATCGCAAACGACTCACTCAGACAACAGTCTGACGATCTGCTGGATGTCGAGGAAACTCACAACAAACAGGTATCGATAGACAACAAAACAGAATCAGAACCATACACTACAGTATACTCAGAATGGCTTCAACAACACTGCAGCAGCGCTCAACCAATCACCCAGACAGACAGTTTGGTGATCTCTTGAAACGTCACTGGCGCGTTTCTTTTTCATTGCTTTATATAAAGATTACAAGGTGTCTGCATAACAACCTTTCGCGCGTGCGAAAAAAGATTCAGTTATACAACTCCCAATCCGGTGGCGGATAACACTGGCACGCACAGTGGACTCAAACCTGCAGGTTTTACAAAATTATTGTTCTTCTATAATGCCGTCTAAATACATGTTTCTGGCTAATCTAAAGGTTCGGGCAATTTTCTTCTTTAAAGCTTCTAACATCTGTTTGAGAGTATCCGATTCTACTAATTGTGCATCTACTCTTACAAAACTTAATGCAATAGCTTCGGTCAGCAAAATTTCTGCTTGCGTTTGCAGAAAAGCCTCTTGTAAGTAGAAATCGTTCAATAAGGCCGCATCTCTGAATACTTTCATTTCTGCCACCTATTTCTCCATCTCAATTATTCTTTCCTTCTGATTATCGAGCTGGTTGTCTTTTCTGTCGATCTGCTGATTTTGGAATTGAATTGTTCTTGAGTAAGCGTCCCGTTCTCTGCGAAGATCTGATATGACTTTTTGCAGTTGAGCTTCTACGGTCAATTTTTGTTTGAGAATACTGTTTACTTCAAACAAATCTGTCTTGCATCTCTGGAGTTCGTCAGCAGTTTTCATAGCCAGATCATGTTGTTCTTGGCCTCGTTGTACCACTTCATCTAACGTCTGTCTTGTTTCTTCCAATAGATTCCCTAAGGTGATTCTTGCATCTTCTTTATCCTGTATTTCTTGCTTCAATTGAATGACTTCAGCATTTGCATCATTTAATAATTTGTCTCTTTGTCTGATCTCTGCCAGTGCTGCATCTCTTTGTGCTGTAACTTCTACCTGTTCGGCCATTCGGGCTTGTAACTCTTTCAGATGTTCTTGTAATGCTTGATTTTTGGCTTTGGCTACTAACAATTCTTCTTGTAGAGGACTAATGTCGGCCTCCAGTACATCTACTTTATGTTGAAATTCATTGCGAATATTCTCTATCACTTGCTTCATTTGCGCAGGTAGTTGTTGTGATAAATTGATCAGCAGTTGACCCATTGATGCTAACTCAGAAAATACTTGAATGGAGGGGAGTGGGAGATGAGGACGAGGTTGGGAAGAGGATGCTATGAGAAGCTGTTGGGAATTTGGTGGGGAGTAATTAGGTGATGAAGATGAAGAGGCCGGGGGTTCGTCGGGGACAATGGGTGGAATAGGAAGGATGGGGTTGAGTGGAGGTTCCGGTGGAGGAGTGGGAAGGATAGGGTTAGGTTTTGTTACCTGTTCTGTGGTTTGTTGTGTGTCAGCGGTGTCGGCAGCTGTGGACTTGACTGATTTAAGTAGCTCTTCGAAAACTTCTTTAATGACATGTTCTCTCCCCTCTTGTCGTTCCTGCTTAGATTGCTGCTGGGATGCTTCTTGTGACGAGCTTGTGTCAGAGTCGGTGTGATCCTCCTGTTCTTGTTGCCCTTCTGACGAAGACTTTGCTCATGATTTGTGCTGCATAGATGTTGCGGTGTCATGGAAGGTTTCTTCGTCATGTTTTTCTTCTTCTTTGTCATCTTCTTTATTTCCTTCGTCTGAACCCTGTGCTTCACTTTCAGATGAACTGATTCTAATTCTTTTTTGGCGGAAGAGTTGATTGAGTTCCTCTTTGTCTTCTTCATCATCTTCCAATAATTGGGCCGACTCTTCATGGTGCAGGATCGGGCCTCTGGGTGGTGGTTGTGCTGCAAGAAAGATATGATGTGCGACAGTCTGGACCTTGGCATTCCTCCCTTGTTTACCTGTTTGATAATTGAAACACATTCTCTGTGAATGCGGTGGAAGAAGTACAATGCAAAATTTATAGGCTCTCGGGTAGCTAAGTCTATGGCGGAGTAGAAGGGACGAGATATTCCATATGTGCGCTTTTGGAGATTGAGGATGGCTACTAAGAATTGTAGTGCGGATCTCTCAAGTTCAGGATGGCAGAGGATGGCGTATTCGTTAGAGGAACTCCTAGGGAATAATTGATTCATTGTGGCGATCGGCAGATTCGGGCCACTTTCCCAACCTTGCCGAGGGAGTCGAAATGCATCAGCAAAGGTTTGAAACATGATTATGGTGTGGGATGGTAGGGATGAGATCGGCCAACTTTGCTCGGTGGCAGGAGAAGCAGCGATGGCAGTGATTATCTGGGCAAAGAACGGGTGGGATTCCACTGAATGCCACGGTAGTTCAGCGAAATTGGCCAACCCACGTATGCGTAGGAACTCTCCTACATCGGCAGGGAGTCCGTCATGGAAAGCGGCATAGTTTGCCAGAGCTTCCATGGTGCACACAAAAAACGCAAGCACAAGACACAAAGCACAGGGTTTACACAATCACACAAATCACGCAAACACAATAGCGATTTTCGGTGAAACAGAGAAGGTTAAGTAGATGCGCTGAAGTGAAGAGCAGTCAAAATCACTAATCATCGTACGACATTGAGATGAGAACTTCATAACTTCGGTGTGCATGCATTAGAAGCTTGAAAGGGCAAGGCGGCTGTTGACATAATTAGGTATCAAAACGCGGATATATACAGACTTATTTTATTAAGCGTGCAAAAACAAAAGAAAAGAAAAAGAGAAATAAGAAAACGCAAAATACGCGGACCATCCGCAGAACGTTTCAGTGTGGATCGGATGTTTGTTGATACGGCCGCAGCTTTGATCCATTTATCACCTTTGGAAGAGGAATTCCGGTCAAAGTAATCAACCGAAAAGTGGTTGGGCCCACCTTTTCAGAAATCTGGTAGGGGCCAAACCATCGTAACTTAAATGTGCCAGCAGAGCGATTCGACTTGGCATTGTAGAAGAGTACAAGTTGTCCCACCGTAAAAACTGGAGTCTTTAGATATTGATCATGTGTTTGAGCTTGTCTTATCTGTACTTCCTAAATAGTTAGAAAACTTTGCCATCGGTGCTCATCCAGTTCTCTGAGTGTATCCAACCGAAAGGACAGAGATTCTTCAGGTAACAGTTTCTGAGTGATGGCTACACGTAAACTTGGCACAATAATTTCCATGGGTGCTATGGTTTCCAATCCATAAGCCAATTTGAAAGGGGTTAATCCTGTTGCTGCTTTGTATGTAGTCCGGTACGCCCATAATACTGCAGGTAACAGTTGATCCCATCTTTTCGGTGCTTCCAGAATCAGTTTTCGAAGCGTATTCAACAGGGTTTTGTTTGTACTCTCAGCCAAACCATTTGCACGAGGATAATATGGTGAACTGCATTTATGCGTGATCTGAAAAGAATGTGTGAGTGCTTTCATTAGATTGTTGACAAAATGAGTGCCTTGATTTGTAACAAGCTCTAGAGGTAAGCCAAAACGCGGAAAGACATCTTTCATTAGACATTTTGCCACCGAAACAGCTGTGGAAGACTTTAAAGCCCATGCTTCTGCCCATCTGGTAGCATATTCTGTACATGTTAGAATATAACGATTATTACTGAGTATGGCAGGAGGTGTAATAGGTCCAATAAAATCTAGACCCCACTTCTAAAAAGGCTCGAATGGCAAGATAAGTTGTAGAGGGAAAAAATGACGTTGTAGGGGCTGTCCAGACCTCTAACAATTATCACATTTTTTGACAAACTGCAATACATCCCTGTACATAGTAGGCCACCAAAGTCTGCTCTGCAGAATTTTTCGGTGTGTTAAATCTGCAGCAAAATGTCCACCGGAAGGAATTGATTGAGCTAAAGTAATGACTGAGTTAACTTCATGTGGTGGAATACAACGAAGTAAAACTCCTGTGTAATCCATATAGTATAATTCCCCAGCAATCAACCGAAATTTGCGACTGTATACTGCAATCTTCCTACGCATTGCAGGAGATGTTGTAGAAGGAAGGCATCCATCAGTCAAAAAAGTTAAAAACTGATCATAGTAATTATTTGTCACAGGAGGATCTCCAATTTCATCATTATTTGGTTCAGTGCTATAAATCGCTAGTGTGGTGTCATCAACACCGACTGGAGCTTCACCGGAATCTAAACGAGAAAGGAAATCTGCTAAGGCATGTGAACTGCCTGGCCGATGAATAACTTCGTAATCAAACTCTTGTAAAAGCAGAATCCATCGCTCTAATCGACCACCTAAATGCTGCTGCCTTACCAGGTAGACAAGTGCAGCATGATCTACATGAAAAGTTAATTTACGGCCAAGTAAATAATGCCTAAATTTCTTTACAGAGTATACTAAACCCAAACATTCCCTTTCTGTTACAGAGTAATTCTTTTCAGCAGGGGCAAGCCTTCGACTTGCATAGTATACTGGCCTGAACCATTGTTTGTTGCATTAGTACGCTCCCAATTGCTATATCTGAAGCATCAACAAATACGTGAAATGGGCGATCCCAGTCAGGAGGCTGTAAGATTGGAACCTGTGTTAGTAATCCCTTTAGACGATCAAAAGCAATTTGACATTCCTGAGTCCACTCAAATTGTTGAGGAGTCTTGGTTATTAAACGGTTCAGTGGTATCGCCAAATGAGCAAGCCATCGTAAGTGTCGACCATGCCATCTTACTTGGCCCATGAAGCGCATTACTTCCTTAGGTGTAGTGGGTACAGGTGCTTCTAACACAGCTGTGATTTTATCTGGATCCACCTGTATACTCTGTGCATATACAATGTGGCCAAGTAGGTTTCCACATGAAACCGCAAACACAGATTTGTTTCGGTTCAAACAGAGTATGTATTCTCTGCATTTCTCAAAGCAACACCGTAAATGGAACAAGTGTGCTACCATTTTACCAAATAACGAAAAATCATCAAGATAAACTTGCATAAACGAGGTAAGGTAAGGGGAGAATATTTCCTGCATACATCTCTGGAAAGTACTTGGGGCATTTCTTAATCCAAACCACATTACGGTACAAGCAAAAACATCCCAATTGGTAATAAAAGCGGTCTTCGGTATATCCTGCTCAACCATTCTAACTTGATTATACCCACTGTATCCATCTAGAAATGAATACATTTCGTGTCCTGCTACTCTGTCAAGCATCGTGTCAAGAAAAGGTAGCGGAAATGGATCAGGCACCGTAGCTACGTTCAGTTTCCGGTAATCCACACAGATTCGCAGTTGCTTATTCTTTTTAGGAACAATAACAATTGGTGAGATCCATTCGGCATGCTCTATTGGTACAATGAATCCGACTTTGATCGGGTCTGAATTACTGCAGCTTGCGTTTCTACTGGTGTGATTTGTACCATATTAGTCATTGGGTTTTGACGTTCTTTCTTCCTCTGATCATACTCAGCTGCATCCTTACAAAATCTTCTAATGTGACCAAATTCACCACAAAAATGGAAGCGCGGTGGTGGCAAATTAGTATTTTCCTGTGCTGGTCTGGCCTGCCAGCAATTTGCATTGTAGTTATTATTTCTCTATCCTCTGTAATTGCGATAGCCTTGTTGCTGTTTGTTTCTCATTTGCGGAGGTACATAATGATTGTCTGGCTGTCCTGGTTCCTATATAATAGCATTGATAGTTGCTGGTCCCTGTACTTTGGCATTATATGCACAGTTTTTGGTGGTATGTCCGGTCATATTGCAGATAGCACAAAACAACTGATTAAGTGCACAAGTGGCACTGTTGTGCCCTGAATTCTTGCATGTGGTGCATAACATTTGTCTGGTCGGATCTTCTGCAATATTTTTATTTGCTTTTAACCATTCCAAGTCTTCTGTAAATCTTCCAACCTTGTTTTCAAGCTACAAAGCCATTGCAATCACTACATCTAGTGTCATAGCTCCTACAAAGCATATGATCATAATCTGTTTAAGTTGCAGAGTCAATCCATTGATAAACCATTGCATGATAACATCATCCAGCAAGTTGGCATGTGCTGGTGGTAATTGCCTCAATGAGTTCTGAATAGGGTGGCATATGTGGAGAATGAGTTCTCCTATGCGCAACGGAAGTGTGTAGTGAACCCTTGTATGTCCAGCACTTGGACAAACATCTGCACCTTAGATAGCTTGCTGCTCTCAACACAAAACTCAAATGGACTTGATGATTTAGTCAATCAAAGTAGACAAAGAGAGCTTTCTAACAAGCTATAAATGACTTAATTTGGACAAGTTTTGATTAGGAAACACAACTGTCAAAGATGAACTACCTGTCCACACAGGTATGCTGAAGAACGGAGCTTCACTCTCGAACTGATAGCTCTCTGAATATATATCCTTTGAGAAAGATATTTGGTACAGAGAAAGTAGACACAAATAGCTTTCCAACAAGCTAATAATCACGTAATTGGGATGAGTTTTGATCAGGAAACTCAACTCATCAAGATAGACCACCTGCACACATAAGTACACTAAAAAACGGGACTTCACGCTTTCACTGATATCTCACAAACTACATAAGCTTTCAAAGAGATATTTGATATGAAGAAACTACACAAGATAAGCTTTCCAATAAATGTTTAAATGCACAAAATGGTTACATATGCACGGAGATATGAGCTCTGCAACAGAGCTGTGTATAAACTGACGTGCGGCTGGAAGGAGTCTAAGGGAAGCCAAAATGACAAAATGGCAAGATCCGACTATTGGGAGCTCTTGCCTCTTTCTCTCCTTGTTTTGAATGTGCTCCCACTTCACTTTTATAACCAATGAGCATGTGAAGAAGTTTGTTCCTCCTTCTTAACTCACCACTTTCTCCACTACATGCTACTAACTACAAGGCAAGATATTGTATCTCTTACTCATCATGAATTTTGACTAGACTTTTTCTTTTATTATTTTTTCCTTTTTTCCTCCACTTTTTTCTTTATCTTTATAGTTGGTAAATTTATCCAAGCATGGCTCATATGAAAATGAGCTTGTACATTTATCGTCAACAACATATTCCTATACTGTTTGATTTATCTTCTGTCTATTGTTTTGTAGGTAGTCAAAAATTTCGGCTGGATTCTTCTTTAGCCTAAATCTCTGCAAAAATGCATCCCTTACTGCTTCATAGGTGCCGAAGTGGTTAATATCATATTTTGTAAGCCATCTGGCTGCTTCATTAACCAATGTAGACTAGAAGACAATAGCTTTATACGCCGGATCAGGTGGATGATTGAGCACTGCGTAACTTATCTCAAATGTGCGTACATGAGCATCTGGGTCATCTCCTGGAAATCCACCGAATTTAGTGTACGTTACTCCTATTGGAGTTGGCCGTGGTGGAAATAGATGTTGTTGTGGCTGCTACTGCTGCTGCGGTTGCTGTTGTTGTTGTTGTTGTTGTTGCCCACTCATCGTGCTGGCGGTTGTATTGTGACTACACTCTATATCCCGAGGCGGAATATCTGAATCGTCGGAATCTGTATCGTCAGCGTGTGCACTTTCCGGTTCGATAATCTTGTTCAGTATGTTTCGAAAGTTTCGAACAAGCTACCTTCCTTCTTGATGTCAATTGTAGGGAAGCTTACTCCCAATAGCGGCGACTGGACTGAAGATTCACCAAGAAATGGTAAACCGTCACCGAAAAACTGTGAATTTTCAGTAACTTGTACCGAAATAACACCGGAAGGTGTCGATTTTTCGTCAAAACAAAGTTCTCCTTCTCCTTCACTGGTTTCTTTGGCCAAGACGTTTCTATTCGTAAACAAATTTGAATCTTTACCTAATGGTGTTAAACTAACTTCATGCTGCGTCCCGGTAGATTCTGGAGTTACTATACCTTCCACAGACTGTGCCAAAATCGCATCGGAATTTGTCAGAAATGTAGTGTGTTCCACCGGAATATTGCCGGAATCACTACTAAGGTTCTTCACTTTCTTGGCAGCTGGGTTAAATCTATCTGTGCTTCTACCTCCTGGAGGCGTCCTTAGCAAATTAGGTACCCAAGGCTGGCAGTACTTCGGATATGACTCACCGGATCGAGTAACTGCCATATATCATTTTTTGTACTAATCACGTACTATTACTGTCGATTTACAATCTACAGTCACTTTTTACAATCGATTTGCAATACGCTGGTGCCACTTGCTGATAGTTAAGTGCCACCTTCCCACAGACGGCACCAGTGTTAAACGTTAAACGCGAGACTAACTGTCAGAAACGTGTTAAACACCTAATTGGGTTCTTGGGAGTGGAAGGGGTCTGTAAAGACAGAGGCCCTATGCTTGTTTCCCAAAATGACTTCACACCACAATATACCAACATTCAAGACTTCTATCAAGAATTGGTATACCCTTCTCAATCCTTACGGTTCGTCATTCTAACTCTTCCAGAGTCTAATGAACACACTGTACCAGACTATTAGTATCGTGATACCGAGTTACCTCAGAACCTTTTTCCAAATACGCACTACTGTAACATTAGGGACAAAACAATAGTTCAACCTTCACCGAATAGCGTTCACAATCAAACAAACCAAAGACACAGAAGGACTCAACAGTTCCAGACACACAGTATTGAAAGGCTAATACACACTTGAGATGACCCTTACCGTAGCCTAATCTCACCGTACAAGTACAGATCTCAATACTGAAGGCAACACAATCCTGTACAATGTTTTAGAAACACTACCACAGCTACATAGACTCACCAAACAACCGGTAGAACATTCCAAGAAAGAGTAACACCACGATACGCGTAATTAACACAACAATCGCAATAGAGACTCGCAAACAACTCACTCAGACAACAGTCTGACGATCTGCTGGATGTCGAGGAAACTCACAACAAACAGGTATCGATAGACAACAAAACAGAATCAGAACCATACACTACAGTATACTCAGAATGGCTTCAACAACACTGCAGCAACGCTCAGCCAATCACCCAGACAGACAGTCTGGTGATCTCTCAGAATGTCACTGGCGCGTTTCTTTTTCATTGCTTTATATAAAGATTACAAGGTGTCTGCGTAACAACCTTTCACGCATGCGAAAAAAGATTCAGTTATACAACTCCCAATCCGGTGGCCGATAACAGATGGTGCATTCTAGAGCACTAGGAGGATGTTTTTTAGCCAAAAAAACTATAAAATGATTCTCTTTGCAAGCTTGTGGTGGTCGACTCTACACATAGATGCCAATACATACGTACGAAGTTGTGAGGTGTGCCAAAGAACCAAGAATCCTATAAGAAGAGATGACATGCCTCTAAGACCCATGATTTGCGCAAGAGCCTTTTCCAAATGGGGCATTGACTTCATAGGACCTATAAATCCTCGAGCAAAAGGATCACATGCTGAATATATAATAGTGGCCACTAATTATCTAGCAAAATGGATAGAAGCAAAAGTAATGAGGAAAAACGATGCACAAACCACAACTAAATTTTTCTTCGAAAATATCTTTACTCACTTTGGATTGCCAATAGAAATAGTGAGCGATAGGGGAACGCATTTCATCAATCAAGTGATAGAATTACTGATGAATGAATTTCTTATGATTCACAAGAAATTGGCCCCTTATCATCTCCAAGCCAATGGCCAGGATGAAAGTTCCAATAAAGTATTGTGCACGGTGTTGACCAAAATAGTCAACAACGGAAGGTCAGATTGGGACAAACAATGGCATCATGCAATTTGGGCCTTCCAAACAGCTTACAAAACTGCCATTGGAACTACTCCATTCAATTTAGTATACGGACAAAATGATATTTTACCAATTGATTTTTTAGTCCCTACTCTACATGTAGCCCAAAAGCACAAAAACACTTGGATCAAATTGAAAAATTGCATGAAACAAGACTACAAGCCTTTTAAGAATTTATGCAACTAAAAGGAGACAGAAATCCTATTATGATGCACACATCAAAGATAAGGGCTTAAGGGGACGCGATCTAGTGTTAGTATACACACCAAAACAACACGCAAAGAAACTACAACAATGCGGATATGGACCTCTATGATAAATCGGATCTCTATCAGCAAAGCAATAAACTTAGCCACTCTAGAAGGAGATGTACTTTCCAACTACATAAGTGGTTGTAGAGTCAAAAAGCATATGGAACCACTAATAGAGAGAATGTTAGCACGACTTGTGGGAGCACAAAATCGGAAGAAGAAGAAGAAGAGATTAGAGAAGAAGCTCGAATGGAAGCTTTGGAGCAAATCAAGAAGCGAAAAGAGTGGATGAGACAAAGGGATGAATGATATGCACAAGGAGAAGAACCTATACCCATGGAAAACTACCAAGTAGGTAATGCTGAGAATGCAAATAATAGTATCTCCCGACCATAGTTAAACCTAGGAATTGGAACTAAGGAATATCAACTAGTGGATGCATTGATTGACACAGGAGCTGCATTAAGTTGCATGGGAGCCTCATTAGCCACGACCCTCAAAATGACCATGACTCTCACTAAAGTGTATATGATAGGAATCAGAGGACAAATCATCGAGTGTATAGGAGAAGTCCCGATGTTCCTACATCTAGGAAAATCCACTATGGAGCAAATTTTCTTGGTATGCAAGGACAAAGACCTTATCGAAGACTTGATCCTAAGTCAAGATTGGATTTTTGAAAATGAAGTCAGCATCACCTTGCACATGGATATATATCAGCCAAAGTAGGGCACAAAGAAGTCTTCAGTCTTCTGGAAGCTAGACAATCCCAAATCATTAGCCCAATCATACCTAGGGAATCAGACCTAAAGGAGGTTAGGGAAGAAAGTTCAAGCATGGGCATGTCTCAGGAGTGCCCTAATCTAGACTTGCCCATACCTCATGAAGTATTGCATGATCCTGTAACCAAGTCTCTTATAGGACATGAACTTGAGAGAAAAAGTGAGGACACTTCTTCTCAGCCCATCAACCCCATAAGGAAAAAGCTGACATGGGTATTGATCGCCAAAATACCACCACGAACAAACACGTGAGTACAATGGGTGCGAAAGGATAAGTCACCTTAGCATGCAAGTTAGAAGAAAGAGCAAACCAAACCTTCACTCATAAAGTAACAAAACAACCACTATTCGAAATCTCAATGGGATAAACCAATAATTCTTCGCATGTGGCTTCCAAATCAGCGGTGGATGCTCAGAAATCATAGCAACATATATGGATTCTGAAAGTGTTCCATAGCACAAAGAATCAAGAGATGGAAAAACTCAAGGAAATATCATACGAGCAAAACCATGCAAAGGAAATTACAAAGGATAAAAGGAAACCTAAAGAAACTAGCACTCAAAAATCTCAGTCTAAAAATGGGAATAGGTCAAAGCCTACATTCAAGAGTAAAAGAAAGGGAAGACACTAGAGAGAACTGCCATCGACACAGAATATGATGTTCATATGGAGACCCAAGAAGTGACAAAAAATTGACCGATAGGGTCAAGGAGACTCTTCTTGTACTCATTAAGTGTCAATTGCATCTACAATATGCATGATAGGCCCACATTACAAGGCCACACATTCGGCATACAACTTCTTCAACGAAAGTAGTGGTGCATATTTCCATAACCGGAATAGAACTTAGCTTCTATTGTCATAGGAATGACCATATGTTGTAAATAAATAAATGCTTCAGCTCTCAGCTAATCTCTTGTTTTCTTTTAGGATTAAAAATTAAGAAAAGTATGATAAGGTACCTTACTTTTCTCCACTCATGCAAGGGGGATACTAAGCCATGGACATGACTAGTCATTGCCCATGATAACTAGATAGTATTGATCAAGTCTCAAAACTTACGCTCTACCTTGTTCAAGTGCAGATGGCTTCAGAAGATTCATAAGCGACAATTCCAGAAGAAGTACTTGAATTCCCAATGAATAGTGTGACCACAGCCAAAGGAGATTGGTTCCGAGATGACCAACCAGCTGGCAAAAACTTCTTCTTGGTGACAATTAAAATCATGGATATGGACCATCAATTTCTAGTGATGTCCCAAGACTTCAAGGTCTTACATGAGATTCCATCAACAATGGATGTGTTGAAAAAGGCTAGAATTCATAAGTATTTTGAGTTACCAATCTATAAGCTTGACTTCCAGAGATGCGCTCAAGTAATGAACACCCTTCATTCGGCCTTGGACAAGCCATCGGTGCCAGAAACAAAAGTGATTAATCTAGAAGGTGAATGGGTCAACATACAATTCACACAGGAACTAATCAAAGAAGCATTCGGATGGACCAAGGACAAGATCACCGATCTCAAGGACGAAAGTCATAACACGAAGACTAGAACTTTCTTGGATATTAATCGTATTGATATTGAAGAAGAAGTCATATTGGTGTACCAACATTTTTGCTTTCCTAATATGCACAAATATATGACACCACAGAAGATAGTGGTTCAATTACTATCTCATGCCACCAAGCAAATAGGCAACCAAATAAACTTGATGCTCTACATTCAAGAACGATTATTTGAAGCCAAGAAGCAATGGGGTCATAGGAAGTTTATGAATGGAAGTGTGGCTCTAACTATATTGATATACCACGCTTTAGGCATTTGAGAATACCTCAAGGAAATGCCATCATCTGTTGAAATAACTAAGTATGTGAAATCAGCAACAATATCAAAAAAGAAGAAAGGAGTAAAGATAACAGAAGAAGCAGGAACAAACTCACAACCGGTGATGCGAGGAGCAAAACAACTGAGGAAAGTACTAAAGGCAAAAGAAGTAACTCCACCACCAAAGAGAACACATCTACTCCCTAGAACCAAAATAGAACACTCCACACCTATCATTGAAGCAGAATTGCAAGAAGCCATGGAGGAGACTCACAAGTTCATGGAAGGAAAAATCAATATGCCAGTTCAAGGGCATCATTATCATCAAGCGCATATCGTGTCTATGTTGGGTAAGCGGCTAACAAAGTTCCATAGCTATCGATAGTTGGGATTAGTCAACTCAAGCTCTTCATCTGAGCTACATGAAGATCAGGATCAATCGACTATAAATATGAAGATCCAAAGTGAATCAAATGATGATGGAAAGTGGGATGAATTGAATCAGGTATAGGAACAACATGAAGCATAGTGTCAAGCACAAAAAACACAGACTAGATATTGAAGTACAAGATGGAAATACAGAGGAACACTAAAAAGGGGAACCTCACATGCTCAAGATGAATGAAACGACCATACTTCAATTCAAGGAAGTCACAGGGGAGGATCAACCACGAATGAAACATCCAAAAGAGGAACGCATGGACAAAGTAAGCATTGAACATGAGACAATTACTCCAATTAAGGTGGTAGCAGAGCCTTCACCTCCGGATGTAAAATTTCAAGGAAGTGCTACCAAATAGGCTACCTACAAAGAAGAAGAGCATCAAATTCACTTACAAATTCGACAACCGCACAATGAGATAATACATATTGAAAAGGGTAAAGATGTACAAACAGGTGAAGATCCGAGCATACCCAAAACATGGCTTAATGTGGATGTGGTGCAATTAAAGCCAATAGTAAAACAAATGATCCAGATAGCCTTGGATACCCAACAACAGCTCATGGAATTGGATAGAGATTATGACCAAGCACTAGTGGAGAGAAACCAATTCAAGTCGCTAAGTGAGGAGCTATCTGCAAGAGTGGTACATGCTCAATAGGCACTTAATGACAAAGAAAATGAAACCAAAGAAGCTATGGAAAGATGCAAACTACTCACTGAAGAACATCAAAAAATGCAATACCAGCTTAAGGAACTACGAAACAAATATGAGGCCAATGAAGCCGAAAAGGTACGTATATCAAATAGAAGCAAAATTTAAGAAGCTGAGATAAAACTATATATGGACAAAGTAGACAATTTAAGAAGAAGGAATAAAGAGTTAATGAATGCAATCCTGCTCAATCAACCAGTGAAAGTGCAAGACAATAATAAAAACCATACACAAGAGCTAGAAGTTCAGATATCCAGGTATGAGGATCATCTAAAGCAAGAGCAAGAATTGAGAGAAGAGTGGGAAAGGAAGTACATGCATGAAACAAACGAATTAAGAAAGAAATGGAAAGTAGTCAAAGCATGGTACATCAAACAATGCAATGAGGATGCTGACCAAATGGCCACCTTAGGGGAAAGAAAGAAGCAAAGTGATAAAGAGCTTACTGTGGCAAAAGAACTGATAAAAGAAAAAGATGAACTTATAAAACGTCTACAAGATCAAATTGCATAGTGAGACAATATGGGGACACCACTACTTCTGAGCTCTCAAACGGCTACTGTGGAGACTGAGGTACGTCCTCCTTCTCCCCCCATACATAATTCACCAATACACATGGGAGAGGTAGAGCAAAGTGCTGATTGAAATACATGGCCTATTGTAGAACTAAGCCGAAATGAGCGGGCACTACTGGTGTCCCAAATTATGGATCAATTTGAAGATCAAGTAGTGAAAGTGATGAAAGAAGCAAAGATCAAAAGCAAAAATTCTGAGCAAATTATGAAGCCCTTTAGTGTACCATATGGCCTACTAAAAGAGGAAACCAGATAATACATCAAGAGGACTACGCAAAAAGAACCAGATCAAGGCTTACTTTTCAAAGTAGATACTTCTCTTATACACAAGAAGAATTCGACAAAGCAGATCCAATTCGGAGAGGTAAAGTTTTGGAAAAGAATTCGACTCTATGGGTGCATTGGGAATCTGAACCATATTTATTACAAGTAAACCCATCGAAGAAGATTGTGAACACAATTTTGGGAAGAATAGCATCAGGGCACACTCAATAACCAATGGCTAAACTATCCACTATTACCAAGCCCACCCCATAACTATTTTACCTACCAAAGAGTATATGGTATGCACTATAGAATTTTGGCTCTCAAGGTATGCTACAGTTTCAGACCTAGCAATAAAGGTGACAAACAAAGTATTGAGCATGCTACTAACAGTTTTGAAGGTCTTCAAACATGCTAAATACACATTTTTGAACTTCAACAGCATTAACCAAGGCACAAATGCCTTAATTTTTGATCTCTTTGTAATGCCTAGCTGACTTACAATTATGGCCATATACTCACGCTTGATGTTCTTACCAAGTCAGTATATGTAGACTTTTGAAGAGGTTTTTTTATAGGGTTTTTTGAATTGGACTTAGAGATTTTTGTGAAATGACTTCCAACGTCAATGCCCGATGGCCTATGAGTTAAGCTTCTTTATAGATCATGGAGAGACCCCGAATGATGGTGTCAAGTCAGCACAATGGAAAGAACTCATGATATGTCAAACCAATTTGCTGAATCAAAGAGAGCGAAAAACCCTTTAGACATACTCACATCACCAGTCAAAGCCTATCGAGGACGACAGAGTTCAGGAGGAGGGATGTGTGGAGGGAGAATCAAGCAAGAAATTAAGAAGAAGGAATTTGAAAAGAAAAATTGTTCAATAAAGGTAACTCGCCCTCTGCCCAAAGCCCCATAGGGGCACACATCAGGCTTCACATGCATCAGGCGACAACACGAAAGAAGAAGGCCCCAAAGGATGTAAACAAAGAATTACAACAGTGTTGGTGCAACTAAGCCCAATCCTACATACTTGATTATCTCACTAATGCTTAAGGCATTGGCATAACCTTTGGAAGGTTTCATATGTACAACCTCTTCTAAATTTACTTCACAATTACTTTTGTAAAAGTGGATTGTATCCACGTGGAGTTAGGAATCTCTAAATCACGAGTTATTTGGTTGTTGAGTCAAGAGAGAATCAGTCCTATAGTTTAGCATTCACTTTTAGGTAGAGATTTGAATTTGAATTCAAATCTTTTTGGCTCCAACAATAACTATAAAAGGAGGATCTAAATGATCCGCGTGCATCTGGAGCCTATGAGATCATTTTTTATCATTATTCCTTTTGAAGTGAGAGGTCACATTATAGCTCAGTCACCTCTCACACATTAAGCAATATTTGATTGCTATGACACTGTACTTTTGCATGATTTAATACATACATGATCATTAATTCTCATTTTCACTTCTCTATCATAACTTGATCAGAACAGTGACCTTGTCAGAGCTTGTTCTCTGTGTATAGTTGATCATTTCCCATGATTTGAAGCATGTAGATTCAGCATAGCGTCTACTTTAATCCTACAAAGTTTCATTAGTAATAGTTTTCATGATCGTCAGATATTAATCCATCTTTGCTCACTAGTCTGTTGACTGTCAAGGCCCCTAAATGTCGAGATGCTTGTTTGATTTGCTAAAAACATTTCTTTGCTTGTAATCCATATTTTTTATGAAATCACTCATGATTGGTAGCTTTTTAAGCTAATTAGAGTTCCCCCAAAGGAATTTAGTCAATTGTTGCCGCACTCAAAGAATGGTTCAAAACATTGAACAGGTCTGTGAACTAAAATAGCAAGTTTTGGACCTTGGATTAATTTCCTACCTATCTGTTTTGATCCTATCATTAGTGGATCATCTTCGAAACTACATGTATGATTATTTATGTTCATTAGCAAGCTAAAGAGGCCTACTACACTCTCCATTCATCATTGTTAGCAGGTGTGAAGCAGAATTTAGCTACACCACTTCATCTCTTGTGACTATCCACCATCTCCTCCAACAGTTGTATCAGAGCAACAACAAGCAAGATAGGAGATGGATTTCCATTCTTTTTTGAAAAATTGGATAGGAACAACTACTGAGCATGGTCACTAATGATGCAAGCATACCTTCAAGGGAGAAGTCTATATGGATACATCTCAGGAGATGAAGAAATGCCAATCTTCAGGAGCAAGCATCAACGAACAAAGGAAGAGCAAGAGAGGCTAACCACATGGTGTGCAAAGGATGCTCTTGCTAGGTCTTACTTACTAAAATCAATCTCTGATTTCTTGTTACCACATGTTAGAAATTGCAAGACCTCCCAAGAGACTTGGGAAGTGCTTTCATCATATTTCTCCTCAAACACAAGAGCTAGGAAGAATCAGTTGTGGATGGAGCTCACAACCCTAAAGAAACAACCAAAGCAAGGAGTGCCTGATTATGTAACCAAAATGAAAGATGTGGCTGACCAGCTTGCAAGGATTCGAGAAGAGATGGAGGAAGAGCACATAGTGAGGCAAATCATCAATGGAATTAAAGCTGATGACAAGTGGGAGTCCTTCACCACAACAATAGACCTCTACATGGATATGCAAATACCTGATCTCAACACCTTGATGGGGCAACTCTTCACTCACGAGACAAAGCTCAATAGAAATGGTGACAACTCAAGAGTTAACCAATCTTCTGCCCTTTATACAGATAAGAATAAAGATAAGGATAAAGGTAAAAGCAAGAAAAGTGAATAAGAGGCTAGTACCTCTCAAGCTAATTATGCAGGAAGAGGAAGAGGTGCTAGAGGAAGGGGTAGAGGAGGAAAGCAAGGTGGGGCGAGACCCTACAACAACTCACCATGCAACATTTGTGGTCTCAACAACCACACTACAGAAGAATGCTACAAAAATACAAAAGGGGAAGAGGCTTCCATAGAGGAAGTTATGGACAATCTAGAGGTAGGTACAACAATGGTGGAGGCAACTACAACCATTACTACAATCAAGGCTACAACAACAACAATTATCAAGGAGTCTTTAGAGGAAGAAGGGACTACAACAACTATACTGAAGATGATCAAGAAGACTCTTTAATCATCATGAATGACATCCAAGCAAGGTAAAGACGATGAGCATCTTTTCTACATTGATTCAGATTGTTCCAATCATGAGGCTAGAAATGTAGCTCTATCATTTGATCTTGAAGAACCCAAGGGGGAGCATGAAGTAAAAATAGGTGATGACACTAAACACTCAGTCAAGCGAATTGGAAATGTCAAAACATCTGATGATAGTATGAACCTTTTGAGCAAAGTTCTATATGTGCCTACTCTAACCAAAAACCTAATTAGTGTTGGACAGATTGTTGAGAAAGGGTTACGTGTCAAATTCACTAAGCATGGAGCATATGTGGAATACACCCGACAAGGCTTCAAAAGAATTTTGAAAGGTGAGAAGTTAGGTAGATTGTTTACATTTGAACTTGAAGACACAAGGAACATAGCACTATTCAGTTATAGAGATCAAACCTTATCTGAGTTGGAAATATGGCACAAAAGGCTAGGGCACATAGGAGAAAGAACTCTGAAGCAAATTTGTAGGGATGAAAGTGTGCTTGGCATTCCCAATGTGACCAAGCAACACATCATATACGAGTGTGAAGCTTTCCAATTTCGCAAAGCCCACAAGCAACCATTCAATAGAAGAGGATTCATCCATGAAGACTATTTGGAACTTGTAGACACTCATGTGTGGGGTCCTAACAAAGAACCATCCATCTCAAGTTCAAGGTACTCTGTGCCATTTATTGATGATTATAGTAGATGGACAATCCTTTATTTCATGAAGCATAAGGATTATGTATTTATCTATTTTAAGCAGTTACTGAGCACTAGTTGAAAATCAAACAGGAAGAAATTTGAAGAGAATCAGATCTGATGGAGGTGGTGAGTAGTTCTCACATGAGTTTGATTTATTTCTATAGGAGAGAGGCATAAAGAGGGAAGTAACAACCAGTTATACTCCTGAATTGAATGGAGTGGCATAGAGAAGGAATAGGTTAATTGTTGAAGCTGCTAGGTCTATGTTAAATGAGAAAAAATTACCTAATTATATCTGGGTAGAGGCTATTTCTATAGCCACCTACTTGGTCAATAGGCTTCCATCCAAATCATTAGATGGTATGATACCATATGAAGCATGGAATGGTAGGAGACCCTCATTGGACCATTGCAAAATATTTGGGTGCATTGCCTATGCACACACCTCATCACAAATCAGAGGAAATCTTGACCCTAAGGATGCAAAATGTATATTTATTGGGTATGAACAGAATCAAAAGAGGTATAGGCTATACAATCCCATTAACAAAGCATTCATAATTAGTAGGGATGTAGTATTTGATGAGAATAATTCATGGTTTGAAGATGATTGCAGGAATGTCAGGTTACCATATGATTTGGAAAATAATTTTCCAACCCTCACTTAAGAAGATCAACACTTAGCAGAAGACATCAACTTAGAGGATGAAGAGCAGATTGATCTCAAAGCTTGGAATGTAAGAGGCAAGTCCAAACTCAAGCAATTAGAAGATCTACTCGAGTCTTCAAATCAAGCATTAAGGAGATCACAAAGAGAAAGTAAGAAGCCCATAATGTATGGATATGATACATCTTTAGTCACAAAACACTCTGTATACATCATTAAAGACTCTATGACAGAAGAGCCTTCTTCATTTGAAGAGGCAATAAAGAAGAAAGAATGGAGAGAAGCCATGAAGGAAGAGGTGGATTAATTGCAAGAAAATCACACTTGGGACCTAGTTCCCAAGAGGGCAGATATAAAGGTAATTGGTTCAAGGTGGATATACAAAATAAAAAAGAACTCTGATGGCTCTATAAACAAGTACAAGGCAAGGTTAGTGGCAAAAGGATTTGCCCAAATATATGGAGTAGACTATGAAGAAACATTTTCACCTATGGCAAAGATGCCAACAATCAGGGTATTGGTAAGTCTTGTTGCTTCTAAAAATTGGAATTTATATCAATTAGATATTAAAAATGCATTCTTAAATGGATGGGTATCAGAAGAAGTGTATATGGCACAACCACCAGGGTTTGAGGATGAAGAAAAAGCAAGTTATGTATGCAAGCTTAGAAAGGCACTCTATGGTCTCAAGCAAGCTCCTAGAGCTCAGAACCATAGGTCTATTACTTACTTGTAGGATCAAGGTTTTGTGGCAAGCAAGGTAGATTCTTCTCTATTTGTGAAGAAGAACAAATCAGAAGTAATCTACTTATGTGTCTATGTAGATGACATCATTATTACAAGGAATGATTCTGATGGTATCAAGCAAGTCAAGGCCCAATTAATGAAGGAATTCAAAATCAGTGATCTAGGGTTATTAACCTACTTTCTTGGCTTAGATCTTGTGTATACAGATTTAGGTATATTCACCACACAAAGGAAGTACATACATGATATCTTGGTAAAGTTTAAGATGGAGAACACTAAAGTTGCAGGTATCCCTATGAGGTCAACCATAAGCTAAGTTCACATGAAGATGAACTACTTGATGATGTTACGAGAAATCAACAACTTGTCGGTAGTCTTAATTATGCTACTCTAACAAGAGTAGACATTGCCTATGCAGTAAGTGCATTGAGTCAATTTATGCATGCACCAGGGAAGCCTCATATGGAAGCTGCCAAGAGGGGGCTTAAGTATCTAAAGGGTACAATGACCGAAGGGTTATTCTATCCCTTCACCTATGACATAGATATAAAAGATGTATTCTGATGCAGATTGGGCTGGCTCCAATGATGATAGGAGGAGTACTTCAGGGTACCTATCTTTTGCACGTTCAAAGCTCATATCTTGTTCCTCCAAGAAGAACCGAACTGTGGCCTTATCTTCCACAGAAGCAGAATATAGAGGTTTGGCAAATGCAACTTAGGAAGCTATGTGGCTTAAGAAATTATATGCACATTTGGAGATACATTCCTACACTCCGATTATCTTTGGTGATAACACTAGTTACTTCATCTGGCTGCTAATCATGTATACCATGCAAGGACTAAGCACACTGATATGCACTATCATTATGTAAGGGAGAAATTGCTTAGCAAGGATATCCAACTATCCTATGTATCAACTCATTTACAATGTGCATATATACTCACCAAGGCATTGGATGGAACAAAGATGAATAGGTTCAAATTGATGATTGGTTTGTAGGAAATCAAGGAGCAATGAAGACCAAGCATGCTAGGCTTGAGGGGGAGCTGTTGGTGCAATTAAGCCCAAGCCTACATACTTGATTATCTCACTAATGCTTAACTCATTGGCATAACCTTTGGAAGGCTTCATATGTACAACCTCTTGTAAATTTACTTCACAATTACTTTTTTAAAATTAGATTGTATCCACGTGGAGTTAGGAAGCTCTAAATCATGAGTTATTTGGTTTTTGAGTCAAGAGAGAATCAGCCCTATACTTTAGCATTCACTTTTAGGTAGAGATTTGAATTTGAATTCAAATCTTTTTGGCTCCAATAATAACTATAAAAGGAGGATCTAAATGATCCATGTGCATCTTGAGCCTATGAGATCATTTTTTATAATTATTCCTTGTGAACTGAGAGCTCACATCATAGCGCATTCACCTCTCACACACTGAGCAATATTTGATTTCTATGACATTGTACTTTTACATGATTTAATACATATGTTAGACGGCCGCCGGATGGGGACATGCATAACGGAAATCTTTGTAAAACACGCGCGAAAGGTTGTTACTCGCATTCTTGTAAAAGTTTATATAAAGCAATGAAAAAGAAACGGAGAGAACAAGATTTCTTGGGGAATTCATCAGACTGTTCGTCTGTATGTGATTGGTGTTAGTTAATCGTGTTATTTCCAAGATTGTTTAAGTGTCCTGTGTATCCGTTGATATGATCTTTTCTCGGCGTTCGTCTGGTTGCTAATCGTACGAGTACAGACTGTTTCGGTTCAGTAACTTACCCTTCGTAGTTCCGATACTCGGTCTGTGAATCTTTACTGAAAGTGTAGTTGTCTGTATTGGCTGACTGATCGTCTTGGGACGATCCACCGGATAGTTAAAAGTTCTGCGCGTAGAAGTTAATGGTTCTGGTATTGCAGAATGTGTTGTTTTAATGTTACTCTGTTGTGGTAGGGTAAGCGAATGTCACCGTAAGAAGTCTGGGTAGGTACATATGACCTTCAGGAATGCAGTCCTACATGACTGTAGCCGCAGTGATGTCGATTGTAGAACGTATTAATATCTATCTGAACGAGTGATTTGATTCTCGTGTGAAGGACTTCAGCGAAGTAAGTATTAACATAGTTATGTATAAGCGAATCCTGTTAAGTTCCATTAAATTCCTATATCGGATGAAGTTGCTCTGGGAAAACTAGTATAGGGCCTCTGTTCTTACAGACCCCTTCCACTCCCAAGAACCCAAGGACCAGGTAAAACGCACTTCCGACAGTTGGAAGAGGCGCTTTACCAACCGGACGGTTAACACTGGCGATCCCGCTGGGGATGTGGCATCAAGATTTCCGTTCACTAACGAAAGAAGTAGCAAGATCACCATTTGTGTGACGAACGTAATACTTAGAACGCACGCTGATCGAGTGCAAAGATAGTCATTGTTTTCGAACAACTGTAAAGAAGTAGAGTACAAGTAGTATATGCCGGTTACTCGATCCGGTGAGACGTATCCAAAAAACAAACAGTCAAGAATACCTAATCTACTGGGAACGCCTCCAGGAGGTAGAAGCGCAGGAAGATTCACACCTGCGGACAAGAAAGAAAGAAATGTTACTGACGATTCCGGTCATATTCCGGTTGATTTTTTTGCATCTCTGATAGATTCCGGTACTGTTTCGGCATGACCTGTCGAAAATACAGTAATTCCAGAATCTACCAGGACGCAATCCGAAGTTAGCTTAACTGCTTTAAGTAGAAATTCAAAATTGTTAACGAATAGCAACGAGTTTGCCGAAGAAAGCAGTAAAGAGAAGAAAACAGACTGCACTGGTGAAAAATCAACACCTTCCGGTGACATTTCGGTGCAGTTTTTCGGTAACAGGTTATCACTTCTTGGTGAATCATTAACTTACACTCCATCATTAGGAGTAGACTTCCCTACGGTTGACTGCAAAAGGGAAGGAAGATTGTTTGAAGCAGAGATTCGCAACATACTGAGCAAGGTTTTCGAACCAGATAGTACACAGGTTGAGGAGGTAGATTCTGAAGATCCACACATTCAACCTCAGAACACAGGAAGTACTCATTATACAAGCAACGGCACAATGAACGGGCAGCAACAACAACAACAACAAGTATGTCCACCCAGGCCGCCGCCGACAGGCGTAACGTACACCAAATTCGGAGGATTTCCAGGCGATGACCCAGACGCGCATGTACGAACTTTTGAGATTAGTCATGCAGTACTCAATCACCCCATTGACCAGGCGTATAAGGCTATCGTGTTCCAGTCCACCTTGGTCAATGAAGCCGCCAGATGGCTTACAGAGTATGATATAAATCACTTTGGCACCTATGAAGCAGTGAGGGATTCATTTCTGCAAAGATTCAGGCTAAAGAAGAATCCCGCAGAAATTTTCGACTACTTACAAAATAATAGACAGAAGATAAACCAATCAGTGCAAGAATATGCCACTTTATTTAGGACACATTTGCGACAACTGCCACCGGCACATGCCATCCTGCCAGATGACGTCATTACGCAATGGTTTATTAATGGACTGAATCCACAACTCAAACAGATCATGATTATTCGGTGTGTCGGAGCAATGACCCTAGATGCAGTAATTGCAATGGCTCTACAACTAGAGAACAAAGTCGGGGGATTTACAGAAGACCTGGAGTGGTTAAAGACCAACAAAAACGGTGCAGAAGATCTGACAAGGCAAGTACATTGCACTACCTACAAAAACTCAGGTCATGCGAGTGCCACTTGTGCACTGAATCAGCTATTTTGCGCCATCTGTAAAACCACCGGACACACCACCGAAAACTGTGCCTATAACGCTAAAGTACAAGGGACAGCGACGGTCAATGCAATTATACAGGAACCAGGACAACCAGCCAATCACTATGTGCCTCCGCAGATGAGAAACAATCAGCAACCAGGCTATCAAAATTATAGATGACAGAGGAACAACAAGTATAACGCAAACCGGTGGCAGAACGTACAGACACCGGAAAATCCCAATTTGCCACCACCGCGTTGTCATTTTTGTGGTGAATTCGGACATATTAGAAGGTTCTGCAAAGACGCAGTTGAGTATGACCAAAGGAAGAAGGAACGGCAAAATCCGATGACAAATATGGTTCAGATCACGCCAGTAGAACCAGGAGCTGCTGCTGTTCAGACCAGATCTGGCAAACCATTACAACCAGCAGCTGAGATATTTGAACCCAGCATTCAAGAACAGAAACAAACATATGAAAAGGCTAATCAATGGATCGCATCAGAACCACCAGTGTTTCCTGACCCCATTCCGGTACCCCAAGCTCCGATAGCTCAGGGAGCAGCACCAGATCATGCTGCTAACACAGAAGCAGAAACATCATCTGTAGCAGATACATCAGCACCAGCCGGTGCATCGTTTTCATAATCGGCGGAAATTACAAATAAATCAAAACAAACCTGGGAGATTCTATCCAAGGCATCCATTACACTTCCTCTTGGCCAATTACTGGCATTAGTACCAGGAGTCCGCCAACAATTCCAACAACAATTTGCTGCCAAATCTGCTTGCATTCCGGCCACCGCAACTGTACAACCAGAACCAGACTCTACGGTCGATCATTCAGTTCCTCTGATTACGGTATGGTATAATAGTCATAAAATCTCACAGGTATTAATTGATGGAGGGTCTGGTATAAATATTGCTACTGCTGCACTATGTAAGAAACTAGGATGGACTAAAATAGAACCGGTCCAATTTTTTGTTAGAATGGCTGACCAGTCCAGAGTCCACCCAGTAGGGCTTGTTCGGAACATACCAATAACATTGCAAGGCACCACTTTTAAGATGACCTTTGTCGTCCTAGAATTGCCGGAATCCACCCTGGATTATAATCTCCTTTTCGGTCGCCCCTGGCTGAAGCAAGCTAAGGTGATACAAGACTAGTCCGCACACGAGCTCACGTTCAAGGATAAAAATCGAAGATGTGTTGTAAAATTAGATGCTATACAGCCCTGTGAATTACATGCTAGACCCTATTTCGCAGAGCCGGTTCACATGCTAGACGGACTATCAGATGACGAAGAAGAAGAGTTTTTAAAGAACAACATCGATTTGATTTCCTTAGGAACCGTTGACCTACAAGCCGCTGTGGATAATTGGAACCCCTCAGTCTGCTCAATGATTCCTGTAACAAAAGAAGATGAGAAAGAAGATATTGCTGCTACAGTCGACGCCGAACTACAACAACTTTTCAAAACAGCAGACGACACCGAGAAGCCGCGAAAATTTTATGTGCCAGAAGATCAATTAGTAACTTATAACTTGGGAGATACAAATCATCCACGTCCAGTCAAGATAAAAGAAAACTTACCAACAAAATTTCAAGCAGAATTACTCGAGCTTCTCAAGGAATTTTCTGACATTTTTGCTTGGGACTATAAGGATATGAAGGGTCTGGATCCGCGCATCTATCAACACAGGGTTATGCTCAAGCCGTAGACAAGGCCAATCAAACAATACAGCTATCGAATGAACCCGAATTACGCAGCACAGGTAAAGGCAGAATTGGATAGATTACTAAAGGTTGGGTTCATTGTACCTATAGAGCACGCGGAATGGATATCCCCAATCGTTATTGTACCAAAAAAGAACAAGCAGCTCCGCATTTGTGTAGACTACCGAAAGCTGAATGCAGCTACGGTTCCAGATCCCTTCCCATTACCTTTCCTAGACACCATGCTTGATAGAGTAGCAGGGCACGAAATGTATTCCTTTTTAGACGGATACAATGGATATAATCAAGTTAGGATGGCTGAACAGGACATTCTGAAGACTGCATTCATCACCAACTGGGGTGTGTTCGCATGCACTGTGATGTGGTTTGGTTTACGAAATGCCCCCAGTACTTTTCAAAGATGCATGCAAGAGATATTCTCACCTTATCTCACTTCATTTATGCAAGTTTATCTCGACAATTTTTCAGTATTTGGCAAAATGATAATACATCTGTTCCATTTACGGTGCTGTTTTCAGAAATGTAGAGAATATGAGCTCTGTTTGAACCCAAACAAATCAGTATTTGCGGTCTCATGTGGCAAGTTACTCAGCCACATTGTATCTGCACAGGGTATCCAAGTAGATCCAGGAAAAATTTCGGCAGTATTAGAAGCACTGGTGCCCACTACACCAAAAGAAGTTATGCGTTTCATGGGTCAAGTACGGTGGCATGGCAGACACTTACGGTGGCTTGCTCACCTGGCTATACCACTAAACAAGCTAATCAGCAAAACACCTCGACAATTTGAATGGACCTAGGAATGTCAGATAGCATTTGATCGTTTAAAACATTTATTAACACAAGTTCCTATTTTACAACCGCCGGACTGGGATCACCCCTTCCATGTATTTGTTGATGCTTCCGATATAGCTATTGGCAGCGTCCTAATGCAAACAACCGATAAATGGTTCAGACCTGTATATTACGCCAGTCGAAGATTAGCCCCTGCTGAACGGAATTACTCGGTAACAGAACGAGAATGTTTGGGTCTAGTGTATTCAATCAAAAAATTCAGACATTATCTACTGGGCCGTAAGTTCACTTTCCACACAGATCATGCTGCACTTATTTATCTGGTCCGACAACAGCATTTGGGAGGACGGTTAGCCCGATGGGTGCTGCTTTTGCAAGAATTCGACTATGAAGTTATACATAGACCAGGCACCTCAAACGCCTTAGCAGATTTTCTATCTCGCCTAGATTCCGGTGAGGCTCCGGTAGGTATAGATGACACAACTCCAGCGATCTATACTTCGGAACCAACTCACGAGGAAAGCGTTGACCTGCCTACGCCAACTAATTATTATGATAAGATTTTTTCCTTTCTCAATACTGGATATCTGCCATCCCAGACTTCTACAGCAATACGCAGAAAAGTTGCAGCATTCAGCCGCCGATTCCGGTTGATTGCTGGTGAACTGTATTATGTGGATCATACCCGAATTCTACTTCGGTGTATTCCTCCACACGAAGTAAACTCAGTCATCACATTGGCTCACTCGATTCCGTCTGGAGGCCATTTTGCTGTAGATTTAACCCACCGGAAAATTCTACAAAGTGGACTCTGGTGGCCGACTATGTACAAGGATATGTTGCAGTTTGTCAAATCCTGTGATAACTGCCAAAGAACAGGACAACCGTTAAAACATCATCATTTTCCTCTCCAGCCTGTAATTCCATTAGAACCCTTCCAGAAATGGGGTTTGGATTTCATTGGTCCTATTACACCACCCTCAGTTCTGAACAATAATCACTATATCTTAACATGCACTGATTATGCGACAAGATGGGCATAAGCATGGGCTTTACGATCAGCTACAGCTGTTGTAGTAGCAAAGTGCCTACTGACAGATGTTTTTCCAAGATTTGGTTTACCCCTCGAACTGGTAACAGATCAAGGCACTCATTTTGCTAATAACTTGATAAAGGTACTTACACATTCATTTCAGATTACTCATAAATTTAGTTCTCCATATTATCCGCGTGCTAATGGTCTGGCCGAGAGTACAAACAAGTCACTGTTAAATATACTTCGAAAATTGATTATGGACGCACCAGAGAGATGGGATCAACTGTTACCTGCCGTACTATGGGCATACCGAACGACTTATAAGGTAACCACAGGACTGACTCCTTTCAAATTAGCCTTCGGAATCGAAGCTATAGCACCAATGGAGATATTGGTACCAAGTTTAAGAGTAGCCATCAACCAGAAATTACTATCGGAAGATTCTCTGTCATTTCGGTTGGAGACCCTCAGAGAATTAGACGAACATCGATGGCACAGTTTTATGACTATGAGAGAAGTACAGCTACGACAAGCCAAAACACATGATAGATATCTACGAACCCCAGTTTTTACAGTAGGAGAGCTTGTCCTCTTTTACAATGCGAAATCGAATCGCTCTGCCGGCAAATTTAAGCTGCGATGGTTTGGCCCTTATCGAATAGCGGAACAGGTGGGCCCTGCGACATTTCGGTTAACCACATTAACCGGAATTTCCTTGCCCAAAGTAATAAATGGTTCGAAGCTGCGACCATATCGACAAGCGTCACATCTACGATAAGACATTACGTGGAATGCCGCGACTTTTGACGTTCTTTTGTTTTCCAGCCCTTCTCTTTTTCTTTTAAATTTTGCATAATCAATAAAATAAGTGTAAATATCCGCGTCTTGAACTCTATTTATAACTAAAGCCGCCCGGTCTTTTTCAGCCGTTCATGCATGCACGCCATAGTTAAGTAAGTATCATATCCACGTCACGGAATAACTTATTATGATTGATTCCTCTAAGTTGCAGTGCATCTACATAATCTTCACCATTCCGCCGAAAAAACGCTATTGTATTTGTGTAATTGTGATCTGTGTTACCCTGTGTTTGCGTGTTGTGCTTACTGATTCTATTGCGCCATGGAAGCTTTGGCAAACTATGCCGCTTTTCATGACAGACTCCCTACGGATGTAGGAGAGTACCTGCGCATCCGGGGATTATCCAACTTCGCTGAGCTGCCATGGCACTCAGTGGAGAAACACCCTTTCTTTGCCCGAATAATCTCTACCATCGCCAACACACCTGCAACAGAAAAAATGTGGGCTATCACATCTTTACCCTCCCGAGTAGTAATCACATTTCAAACATTCGCTCAATCGTTTCGACTTCCTGCACACGGCACACAGAGTGGCCCAAACATTCCCATAACCACCATGAAACAATTATTTCCTAGGTATTCGTCGAACGAGTACGCCATTCTTTGTAGACCTGAACCTGAGAGAACCGCACTCCAGTTCCTAGTAGCCATACTCAACCTCCAGAAACAAACTTATGGGATATCACGCGCATTCTACTCAGCCCTCGACTTAGCATCAAGAGAACCGGTAAACTTTGCGACATACTACTTCAGCCGTATACACAAGGAATGCGTAGCCATTATGAAGCAGGTGAACAAAGGAAACACACCAAGATCCACGTTGCCACATATCCTATCATTTCTCTTCCCCACCATCCTTGCAGCACAACCACCACCGAGAGGTCCGGTCCTAAGACAAGAAGAATCCGCACAGCTGTTAGAAGACGATGAGGAAGACGAAGAAGAAATCAACCAGCTGTTCAGAAGAAAAAGGATCAGGATAAGTTCCTCAGAAAGCGAAGCACTAGGCTCAGCCGGAGAAGATGAAGAAAAAGATAAAGAAGTAGATAAGCAAGAAGAAGACACATTCCACGACACAAACACCTCGATGCAACATGAGTCATCTGCACAAACATCAGCGTCAGAGCAGCAACAACAACAAACCGAAACAGAAACAGTCTCGACAGAACAGACTTCTCAGCAACAAACGGAGCCACAAAACCAAGAAGATACACAACAAATAGCTAAGGAAGCTTTAGAAACATTGCTTAAAGCAGTGGAGTCCACAACAACGAAATACGCAGAATCGAAGCAACCGACAAAAGAAAAGGTAAACCCTATCCTTCCTCCTCCCTCATCGAAACTTCCACTGAAACCCATCTCATCGGTCCACCCCACTCACCCTGCTGAAACCACCACATCCTCAACCTCATCACCCACTTACTCGCCACCAAACTCCCAAAAGCTCCACGCCGAAACCTCGTCGAAACCTTCAATTCCGGCCATCCCAGCAATTCCTGATTTAGCTGCAATAGGACAGATGCTCATAAACTTGTCACAACAACTGCCGCGGCAACTGAAACAGCTCACAGACTTGGTGCAAGATGACTTTCAACACAAACTAGAAGTAATGGAGGCGGACATCACACCCCTCCAAGAGGAATTACACATAGTAAGGGCCGAAAACCATGCACTTAGTGAACAGGTAATGTAGTTATAGACCGTAATAAGCGAACAGGAAGATATGACAACACAACGAGATGAAGCATTGAAGGCAGTACACACAAAGGAGGGATTGCTGATGGCTGCAGACGCAGAGCTCACCAGCCTAAAGCAAACACTCAAAGACGTCGAGGATGTCAGGATTGCCTTAGGTAATCGCTTGTAAGAAACCAGACTCCAGTTACAAGAGAAAGATCAGCAAAACCAGGAACAGCAAAGAGAACTTAACCAGACGAAACACGAGCTTCAAACGGCAAAAGAAGAATTATCAAGTGTAAATAATATACTTCACAAGTATCTGATGAAAGAGAAGCAAATACAGAAGCAGATAGCAGCTATTAAGGCAGAAAGAGATGCTTATTACAAAACCATAGAATTTAAGAACCAACAATTCGAAAGGCTGGATAATCAAATACGCAATAAGAAGGATCAGATCATTGATCTGCAGAAGCAACTAACTGATATGAAATCATCCAGGGACGCTGCGATGGCCAATGACTTCTACTTACAGGAAACATTTTTACAAACCCAAGCAGAAATTCTGCTTAACGAGGCCATAGCCCTAAGCTCTGTTAGAACAGATGCACAGCTCCTAGAGCAAGATACCCTAAAACAACTACTAGAAACATTAAAGAAAAAGATCGCCCGAACATTTAGATTAGCCCGTAATATGTATTTAGAAGGAATAGTCGAAGAATAGTAACCCTGTTTTTGAACTTGCGGGTTCGAGTCCACCGTGCGTGCCAGTGTTAGACGGCCGCCGGATGGGGACAGGCATAATGGAAATCTTTGTAAAACACGCACGAAAGGTTGTTACGCACATTCTTGTAAAAGTTTATATAAAGCAATGAAAAAGAAAGGGAGAGGACGAGATTTCTTGGGGAATTCATCAGACTGTTCGTCTGTATGTGATTGGTGTTAGTTAATCGTGTTATTTCCAAGATTGTCTAAGTGTCCTGTGTATCCGTTGATCTGATCTTTTCTCGGCGTTCGTCGGGTTGCTAATCGTACGAGTACAGGCTGTTTCGGTTCAGTAACTTACCCTTCGTAGTTCCGATACTCGGTCTGTGAATCTTTACTGAAAGTGTAGTTGTCTGTATTGGCTGACTGATCGTCTTGGGACGATCCACCGGATAGTTAAAAGTTCTGCGCGTAGAAGTTAATGGTTCTGGTATTGCAGAATGTGTTGTTTTAATGTTACTCTGTTGTGGTAGGGTAAGCGAATGTCACCGTAAGAAGTCTGGGCAGGTACAGATGACCTTCAGGAATGCAGTCCTACATGACTGTAGCCGCAGTGATGTCGATTGTAGAACGTATTAATATCTATCTGAACGAGTGATTTGATTCTCGTGTGAAGGACTTCAGGGAAGTAAGTATTAACATAGTTATGTATAAGCGAATCCTGTTAAGTTCCATTAAATTCCTATATCGGATGAAGTTGCTCTGGGAAAACTAGTATAGGGCCTCTGTTCTTACAGACCCCTTCCACTCCCAAGAACCCAAGGACCAGGTAAAACGCACTTCCGACAGTTGGAAGAGGCGCTTTACCAACCGGACGGTTAACACTGGCGATCCCGCTGGGGATGTGGCATCAAGATTTCCGTTCACTAACGAAAGAAGTAGCAAGATCACCATTTGTGTGACGAACGTAATACTTAGAACGCACGCTGATCGAGTGCAAAGATAGTCATTGTTTTCGAACAACTGTAAAGAAGTAGAGTACAAGTAGTATATGCCGGTTACTCGATCCGGTGAGACGTATCCAAAAAACAAACAGTCAAGAATACCTAATCTACTGGGAACGCCTCCAAGAGGTAGAAGCGCAGGAAGATTCACACCTGCGGACAAGAAAGAAAGAAATGTTACTGACGATTCCGGTCATATTCCGGTTGATTTTTCTGCATCTCTGATAGATTGCGGTACTGTTTCGGCACGACCTGTCGAAAATACAGTAATTCCAGAATCTACCAGGACGCAATCCGAAGTTAGCTTAACTGCTTTAAGTAGAAATTCAAAAATTGTTAACGAATAGCAACGAGTTTGCTGAAGAAAGCAGTAAAGAGAAGAAAACAGACTGCACTGGTGAAAAATCAACACCTTCCGGTGACATTTCGATGTAGTTTTTCGGTAACAGGTTATCACTTCTTGGTGAATCATTAACTTACACTCCGTCATTAGGAGTAGACTTCCCTACGGTTGACTGCAAAAGGGAAGGAAGTTTGTTTGAAGCAGAGATTCGCAACATACTGAGCAAGGTTTTCGAACCAGATAGTACACAGGCTGAGGAGGTAGATTCTGAAGATCCACACATTCAACCTCAGAACACAGGAAGTACTCATTATACAAGCAGCGGCACAATGAACGGGCAGCAACAACAATAGCAACAAGTATGTCCACCGAGGCCACCGCCGACAGGCGTAACGTACACCAAATTCGGAGGATTTCTAGGCGATGACCCAGATGCGCATGTACAAACTTTTGAGATTAGTCATGCAGTACTCAATCACCCCATTGACCAGGCGTATAAGGCTATCGTGTTCCAGTCCACCTTGGTCAATGAAGCCGCCAGATGGCTTACAGAGTATGATATAAATCACTTCGGCACCTATGAAGCAGTGAGGGATGCATTTCTGCAAAGATTCAGGCTAAAGAAGAATCCCGCAGAAATTTTCGACTACTTACAAAACAATAGACAGAAGATAAACCAATCAGTGCAAGAATACGCCACTTTATTTAGGACACATTTGCGACAACTGCCACTGGCACATGCCATCCTGCCAGACGACGTCATTACGCAATGGTTTATTAATGGACTGAATCCACAACTCAAACAGATCATGATTATTCGGTGTGTTGGAGCAATGACCCTAGATGCAGTAATTGCAATGGCTCTACAACTAGAGAACAAAGTCGGGGGATTTACAAAAGACCTGGAGTGGTTAAAGACCAACAAAAACGGTGCAGAAGATCTGACAAGGCAAGTATATTGCACTACCTGCAAAAACTCAGGTCATGCGAGTGCCACTTGTGCACTGAATCAGCTATTTTGCGCCATCTGTAAAACCACCGAACACACCACCGAAAACTGCGCCTATAACGCTAAAGTACAAGGGACAGCGACGGTCAATGCAATTATACAGGAACCAGGACAACCAGCCAATCACTATGTGCCTCCGCACATGAGAAACAATCAGCAACCAGGCTATTGAAATTATAGAGGACAGAGGAACAACAACTATAACGCAAACCGGTGGCAGAACGTACAGACACCGGAAAATCCCAATTTGCCACCACCGCGCTGTCATTTTTGTGGTGAATTCGGACATATTAGAAGGTTCTGCAAAGACGCAGTTGAGTATGACCAAAGGAAGAAGGAACGGCAAAATCCGATGACAAATATGGTTCAGATCACGCCAGTAGAACCACGAGCTGCCGCTGTTCAGACCAGATCTGGCAGACCATTACAACCAGCAGCTGAGATATTTGAACCTGGCATTCAAGAACAGAAACGAACATATGAAAAGGCTAATCAATGGATCGCATCAAAACCACCAGTGTTTCCTGACCCCATTCCGGTACCCCAAGCTCCGATAGCTCAGGGAGCAGCACCAGATCATGCTGCTAACACAGAAGCAGAAACATCATCTGTAGCAGATACATCACCACCAGCCGGTGCATCGTTTTCAAAATCGGTGGAAATTACAAATCAATCAAAACAAACCTGGGAGATTCTATCCAAGGCATCCATTACACTTCCTCTTGGCCAATTACTGGCATTAGTACCAGGAGTCCGCCAACAATTCCAACAACAATTTGCTGCCAAATCTGCTTGCATTCCGGCCACCGCAACTGTACAACCGGAACCAGACTCTACGGTCGATCATTCAGTTCCTCTGATTACGATATGGTATAATAGTCATAAAATCTCACAGGTATTAATTGATGGAGGGTCTGGTGTAAATATTGCTACTGCTGCACTATGTAAGAAACTAGGATGGACTAAAATAGAACCGGTCCAATTTTTTGTTAGAATGGCTGACCAGTCCAGAGTCCACCCAGTAGGGCTTGTTCGGAACATACCAATAACATTGCAAGGCACCACTTTTAAGATGACCTTTGTCATCCTAGAATTGCCGGAATCCACCCTGGATTATAATCTCCTTTTCGGTCGCCCCTGGCTGAAGCAAGCTAAGGTGATACAAGACTGGTCCGCACACGAGCTCACGTTCAAGGATAAAAATCGAAGATGTGTTGTAAAATTAGACGCTATACAGCCCTGTGAATTACATGCTAGACCCTATTTCGCAGAGCCTGTTCACATGCTAGACGGACTATTAGATGACAAAGAAGAAGAGTTTTTAAAGAACAACATCGATTTGATTTCCTTAGGAACCGCTGACCTACAAGCCACTGTGGATAATTGGAACCCTCAGTCTGCTCAATGATTCCTGTAACAAAAGAAGATGAGAAAGAAGATATTGCTGCTACAGTCAACGCCGAACTACAACAACTTTTCAAAACAGCATACGACACCGAGAAGCCGCGACAATTTTATGTGCCAGAAGATCAATTAGTAACTTATAACTTGGGAGATACAAATCATCCACGTCCAGTCAAGATAAAAGAAAACTTACCAACAAAATTTCAAGCAGAATTACTCCAGCTTCTCAAGGAATTTTCTGACATTTTTGCTTGGGACTATAAGGATATGAAGGGTCTGGATCCGCGCATCTATCAACACAGGGCTATGCTCAAGCCGGAGACAAGGCCAATCAAACAATCCAGCTATCGAATGAACCTGAATTACGCAGCACAGGTAAAGGCAGAATTGGATAGATTACTAAAGGTTGGGTTCATTGTACCTATAGAGCACGCGGAATGGATATCCCCAATCGTTATTGTACCAAAAAAGAACAAGCAGCTCCGCATTTGTGTAGACTACCGAAAGCTGAATGCAGCTACGGTTCCAGATCCCTTCCCATTACCTTTCCTAGACACCATGCTTGATAGAGTAGCAGGGCACGCAATGTATTCCTCTTTAGACGGATACAGTGGATATAATCAAGTTAGGATGGCACTTCCGACAGTTGGAAGAGGCGCTTTACCAACCGGATGGTTAACACATACATGATCATTACTTCTAATTTTCACTTCTCTACCATAATGTCAGTAGAACAGTAATCTTGTCAGAGCTTGTTCTCTGTGTATAGTTGATCATTTCCCATGAATTAAAGCATGGTAGATTCAGCATAGTGTCTACTTTAATACTACAAATTTTTATTAGTAATGCTTCTCTCGACCATCAGATATTAATCCATCTTTGCTCACTGTTCTATTGACTGTCAAGGCCTGTAAATGTCGGGATGCTTGTTTGATTTGCTAAACACATTTCTCTGCATGTGGTTCATCATTTTTTATGAAATCACTCATGATTGGTAGCTTGTTAAGATAGTTGGAGTTCACCAAAAGGAATTTAGTCAATTTCTACTGTGCTCAGAGAATGGTTCAAAAGATTGAACAGGTGTGTGAACTAAAATAGCAAGTTTTGGGACTTGGATTATTTTCCTACCTATGTCTTTTGATCCTATCATTAGTGGATCATCTTCCAAACTACATACATGATTATTTGTATTCATTAGCAAGCTAAGGAGGCCTACTACACCCTCCATTCATCATTCTCAGCAAGTGTGAAGCAGGATTTAGCTACACCACTTTATCTCTTGTGACTATCCACCATCTCCTCCAACAAACAAGACCTTTCAAGCACCACCATCACTAAAAGAGATGCAATACTTATAACTGGGGCTTGCATGGCAACCCAAGTCAATATAGCAACATTGATGTGTGAATGTAAGGAGGGGCAATGGAACAAAGGGCATATAAAGTAACAAATTCTCTGAAAGTCCAGAGGGCTTCCTCGATCGTTGGGAGCATATGGTGAAAAGAAATAAACAAGCTTAAGCGATACAACAAGGCCATAAGTGGGTGAACAAAGAAGTTATTCAAAGGCAAAAAGTTAGAAAGAGGTAGAGGCTAAAAAGTTGAAGAGGCTAAGATAATCACACTCTTAGCCACTAGATGCATGCGACGAAAAGAAATGAATAGGCTAAAGAAAATGCATCAGGTCCCAAAGGATGTAAAAGAAGATTAAAGGATATGACCTTTTAACCAAATGCCTAACTACAAGAGATGCAACAACTACCAAAGAGCACACGTGTGTCTACCGGAGAGAAGAAGCAAAGCCTGTCAAGGGATGACAGAGACAGGGAGGGGGAGAGTGTTGCAGAGAAAAAGGAGCACAGAAAAGGGACCCCAAAAATTTTCAAATTATGGGCATAAATTTTCTTCTTCAAGTTTCTTACCTCGTGAAGCCATGTAAATGCACTAGAGGAGTCCTCTAGATGCATGAATCCCAAATATTGTAGCATATTCCTTGTAACGTAGTAGGCATTTAGTGTTTTTTCAATAAAAGTGTCGGTCTCTTATGTGAAAAGACCAATTTTAGGGCACATGTATATAAGTCACCCGTTGACTATTGTAAAGAACTTTTTGCCATTTTGAGAACTGAAGCTGATTTTCAAATTTTCCTCTTTCCAACTCATTATCTTCTTCTCCAAGAGCATGTGTGTGTGTTTCATGCTTGAAGCTGTGTGTGGATCTATTTTCTACCCCTCCCCTTGATGTTTGAATTGCTATAGTGTGTGTGTGAGGCTTGAGGAGTTGTTGAGTGGGTGTTGGTGTTTTTCACAATTCAATATTTCATTCATAACGTAAAGCACATTTGTAGAATTCAATTGAAAGTATGACTATTAGATACGTCTCATTGAGATCTTTGAAACAAATCTACTATTGACTATACTTGGAGTTTGGAGCTAAGGGAAAAGTTCAAATTTGTGCTTAGTGCTCTAACAAGTATCGCGGCATGCACTTTCAGAGGATTAGTGAGTAGGAGAGGTAGCTGAAACAAGCCACATGCATTGTAGGATAGGCACTTCACTTACCATCACGTGTGCACATGTCTTCATACACTTGATATGTATAATTTCTCGGATTGATAATGAAACATGTATTAATCCACCACTATACGCACTTGTGGGGTGATTGAAGTATAGTCTCAGTTGACACAAGTCCCAAAGGCTCTATGACTTAGGTACACAGGGTCCAAAAACTAAAAAATTATCCAAAAGGACCCATATGAAGCCGATTAAATAGGAAGCAAAAATTTGTTGCATACACCTTTGAAAAGTACTAGGAGCATTCCATAATCCAAACCACATAACCATACATGCAAATACTCCTTGACTCATAATAAAGGTGGTTTTCGATATATCAAATTATAACATTCTGACCTGATTATATCCACTAAATCCATCAAAAAATAAATACATTTCTTGACCAGCTACTTCATCAAGCATAATATCTAAATATGGTAGAGGGAATGGGTCCAGAATTGTTGCTGCATTTATCTTACAATAGTTCACAAAAATACGTAGTTGTTTGTTTTTCTTAGGAACTATCACAATAGGAGATACACATTCTAGATATTCAATAGACACAATAAATCCTACATTCAACAGTATATCCAATTCTTCTTTAACCGGTCTCGCAAAATTGGGATTCATATGATATCGTTGTTAAGTAACTGGAGAAGCATCTGGCTTTCACATAATTTTATGCTGATAAAATCGAGAATCCAATACACGCATATTAGAGTAATTCCAAGAAAACACATCCTTAACTTCAACTAACAATTAAAGTAATTCCTTTTGGAATCCGTCCTTTAAACTAGCACCAATTTTTACATTCTGAGGTAAACGATCAATCCCTATATTTACTTAGTCCAATAGATCTTCTTCGATGTCTACACTAGTTTGTGTAAAAACATTGTCCTTAGATAGCCAAGTTGTTTCTTCATTGGATTTAATAAGCTCAAACTCGGATTGTACAACAGTGGCGACAGGGTCTCGCTAGAATTTTGTCAATACCGTAAGAATATCAATTAGTCCTACTGGCCACAAAACTTGATTAGCTTCCATAAATTGGAGCTCCTCAT
This sequence comes from Ceratopteris richardii, assembly GCA_020310875.1. Classification (NCBI taxonomy): domain Eukaryota; kingdom Viridiplantae; phylum Streptophyta; class Polypodiopsida; order Polypodiales; family Pteridaceae; genus Ceratopteris; species Ceratopteris richardii. The sequence continues at coordinate 22,389,285 of CM035422.1, forward strand.
CTTCCTCTAAGCCGACCATCATATATGGGGGTTCAACAATTGATAGTAATTGAGCTTTTGGATAGTGCTACTTATCTTCTAGAGGAATAGAGTACTTCCTATTGACCTTTTGAAAAGTAATAGCCTGAGATCCGCAATCCTATTGAACCTTTGTCTGCTTGAGCCACGGTCATCCAAGCAAAAGATTATAATCATTACTTTTACCAATTAGCTCAATAACCACAAAAGTGACTTTAAAAAGAACATTCTGAACTTTGATAGCTATGTTCTTAATAAGACCAACAAGTTGAACCTGTGACTTATCCGCCATATAGATATAAAAGGGTGCTAGTTGTAATGCAACCCAACCCAGTTGTCTGCAAATAGGCAAAGTAGCAATATTGATCCCAAAGCCTCCATCAATTAATACTTTGGAAATCTGAGCATTCTTGTACCATATTGAAATGAGTGGTACTGTATAATACACTAGTTCATCCTGACTTGTTTCCACCATATTAACAGTTATGAAAATTGTTTTTTATATGCATAGGTGAAGGTACAAGTTCCAAAAGATGTAAATACCTTTGGGAGGTCTTCCAATACTTCAAGTGTGAGGAGATGGATGTATGGATTCTAGAGATGAGCTAGTGTTGCACAAAACCTGCTCTACTCCTACCAAGTTAACTCTAGGTATGCTTAATAGACTCCTTTAGCTCCAGATTAATGCATTTAGAACCACCAAATGCTTTGGAACTTCACTTCCAAAAGTTTGCATCAAATAGATAACTTGCACGTACTAGAAATGTGAAGAAACTTTCTATTTTGGGAATAGAAGTGCTCAATAATTAGCTCAGAGCTCACGATTTGGTATGAATTGAATGGAGAGCTTTCAGACACATCTAATTTGAAAGTATAGCTAGTTGATGCAAGTTAATTTATGATTTTAGAGGCACCATACAGTGAGAAACGAATCTATCAAGTCAGGGGGGTCATCCCGACGTTTCAAGAACTAGAAGGTGTATAGACATAGTGTTGGCAGCAGTCAGGGAACCGAAGGAGCCACACGACGAAGAGAGTCAGAGCGAAGGGACAGCACAAGCAGACATGGCAGTCAAAGAAGATCTGGCAAGTAGGCCATCTAATTTTTCAAGACATCAAGGAGTTGAGCACACAAGAAGAAAGAGCAAGTAGGGAGCTCAAAGAGGTGTATGACAAATCAATAGAGAAAACCCTACACAAATAGTGATTTTCATCACTAAAAACCATTGTAAATATCATTTCGTATTTTTGTAGCTCCATTTTGTGCAAGCCAAGGAGTCCTTGAGCTTGAGGAGTTTTAGAAGTATCTACCTGCCAATTTTCATATTTTTTAGACTCCGTTTAAGCCCTCAAATTGGCCCTGGAACCTAATTTTTAACTAGGCCGGACACTAGGTCTGAACAGGGCCAAAGCTAGTCAAAAACTATAAAAGGAGCTAGAGAGCTCATTTTTGAGGGTAGATTGTAATTGAAATGAACTTGTAAGAGCTCTTGAAAGTAATCTAAAGAACTCCATTGCTACTCACTCTTTGTCTTGCTGTGTGTGCGCGTGTGTGTGTATGTGTGTGCATGTTGGTGTGCTTCTCACTCACGCATTTGTGCTTCCACTTGCTCGAGGTCTTCATACCATCCTCACGTCTTCCCGGATTGACATTAAAGGAGGTGCTACTCATCACTGAGCTACACCAAATTTTGGCGCCGTTGCCGGGGATCGAGCTTTGAGGACGAGCGTGTGATGGTAAGACGTAGAGTTGACGCGTTGGAGTTGTAGGTATTTTCTTCACTCTCATCGATTTTCTTTTACTTTCTTCACCATCTTCATCACCATCATCACCATCTCCCACCTCCATCTCCATCATCGCGAAAATTTCTGTTTTTTTTGACCATATCACCATCTCCACCTCATTTCCCTCATTTCACTTGTGAGAGAGAGCAAGAGAGCGAAATTGTGTGTGCTGTTTTTGCATGTTTTCTGAGCTGCATTGCAGGTACAGGCGGTATCACCATCCCCAGCACGCTGCGCAGGTACGGAATTCGAAGTAACTGTCTGTGTGTCGCCGGGTTCTGTCAATCGCGACCGACAGAAAAGTTGAACTAATTGCTAAACAAAGTGCATATCCATGACCTACAGGCCTAGAGCTTCCCAAAAATGTGTTTAGTTTTTTGAAATTCCACAGATTTCTGTCAATCGCGATCGACACGTCAATCGCGATCGACAAACCACGACGGACAGACCTGTCAATCGCGATCGACACATCAATCGCGACCGACAGGGTCAACGACCGACACAGTCAACGATCGACACGGTCAACGACCGATTGACCACGACCGACAGAGCCTACGCGTGACACGTGTCAATCGCGATCGAGCCATCAATCGCGATCGACCAGTCAATCGCGACTGACAGCCCACGACGGCTCTATCAATCGCGATCGACAGAGTCAACGACGGTTTGACCACGACCGACATACCTCACGACCGACCTGTCAATCGCGATCGACACATCAATCGCGACTGACAGAGTCAACGATGGTTTGACCACGACCGACAGACCTCACGACCGACCTGTCAATCGCGATCGACACATCAATCGCGACTGACAGAGTCAACGACGGTTTGACCACGACCGATTGACTTCATGACCGACCTGTCAATCGCGATCGACACATCAATCGCGACTGACAGCCACGACGGACCTGTCAATCGCGATCGACACGTCAATCGCGACCGACAGACTTTGCGAACACGTTAGAAGGGCAAATTAGGTCAAATTTTTTGGAGAAAAAAATAGTGGTCTCAATTTTGGTTAAGTGTGGGGCAAACACTAGGGTATAGTATTGCATCGCGAGGCCGTGCCACAAGCAACTTGGGAATCCCTGTTTACCTGTTAGCCTATTTTGAAACCTGTTTTAACTCCAAAACCCTGAACGGTCATAACTTTTTCATACGAAATCCATTTTTTGAGCTCTAGAGTTTGTCAGAAAGCTCGTGGCATATATTACACGCCCTCAACTGTTTTTTATAAGAATAATGCATTGATTTTCAGATAGGGCATTTTGAAGTTGACCATACCCAGGGGGAACGAAGTTCAGGGATCCCTAGAATTATTTTCCAAAAAAGTCATAGTACAAATTGGTGAAGTGTCACATGAATGAAAGTGATTGGTTCTGTCTTTTGAACTTAAGTCTTGAGCTAATCTTGGGCCTTTTACAGGTCCTTTGAGAGCAGCGGAGGGTACGCAAAGCAAGAGTAAGTGCAGACTTGGGAGCACGCGTCCTGGGCACGCCAGGGCAACAACTCAAGGAAAGGAACTCAAGGTTGGAAAACCCGCAACACACTCTGTCAATTCTTAGTTTAGGCTAAGTGCGGGTAGTGTTAGAAGTAATTCCAGGCAACGATAGGCACGAGATACATCAAAGACTATCTAAGAAATCAAGTTCAATTCAAGAGATAACCTGTGTGTGTGAACGGCAACCATAAAGAAAAGAATCTAACGTGGAACGATCAACCTAAAAGTACGAAAAACATTCAAGTATTCCTGACGACGTAATATCAGACAAGACCTTAAACACGATAAATAACTAAAAAGAATCAAGTGACGGATACGAATTAATCGGCAACGAGGCTGTACTCTGGGCAAAAATCGGGCTGCTTAACTAAGCATATGAACCTTAGATCAGGACGACATCTTGTGAGGGAGAGACAAAGCCTTAGGTCTTCAGAGGCTAGTGTGAATCACACTGCTAGGTCTTGGGCCCAGCAGTTGAGCCACCACTCATACTACCCTAGCTCTGAGACGAGTGAATCAGAGATGTCTCAAGGTATGGAGAGGCCTACAGGAAGTTCAGGAGTGCCATACTTGCACAGGGTAGAAGGCCCTTACAAAACGCAGTTGGAATACTTTAGGACCAACCGATTAGGTGCTAGCATCTATGAGGACGGCCTAGGAAGATCTGTGGTACAGATCAAGAATCCCGATCAATCCATTGGACTAGAGCACCCAGCAGTCAAATTTGAAAACGGTGCATACCTGGACAAGGAAGGAACCATATACGTGGTCACCAGTCACCCAGATAGGACAGATGAATTTGGAAATGTAATCTCTGAAGCGGACTTAGGTGACCTGGAGCAAGGAAACATGGGTGCAGAACCTAGAACCCCTCGAGGCAAATCGGTTCTCACTAGAATTATCACACCAGAGTGGATTCCCCAGGATAATAAGAGCATAGAGTTGCTCCTCAATCGAGAGACTGAAGAAGCCTTTTGGAGATATAAATCTGATCGGCCATTTGATATAGGAACAATCATGATCTATGAGCTTAAGGATCCTGATAGCCCAGGCAGAGTGACCTACTTAGATCACACTTCGGAAAGGATCTTTGTGGTGACAGAAAATGATAGGCATGCTTACACTTGGAAGGGTGAATTCATTTTCCCCCAACCAAGATCGAATGTATCCTATGGTCACCCTGGAGCTGGAACATCCCAAGCTCATGGAACTCAAAAAGACAGAAGTAGAGATAGACCAGAAGTAAGTTTTGCCAACCCCGTGGGCAGAGAAAGAACGAGGACGGAGACGAATAGAGTAGAACCTGAGATACTTAGAGCTCACAGGAATCAGAGAAATGTGGATGGATTCCCTCTGCCGAGACCTAGAGAGCACACAAGAACTTTGAGACCAACCCAGCTAGTTAAGTCCATGAAGAATTGCTTTGATGGCACAGGAGATCCCTATGATCATGTGGCGGAGTTCAAGCAAGTCTTGAGAGCTGAGCAAGTGGAGGATCTATTCACGCAGTACAATGCCTTCGGTCTAACCCTTAGGAACACAGCACTTACATGGTTTCAGCCATTGGATGAGCGACAGTTCAGGAGCATAGACCAACTCCTAGAGGCTTTCATCGTAGAGTTCTCTAAGAGTGGCATAAGACACAATACCTCCTCACTGATTCACAGCTTCAAGCAAACCCCTCAAGAGACCGTGAGACTTGCAGGAAGAAGATTTAGGCAATATCTTGAAAGATGCCCTGTTTCGGAGCTACCTACACCAGCTAAACAAGTAGCCTTATTCTTGGATGGATTGCTGAGTACGAAATTGAGATCCTATGTGTACCTGAAGGACCCTAGGACTATAGAAGAGTGTGTACGCATGTGCATTGACATTGAAGATAACCTAGGGGAAGAACTAGAGCTTTCCAAAATCTACAAAGATTCAGATAGTGCATCTAGTCACTCTTCCACGCAATCCACATCAATTGAGGAACTCGCAGAGAAGGTGGCCCAAAAACTAGGCGTCTCTAGCAAACAAATTCCGAGATTTGCCCCTGTGAAGAGATGCTACACATGTGGTGGCGACCACATGGCGAATGTATGTCCCATTATGGCTCAACCCCAAGTGAACCCTAGTAGCCAGTACTGCACCATAGAACGAAGATACACAAATCACACAGCACAAGACTGTCCATACAACAAGCAAGCTGTTAGGCAAGCCTATCCTCAGCCATCCCCTCAACAAGGCAGATACCAGAACCAATACCAACCACAACAGTATGCTAGGTCTCAACAGACCTACCAACCACAATACCAAGCCCAGCAAAGGCCTCAGCCTGTGTTAGCCCAACAACCTCCAGCTCCATCCAACTTGATCCCTGTGAAGTATGCAGCTACAGAAGAAAACCTAAACCGAGCTATAGTCCCCATAACATCATTGCTTTCAGAAAATGATCCCAGTGACCATAGCTTCGATTCCACGCATGTTGAGAGTCCCCAGGCTTACTTCATGCAGTCTCCTGAACATGGTGAGTCTTACTATAGTGAAGAGCCAAATGAACCTAGTTGGGAATCAGATTACACAAATGTCATGTATGCAAACCCCAACCCCAGACCCCAACCTAGGCAGGTAAGACCCCCATTCCCTAGAGGACCATGCTACCGATGTCAGGGTGATAATCTCATTCGTGATTGTCCCTTGCCTCCACCTACACAACCCCAGTCAGTAACGATCCAAGGTTATTGCCAAGAGTGTGGGAAAGAGCATCTCTTACGAGATTGCCCTAAAAATCCTAATAATATGCCAAAAATCACTCCTATAAATGTCATTGGATTAGTGGTAGACTCCACAGGGAGTGTGACTTCCACTGCACCAGTGCAAGTGGTCACAAGAGCTCAAGCATTGCAGCAAAACCAAGCTGTAGATCAGGGAAAGAGCCCAGAAGTGAGTGAAACGGAGAGCATAACCAAGAAGAGAACTAGAGCCTGGAGAGATAGTCGGGAAAGAATGAAAAGACAATGGGCTAAAAAGATGAGTGAACTTGAGAAAAGCATAAGAGAAACCAAAGCCAAGATAACTGAACTCACATCTCAAACTCCCTCTCACACTACCCCACCACCACCATTCCCATCGCCATCCGACCCGCCACCTTCCAACCCACCTCGTACAATTCCACCACCCCCTAGAGCAGGATCAGTATTAGCTGATCCCACTCCTGAAGATATAGACATGATGCTTAAAGCATATCAGGCCAGAATCCAAGAAGGGGCAAACGTAACGGATCATGACAAGTGCTACCCTAGAGCTGACCTAGAGATAGAAAGAACCAAGCTTTGCGCGAAAATGGTCGCATTGGCTCAGACTATGTTTGAAGCTAGTCGCCTATTCAATTACTCGGGCTCAGCCAAGACGCAACTACACCTGGATGGACTTCTAGAGAAGTTAGAGGGCATAATTGCAAGATCTGCCAAGGAAGAAAAAAATCAAGAAAGGGATAAAGCAAGCAAAAACATGACCCATTCCCCACCGGAAACTTATGTGCCCAATTCCACTGAACCAGACAACCCCCCTTCTCTGGAAAGAATAGAGAGGCTAATTGCACAATCGAAAAAGGAGCCTGCCCCTCAAAGAAAGGAAAGGGCAAGAGAACGGATAAGCCAGCCTCTTCAGGAAGCCCATGTGCCTCCTCAAGAAGCTTATCTTTCCCCCCAAAAGGCAGATAAGCCTCCCTCGAAAGCTCACGTACCTCCACAGGTTGCCTACATTCCTTCTCAGGGAGCATATGAGCCTGTTCGGAAAAGTAATAGAATAAGTAATTCTCCCCAGGAAGCTTGTGCTCCAAACATCTATGAAAGCGAGGAAAGAGCCAATGATAGAATAAGCCCTCCTTCCCAGGTTGCTTATGTGCCTAATTCTACGGAGCCAGACACTTCTTCTTCTATGAATCGGTTTGCACCAGACTTCCTACGAGAAATTCAAGAAGATAAATGGGATAATGAAAGTGAAGTCGCCCCTCCCTTTGAACTTGTGGATGATGCACACGACCAATTCCCACAAGACATCCCATCTATTTACGGGGAACATGAGAGCACCCAATCTCAAGAAAGATTAGACTTTGAGTCTAATTCTTTACAAGAATTACCCCACTTCACGGGCCCATGGGAAGCCACGTCTACTTGTATGAGAACTCCCACAGTCATGGTAAGAAATGAAGATTCAGTCATACCTAGGAACACAGAGGTAGTGAAAAATACTAAAGTGCAGTGCAATCTCAAGTTAGAAGAGCTACTCAAGGTTAGACCTGAATTATGGAAACATGTAGCCAAACAAGTACCAGAGATCGCACAACCTCGTTCCCAGGTAGGATCACATAGGACAATGCCCGAAATACCCTTGGATAAGATAGGAGATATGTGTGAAGGTGAGGAAGGGAACACCTATCTTCCCATTACTTATCAGGAGTACACCACTAAGGCAATCTTGGACTCAGGTGCAGGAGTTGCAATTGCCACCACCTCCCTATGGAAGCGTTGGGGCAAGCCGGCACTCAGGCCAACGAGAATGAAATTGCAGATGGCCGATGGTCACATAGAGAGACCCCTAGGATTGCTAGAAGGAATAACTCTCACCACTTGTGGTGTCGAGTTTGAACATACCTTTGCTATATGTGACTTTAGCAAAAATCATGCCTATGAGATGATTTTGGGACGACCATTCATGCGACAGTTGCAAGTGGTACAGGATTGGGGAACTAATTCCTTGTACCTGCAACACCTAGGTGTTACGACCAAAGTCAATCTCAAGGATTACTCTCATAGAGATGTCCCTCCTATCCAATGGAATCCCATCCATAGAGCCAAAGATGACACGGAATCTGTGCATTCCATAGGGTCTGGATCCTCATGGATGCATGAAGACACTCATTTATGGATGTGCAAGGTTGCAGTAGAAGAAGAGAAGAGAGAGAAAGCCAGAGAGGTAGGTGCAATAGAAACACATAGATCAATGCAAGACCCAGCCTATGCACCTGTCGTTTTTCCTGATGAGGAATTTGAACCCCATGGCTGGGCAGAAATCCTAGCAACAATGGACGTAGCCATCAATGAAGAACAATGGACACCTCACTGTGATGAGGATGGCTATGATATTTCAGTCTTCTCCATAGAGCCAATCATGGGAGAGGCAGTTCTAGAAGAATGCGAACCTAGCCTTGATGCCTTTGAGGATGCAAGTGACTCCGACCTAGAGTCAATCATCATGGACCCACCATTTGCATCAGATGAAGAATACTTCCATGAAGTAGAATTTCAACCCCAGAGGCATGGAGAGCTTACAAATGATGTAAGATTAGCCACACATGTGACCCCAAAGGAAGAAGGAAAGAAACGGAAGAAGAGGGAAGTCTCACCAGAAGAGGAAGAATCTTTGTTTGAGGTCCCAGAAAATTTTAAGAAATATGAGATAGATGACAGGAGAGTCATGATAAGAATGCCTAAACGAGAGGCTCAAGCAGGAGAGGCCTATGATAACAAAGAAACCACCAAGAAAATAGTAGTGGCCCTAGAAGAAGGAGAGGAGAGATGCACGTACATAGGCCATGACCTAACAGAGGAAGAAGAGCATGCGTTAATTGCCTTGCTAAGAGAATACAGAGATGTGTTCGCTTGGAGTTACAAGGATTTGAAAGGTGTTGACCCTGACATATGCTCACACACCATCCCCATGACCTTAGATGCTAAACCCTCTAAGCAAAAGCCCTACACATATAACGATAATTACGCTGCTAAGATCAAAGAAGAGATAGATAGACTGGTTGAAGCTGGATTTATCTATGAAATTGAGCACACTGAATGGGTATCCCCCATCGTAGTGGTGCCCAAGAAGAATGGCAAGCTGCGTGTGTACATTAACTTGAAAAAGGTTAATGCAGCCACGATTCGAGATAACTATCCACTCCCCATCACAGAACATCTCTTAGAAAGAGTGGCAGGCAAGGAAGTGTACAGCTTCCTTGATGGATTTTCGGGTTACAATCAAGTAGCCATAGCTCCAGAGGATCAACATAAAACAGCTTTTGCCACAGAATGGGGCATTTTTGCTTTTCGTGTAATGCCATTTGGGCTTACCAATGCACCAGCTACCTTCCAGAGGCTGATGTGCCATGTATTTAAAGAGTTCTTGAGGAAGAACTTAGAAGTCTATGTTGATGACCTTTGTGCTCATTCCAACATCAGACAAACCCACATTCCCGAACTCAGACAAATCTTTGACAAATGTAGAGAATATCAAGTCTGCCTGAACCCAGAAAAGTGCGTTTTCATGGTCAGGCAAGGCAAGATTCTAGGACACATAGTGTCAAAGAATGGCATATCCACTGATGAAGAGAAAGTGAGAGCCATCGCGGAACTACCTAGGCCAAAGAATGTCAAGGAAGTACAAGCTTTCATGGGTCATTGTGGTTACTACCGCCGGTTCATTCACATGTATGCCGTCATAGCAAAGCCCATGTATGGACTTCTGACTAACTTTGAGTGGACGGATGAATGTGAGAATTCCTTCCAGGAGCTTAAACGACGATTATGTTCAGCACCAATCTTGACCACACCAGATTGGAATAAGCCATTCCATGTTCATGTGGATGCATCCAATTATGCTATTGGGTGTGTACTCACGCAACCTACGGGCGAAGGTAATATGGATCTTCCCATTGCCTACGCCAGTAGACAATTGAACGCAGCTGAACGAAATTATACCACTACAGAGAGAGAAGGTTTAGGCATGGTATATGCAGTCAAGAAATTTAGACACTATTTGCTTGCAAATAAGTTCAAATTTTTTACTGATCACCAAGCATTGTTATATCTCGTGAACAAGCCATGCAACACAGGAAGATTAGTAAGATGGTTTCTCTTGCTCATGGAATATGACTTTGAGGTTGTGGTAAGGAAAGGTAGGACTCATTTAAGAGCAGATCATCTCTCTAGGCTCACATCTGGAGAAGCCCCACAAGGAGTATCAGATGATCTTCCTGATGCTTACTTGTTTAATTTGGAAGTTGTACCGCTGTGGGCTAAGCCATTAGTACCAGTTTTGACGTACGGGCCTAACCATCCAGTAGTAAACACACGGAATAGAGAGGTTGTGAAAGCCCAAAAGTACCACATCATGGCAGGAAGCATGTACAAGCACACAGATCAAGGGATCTTGGCTTGTTGTGTGGAAGAGGATGAGTATGCTAAATGGTTGCAACTAGCACACGTAGGTGCATTAGAGCAACACTATTCAAAACAACGAACTTTACAGACTCTAAAGAGACTCGGAGTACATTGGCCAACTATGGAAGCGGATGTCCAAAAGTTGTGCAAAGAATGCCCAATCTATTGCACTAAACCACCTGTGGAACACGCTACTCTATATCAAGTATCCATTGTGCCAGATTGGAGCGAATCTCTAGTATCCTTCCTGAGGACAAACACATTCCCTCCAGACATGACTCTGGCTAGGAAAAGGAGTTTAGAACAAGAAGCCCTGGATTACTCACTCATTGGTGATAATCTATACAAACGAGGTAAAGATGGTTACCTGAGACTGTGTGTCCATGAGAGTGAATATCTTAAGATCTTGGAAACTGCTCACCAAGGTGTAGCAGGAGGACACTTTGGACCGGATCGGGTGATCAAGGCAATACTATTTGCGGGCTTCTGGTGGCCGACCCTTCACATGGATGCACATACCTATGTGAAACGGTGTGATGTCTGTCAGCGAACCCAGTATCCTATACGTAAAGACGAGATGCCACTGAAACCTATGATGGGCGGACGTGCATTCTCTAAGTGGGGAATAGACTTCGTAGGTCCTATTAATCCCCCAGCTAAGGGTTCCCATGCAGAATATATCATTGTTGCAACAGACTATCTAACTAAGTGGGTGGAAGTAAAAGCCACAACGAAGAACGATGCTCAAACAACTGCTAAATTCTTGTTTGAGAATGTATTCACAAGATATGGGCTACCTATAGAGCTTGTAAGTGATAGAGGCACTCACTTCTTGAACGAAGTGATTGGAAATCTGCTCCAAGAATTCTTGGTAATACATAAGAAGTCTGCCCCCTATCACCCTCAAGCTAATGGACAAGCCGAAAGCACCAACAAGATCTTATGCAATGTACTGACAAAATTAGTGAACACTAAACGCTCTGATTGGGACAAACAGCTACACCATGCTGTTTGGGCATACCGAGTCGCCTATAAAACGATACTCCAAGCCACCCCTTTTCAGATGGTATTTGGCCAAAACGCGGTGCTACCTTTAGACTTTTTGATACCTACATTGACAATAGCACAAGAGCACGAATGGACAGGTCATGAGCTCTCCTCTAGGATCTTCGACCTTGAACGATTAGGAGAAACAAGACTGAGAGCAGCTGCAGGAATCTATGCAGCTAAGAAGAGGCAGAAGGCATACTTTGATGCCCATGTGAAGGATAAGGGCTTGAAAGCAGGAGATCTAGTTTTAGTCTACACACTGAAGCAACACGCGAGGAAGCTAGAAAAGAGAGGCTACGGACCTATGATCATCAATAGGATCTCCACGAGTGGAGCAGTACAACTAGCCACGTTAGAGGGTGATGTTCTCCCAAACTATATTAGCGGTTGCAGAGTCAAGTTGTATCAGGAACCCCTCACGGAGGAAATGCTCAGCCGACTCAACACTGCTAAGAAACGCAAAGAGGAAGAAAAGCGAATTCGAGAAGAAGCTCAAGCAGAAGCGTTAGAACGCATCAGAAGGATGAAATTACGAAGGCAAGGTAGAGATCAGCCTAGAACAAATGACTGTGCTGATCAAGGATATCATATGGCAATGTGTGAAGTCGCAGGAACAAGCTCACAGAGGATAACTGATCGACGTCCTTTCGTAACCTTAGATATAGGACAAGGAAAGAGTGCAAGGACCGTAAGGGCCTTGATTGACTCAGGCGCAGCCACTAGTGCTGTTAGAGTGTCTTACTGTCAAGAGTTGCAGTTAACTGTCAATCCTGTGGAAGCATATCTCATAGGATTGGGAGGCGTGGAAACCCCTTGCATGGGCGAGGTGGAACTTCCCCTCTACATTCATGATGAGGCAATGACAATTAAAGTACTAGTGTGTCAAGACGAGGATCTCACTGAACCTCTTGTCTTAGGTCAAGACTGGATCTATGACCAAGCAGTCAACTTAAACCTAAGAAGTGGACTTCTTCAGGTATGGGTCAATCATAGCCGAATCACAGTAGAGTTAGATAATGGAGCACTCAAAGAACTAGGAAAGGCACAGACTCCTGGTCCCTCCAGGGGTACACATGAAGATGACCATGCTGTTCTTGTCCAAAACTATGTGTTGCAGAGGAATGATATTCTCAAAAAAGGAGTCAGGGATGAAACGGAACTCCCTTCTTTTCCAAAGGCCAGAAGGAGGCAACAACCAAAGGTGGATCAAAGGCAGAAGAAGCAGAGTACTACCCATGCCGGAAATCAAAAGTACCTGCGCAGCAAAATGTCTCAGCAAGTAAACCAAGTATGGGTGCGGAAAGGCGAACACCCAGTAGCACTCAAGCCAACCACACGGGCAAAACCTCTTATTAGTAACCAACACCACGTCACTAATAAGACGTCTTTCGGAAATTCTTCCGCTAACGTGAAATCTATTTGGGTGCCCAAGAAGTCGATGAAGGCTAGCCCACAGTCAAGACAAATTTGGGTGCCTAAGGCTTGCTTGCGGGCGCAAATAGCTACGCCAAAGCCACAACCTATACAGCGTAACCCATTCACTCGCACGGCCAGCATTCACTTGTCTTCAACACTCAAGAACATACCAAGGCCCATGAGCTCGAACATACTCGCTTGTAAATGGGTCCCTAAAAGGCCTCATTTTCAAGCCGATACAACTATAAAGATTTCTAGAGCCTCTACGACACCAAGAAAAAGACCCATCCACTGCATTTGGCAGCCTAAGACCTGTAATAAACCCCCCGACCCCAATTTGTAAATTCATCCCCACTTACTAACTGCATTAGTCTCCTAGGACTACCCACGAACTAACTACACACACTGTCTTCGTGCACTTACTAACCACTAACTCACCATCAACCTCATGTTCATGTTGCAACGGGGACCACAACGGATTTATTCTATCCATTACGATGTTAACACGTGGTTCTATATTCTCACAGAACCAACCAGCAAACAAGAGCCATGGCAGAAGCAGGTGCAAGTTCTCAAGCCGGATCCGGTGCCCAGATCGTGGACATAGAAACACTCCTCCTCGAGCCACATCTCACCGCAAGGCCGCAAGAACTTCAAGCCGTGCATGTGCTCCCCATTCAGGATCCTCCTCAAGGGCACACTTCTCAAGTAGGTAAGCATGCGCATTGGTTCAGTGATGTCGCTGGACCATTGGGCGATGGAACCTATTTCTGGGAAGCAGAATTGGAATTTAATGGAAAATGGGGTCGATACCACTTTTTCACGCGCGAGTTTGAAAGCTATCAAAATGCCGAAGTCATGCGATCAGTTTGGATCAAAGCGGGTGTGGACAGTTATTTCAGGACCCACTTACCAAAGCCGGATTTCTTACGATGTTCATATCTGATCAGTACCATCACGCCAAGCAGGGCCAAGGGAGGCGACAGCACCTTTGTGTTGCCATCACTGCTGCCGGGTCATGAGCTTAAAAGATTCAAGTTGACCCTCAATCTGGTAAGAGAAGCATTGGGTATGTATGGCATGCACATCCCCACAGAAAAGGAAACAATGGTGCCAGGTCGAATGAAACACAAAGATCTTAATAAGCTGAAGGATATGGTAGCGATGACACCTACCATTGCGCTTCACCTGCGGACCATCATGCAACATTTTGCCTTCCCCGCACAGGAAAGATTCACAATGCCCCCAAAGAAAATTTGGTTCAGTTTGTATCTAGCAGAGACAGAAAGCCTTCCCATCAATGTGCCACACTGGATCATAGATCAGATCCACCTAGCCCATCAGAGGTGGAACAAGAAGCAAAAAAATGTGCTTCATGGATGTTGCGCTCTCACAAAAATCATCTACCGATGTCTGGCCTATGATGTGCCTATTCAGCGGGCACTCATATGGCCCCGTGCTCAGGAATTCCAAAGAAGACTATCAGCAGCAGGTCCCCCATCAAAGAAGATGAGGGGGGGAGTACAACTACCATGTGCTCAACCAAGGGGAGCCACCACTACACCAGAAATTACCCCTCCCCAGACACGACGCGTTAGGCCATTCACAATCCGGCTACCAAGACCGAGCACAGATGGGCCTAATCTGGTATTCCCACCCGTCCCATCAGATCTGGAATTCCCACAGGGTTTTACTCTAAATGACCTCACGGATGAAGAAGTAGCCCGACTGATCTATGATTCTAATCTCGAGACGGAAACAGAAGGTGCTCAGGAACCACAACCCCAGACAACAACAGCAGCCCCCACCCGACCCGAAGTGGTAGAAGTCGACGTAGAGGAACAAGATGAAGAACAAGAGGAAGAAGCCTACGAAGAACAAGAATATGACGAGCTTTCAGAGCTGGCAAGTGCCCCTGCGTATTCGGCACAAATCAAAAGACTATATCGAACCATGCAACTGGTTCAAGAACAGCATAAGATGTCACTGGAGTCGGGCAAGAAACTCATGAACCAGTTGCTAGCTGAGGAAGGTGTGGACGAGATGTTCATTGAGTCCATAAACCTTCATGCCGACGCAGTAGGATTGGATGAGGCCATCCATGAGGCAATGGCCTACATTCACAGATTTGAGAAGAGGGTTCCCGCTCGTCCCAGGAGGTCTGGGAAACAAATTCACATCAATGTCTCAGCACCAGGAGAGACAACGCAAGCAGACGAACATCAGGAAGCACCACTGTCACCACCATCCCCACCTCGCACTACACACTTCACTCCACCACATGACACTAGCACCACCACGTCCACTACCACCACAATCGTCATGGGAATTCCACTCTCCCCGGGAATCCAATTCGGGGGCGTTACCATGCCCACTTTCACCACTCTTTTCACTAATGTCACATCCACCCCACCCACGGTACCCATCTACACGGTCACTCAAACATTTGACACCATGGAAACATCCCCCGCCACTGCACCGCTCCCTCCCCCCTTGCCACCTTCATCTCCCATACCCCCTCCACCCACATCTCCACTTGCATCCACATCATCCACAACACCCTTTCCCGGCCCCATTCCCCCTGCATCTTCACCCCTCCCAGCATTATTTAATGTAAATAGCATATTTTTAGCATTAAATCAATGTGTATATCAGCTCCAGAATGAGTACAGAGCTCTGGATGGCCGGTACCAACAACTGACAACACACCACCAGAACTTACAAAGGCAATTTCACATCCTACAAGAGGAAAACGCAGAGGTGAATCAACGCTATACAACGCTTGAGCAGGCTCACCAAACACTATTGGGGACACCACAACCATCGACAGAATCAGGTGTAAAGCAACTAGAAGCTTTGCTCGAAGTATACCAGGCCGATAACCTACGAGTCAGACGCAACTTGGCACTACTACGAAAACATATGGCCACAGCACTGGAGGAGAACAAAAGACTGCAAAAACAAAATGAAGAGAATCTGGAAGCGGCCATGGAAGGCTCCCCTCACGAGATAGATCCAGAGCAATTTAAAGCAATTCCCACGGAGACGATGAAAACCATTCTGGAAAGCTATGCAGATCTCCTGGAAGCCCATGATGACTTGGAAAGAGAGCGTGACACACTTCAGAGCAGGCTGAAGGAACAGGAAGAACAACCGAAGAATGTCCCATCAACCTCCACCTCAGACGAAGTAAAGGCCTTAACCGAGCAGGTAGCAGAACTACAAAAGAGGTTACTGACATACGAGAGGCAGCCATCCCCTGTGGTAGAACCAGAGCAAGAAGAGCTAGTCCCTATTGAGGTAGATGAGTCTTACGAGGAACCGTATGTTCCTATGCCAATGCCAGGCGGGCGACGAACCTCAGAGGGACTAGACACATTGGAAGTGGAAGCACCCGAGTGGCTTCAGACACTGGAAAGGACAGCGAACACTCACGAAGAACGGGTGGCAATTCAGATCCAATCACTAGCGAACTTAGAAGAGACCGTCATAAAGTCTGAATACTTCAGAAGCATGTCTCACCATAGATGGATAGGCACCAATAATGACCAGTATGTGCCATTCTGTATACTTTTGGCCGATTACAACGCGGAGATTCAACGACAATGTGGCAAACCTCCCACCTTTGCTACACAATTTGGTCCAGATGATATACCGGAAAGTGCTCAGCGTGGGTCCATCCATCAACCCACCTGGAGAATCAGGCTTTTGGAAACGTATCCAGAAATGGTCCGAACCTGGAATAATATGCCGTTGTTTATTAAGTACAACCCTTGTTACATTCCAGTTCTGCGACGACGCACCTGGCCTGAATTCACTATAGCTGTCAAAGACATCAAAGCCTGTGCAAAGTGGTTGAATTATGTTTATCTAGCGCCTCCACGAGGACCTCCCACAGTCAATTATATGATTTCTACAATCCGTCACTGGAGTACTAGGCTACGCAATAATCCTGATGTGATGGCCGAGATGTGCATGAAAATATTTGAATTAATGCTGATCACTTTCACGACGTTTAAAAACATTAAGGACCCTCACTTCTCAGGTGCAGGCTTTATGACAGGAAACCAAGATCTAGTGTATGATATGAGTACCACCCCGTCCATTGACGTAATATATGCCTGGCACGCCAGAATCAAGTACCTCCCAGCCTGCTTTAAACAGACATTTGAGGAGATGTTCATCACAGGATTCTGGGAATATCACTCCGAAATCTTTATACCCAGACCATCACATCTCCTCCAATTATTTGCTGTGGAGCGAACTATTTACTCAGAACAATTGAGGGTACCTCATCCAGATGTTCCCGGACCTGTGAATTGGGATGAATTGCTCACAGATCTAGCACGCGGCTTGCGACTCGAAGAACACCACCTAGCCTCCGATGTCGTCCAATATTATGTTCAAAAATCCTCTAGACAAGGGTCTGTCAGGGGCGACAGACGCGAGAGTGGGGGGGGTGTTGGCAGCAGTCAGGGAACCGAAGGAGCCACACGACGAAGAGAGTCAGAGCGAAGGGACAGCACAAGCAGACATGGCAGTCAAAGAAGATCTGGCAAGTAGGCCATCTAATTTTTCAAGACATCAAGGAGTTGAGCACACAAGAAGAAAGAGCAAGTAGGGAGCTCAAAGAGGTGTATGACAAATCAATAGAGAAAACCCTACACAAATAGTGATTTTCATCACTAAAAACCATTGTAAATATCATTTCGTATTTTTGTAGCTCCATTTTGTGCAAGCCAAGGAGTCCTTGAGCTTGAGGAGTTTTAGAAGTATCTACCTGCCAATTTTCATATTTTTTAGACTCCGTTTAAGCCCTCAAATTGGCCCTGGAACCTAATTTTTAACTAGGCCGGACACTAGGTCTGAACAGGGCCAAAGCTAGTCAAAAACTATAAAAGGAGCTAGAGAGCTCATTTTTGAGGGTAGATTGTAATTGAAACAAACTTGTAAGAGCTCTTGAAAGTAATCTAAAGAACTCCATTGCTACTCACTCTTTGTCTTGCTGTGTGTGCGCGTGTGTGTGTATGTGTGTGCATGTTGGTGTGCTTCTCACTCACGCATTTGTGCTTCCACTTGCTCGAGGTCTTCATACCATCCTCACGTCTTCCCGGATTGACATTAAAGGAGGTGCTACTCATCACTGAGCTACACATAGTCAACTTCCTCACTTCATATCTCGAGATTGGTTGAACCAAAGTTAATGAAACTTGATGAGTACTTTAATCTAACTATATCGAGTTAAAGTGTAGTAAACGATTGAGTATACACAAAGAATTCATTTTTGCAAAATCACTAAAATGATAAAGATGCAACAGAGAACTGTAGATAGAGATATACTTGAAGAAATGTATCAAAATGTGTATCATAATGAACATATGATACAAGGAAAATTAGTGGACTAATCATACATGAGTTGACCTCAATGTGTACTCACTAATTTAGCTCAATATCTCTCAGAATGACTCTCTCTACCCCACAACTAAAAGCATATCTATTTGTACTCATCCCTTGAGTTTGAATTTGAACTTTAACTCACCTGAAAGTGATCCTCCACTTTAGGGATGGTTTGAATTTATTCTTCCTACCACATGAGTTGTGGGTTCAACTCCCTAACATCACGAGATTCTTTACTCTCTTGGCTTTTACATTTATCCAAGGAGAATACACTCAAATTGATAAACAAATGTTCATATGAGATCCTCCATGTGAGGTACATAAACCTTTGTGTAGTCCTTTGTAATTAGCAAAGCACTTAGGCTTTTTAATTGCACCAACAACTCCCCCTCAAGCCTAAGATGCTTGAGTCTTTAGTCCTTCATAATTTCCTATAATCCAATCATTGATTTGAACTCGTTTAATTTGCTTCCATCCAATGCCTTTGTCACCATATCTGCACATTCTTGGTTTCTAGATACATATGAGAGTTGTATCTCCTTACTCATGATCTTTTCTCTGACATAATGGTGACTCTATATGTTTAGTTCTAGCATGATAGATAGGCTTAGCAGCAAGATGTAATGAACTAATGTTGTCTCCAAATATGTGTGGAGTAGATATTCAACCCTAAATCTGAATATAAGATCCTAATCCTCATAGCTTCTTGAGTAGCATTTGCAAGTACTTTGTATTCAACTTTAGTTGATGAGAGAGCAACTGTAGGTTGCTTTGTGGAAGACCATGAGATTAATTTGGTACCTGTAAAATTAAGATAACATGATGTGCATCTTCTATCATCTTTAGAGCCTACCCGATCTGCATCAAAAAATAATTGGACGCCTCTATGAGATGTATAAGGGTAGTATAACCCTTGATTGGTTGTGCCCTTCAAATAATTTAGGATGCTTTTGGCTTCTTCCATGTGAGGCTTCCTTGAGGTGTGCATAAACTGACTTAGTACACTAACTCCATAGAATATATCTACTCTGCTTAGAGTAGCATAATTCAAGCTTCCAATTTATCTTTGGTAACTAGTCACATCTTCAATTAGCTCACCTTCATGAGCATTTAGCTTCTGATTTACCTCCATGGGTGTACCTGCAACCTTTTTATTTTCCATCTTGAACTTGGTAAGCATATCTCCAATGTACTTTCTCTGAGTTAAGAACATAACTTTCTCTGTATATACCACTTCCAAACCTAGGAAGTATGTGAGATGGCCAAGATCATTGATCTTGAACTCTTCCTTCATTTGAGATTTGATCCTTCTGATTCCATTTGCATCACTTCCTATAATGATTATATCATCCACATATACACAAAGGTATATGAACTTTGAGTGGTTCCTCTTGATAAAGAGGAAAGGATATGCCTTACTTATCATAAAGCCTTTATCTTGCAAGTAAGTCTCTAGGAGCTTGCTTCAAGCCATATAAGGCTTTCCTTAACATGCAAACATATTTTGGATATAATTGATCTTCAAAGCCAAGAGGTTGAACCGTGTACACCTCTCAAATCCAACCATTTAGAAAAGCACATCCATTTGATAGATATTCCAATCCTTGGAAGATGCTACACTCATGAGTACTCTAATCGTGGGCATTTTTGCCACAGGTGAGAATGTCTCTTCATAATCAATACCTTGGGTTTGAGCAAACCCTTTGGCTACAAGCCTTGCTTTGTACTTTTTGATTGAGCCATCAAAATTCTTTTTTACTTTGTAAATTCACCTTGACCTAATGACCTTCATAGATGGTCTCTTAGGAACCAATTCCCAAGTCTAATTCTCTTGTAGAGCTTCTATCTCCTCTTCCATGATATTTCGCCATTCTGGATTCTTCTTAGCCTCTTCATATGTAGATGGTTCTTCCGAGTATGTATCTTGAGCTATGTAAATTGAATGTTTAGTGACCAAAGAGGTGTCATAACCATACCTTTCTGGCTTCCTTTTCTCTCTAGTAGACCTCCTTATAGCTTGGTTATATGACTTTGCCACATCTCTCAGCTCCTCCATTTTGGCTTTGCCTTTGGAGTTCCAAGAGTTGATTTCCCTTCTTAGAGTCTTCTAGTTTGCTTCTGAATCACTTGAGTCTTCATGTGTATGCTCATTCTTCTTTCACAATGTTGGAACGTCTTCCTCTAGGTCATAGGGAAGTTTGCTTTTCCCGCAATGATCAAGGTGTGACCACTATACATGTCAGAGAGACAAAAAACTCGTACGTGTCATCCTAGATCATCACATGTTGAGCTTGATATCTCAACACTCCCCCTCAAGCTCAATGCCATATCCTGTAATCCAAGCATCTCTTGAAACTTCTTCAACTTCTCAGCTCCAAGTGCTTTGGTGAAAATATCACCAACCTGCTCATCTGTTCTCACATAAACACGATCAATATCACCTGCTAATACCTTCTCTCTGATGAAGTGATAATGTACCTCGATATGTTTTGTTCTAGCATGGAAAACAAGCTTTCGTGCTTTTATGCTGCTAAGATTATCACAATAAATGGTGATAGGCCTTTGCACTTCCACACCTAAATCCACAAGTAGCATCTCTAGCCATGATGCCTCACATGTTGCCATTGCAGCACCTCTATACTCAGCCTCTGTACTTGACAAAGCAACAGTGGGTTGCTTCTTGCTGCTCCATGTAACAGCTGCACTCCCAAGTGAGAATAGAAAACCACTAGTAGATCTTCTATCTGGAATGCTACCAGCCCAATCGGCATCAGTGTATCCATAAACCTGCAAATCTACACCAACCTCATAAAACAATGCATAATCCAAAGTAGCACTCACATAACGTAGAGTGCACCTCAGAGCATCCAAGTGTGGCTTCCTGGGAACCTGCATAAATTGACTTTCAAGTCCAACAATATAACTTAGATAAGGCCTTGTAATTGTGAGATATATAAGACTTCCCACAATTTTCCTCTACATAGTAGCGTTTTCCAATGATTCACCTGATGTAGTATCCAACTTCATATTCTGATCTAATGGCATAGAAATTGGCTTACAATCAGCCCTACCATACTTTTGTAGCATATTCAAGGCATATTGCCTTTGCGACATCGATATACCTGTTTCTGTATTATGTATAAACTCAATGCCCAAGAAATAGCGCAACACACCAAGATCTTTCATGTCAAATTCCTGCATAAGAAGTTGCTTTACCTCTTTGATGCTTCCTTCATTATGACCACCTACAATCAGGTCATCAACATAAATAGCCACAATAGTGATGCCATCATCAGCCTTTCTTGCATATAGTGAGTGATCTACATCACACATAGAAGACCCAATGCTGGTTAAGTAATCAGCAATCCTTGCATGCCATGCACGAGGGGCTTGCTTCAGCCCATACAAAGCCTTTTGCAACCTGCAAACATATTCTAGACGCTTTGAATCTTCATATCCTTGTGGTTGGTCCATATATACTTCTTCCTGTAACTCACCATGTAGGAAAGCATTCTTCACATCCATCTGATGCAAAGTCCATCCTTTTGCTATAGCTAATGCAACAAGTGTTCTGATAGTAGACATTTTAGCTATAGGGCTGAATGTTTCCTCATAATCAATGCCATATGTCTGTGCATATCATTTAGCTACCAATCGTGCTTTATACCTGCTTATGCTACCATTAGCATTATGCTTTACCTTCAAAACCCATTTACAGCCTATGGGTTTCTTTCCTTGCGGCAATGGAACCAACTTCCGTGTATCATTTCCATAAATTGCAGCCATCTCCTCATCCATAGCTTTTTCCCAATCTGCAATTCCAATTGCATCTTCAAAGCAAGAAGGGTCAACATCTTGTATTATCTTTGTCATGTAGGCAAAATGACAAGCCATATAACTGTCATATGTCAATCCTTGCACTGAATTCCACATCCTCCCAGATCTTCGTGGTCCTGGGTCACTTCTCCTTCTATCATCTGCATGTGCCCTTCTTACTCTTGGAGTCTTCACAGAGGGCAATCCAAGTTCCTCATCAAGAATCTTTTCTGAACCGCTTGAATCTCCATCAACATCTTCAAAACCTGCACATGTTTTACTACCAACAAAAAGCTTTTTTTACCTTTCTTGGATGTATTTGATGAATTTGCTGGACTGAAATTTCCATGCAACCTTCCACTCCATGGATTTGAGTTGGAACTATTGCTTGGTGATGCATCTGGACCACTCAACACTTGAGATTCTACACTTGATTTTTCAGCATTTTGTTTGTCATTTGGTTCAAGATTCAGTCCTTCTTTGGCATCTGCATAGAAGCTTGACATTTCATAAAATACCACATCTCTGCTCACCTTTACCTGTCGTGTGAGTGGGTTATAACATTTATATCCCTTTTGCTCAAGGGAGTATCCAATGAAGACACACTTTTCTACTTTTGGAACAAGCTTAGTCCTTAATTCATCTAGGACATGTACATATGCAACATAGCCAAAACCTTTCAGATGTGATAAGTTTGGCTTTTTATGTTGTCGGAAGGATTTCCTCACTTTAATTGTCATATGGAAAAATAAAAATATTTTGTTTTAGAGTTGATTAATTGATACTTCTCCCACATATTTCTGTAATGCATTGATTTCGATTGACTAAATTCTTCTCTTGGTTACCTGCAGGAAAAAGAAGAAATCATATTCAGAAAAAAGGGATAATTGATCAATATTTTTCAATCTTCATTTTATATCTTCAGTTTGTTTATGAGATCATGAATGCGTTAGCATTAGCTTACCAATATTGTTATGATTAGATGTATACTCGTAATAAAATAAGTGTGAGTTATTAACTCTTTGTATGGTTTAGGAGTATGAATCTCTATGAAGAATATAGGTAAAATATCATTTTCTTATTTTAACAAGTAATATCTATATTAATATAAGTTAAAAAACTTACAATATCTCAAGTTTTACGAATCATATGTACGTGTATCTGTTTGCATGGAAATAAAAGGTAGAACTGACACGTGCAACTTTTAGTGCGCATGAGTTGACATGTGGCTATTGCAAAAAAGGAATGCACGCATATATGAATATGTATATATATCTCAATTCACTGAAGAAATTTCTCTAATGATTTTTCTTTTTCAGGTATAAGTCTTTTCTTTATCTTCTTCATGTCATTCTCATTTGTTTTTCGTTGTTGTGTGTAACTCAGAGAGAGAGAGAGAGAGTGAATGAGGTGGTAAAAAATAGATACGGGGTGTTGCTAGCAGAGAAAAAGAGAAGGGCATGTTCCCTCCTTCCTGTTTCAGGATCCTCCATCCTCCTTCTTGCTCATGGATCTGTATGTTCTAAAGCAGTGGAACTCTCCATTCATTTATAACGATCATGAATGGCTAGAGATCAGAGGAAGAGTGTGTTTTTTATAGTTTGAAGCATTACTTAGTGATTCATCTGATCGCTGGTGTTGATATCATTGGGTTGGAGTTCTCTCATTCCTCTATTCATGCTCTTGTAAACTGCTAGAGAATTCATGTTGCTCAATAGAGGAAAGAGGAAAGGGGAGTTTGAGGAGGAGATTTCACCATATCTCCTTCCTCTGCTCCTTCTTTCTTCGACAGGTTTTTTTTAGCAACGCTTTATCTTCCTCCTGGCGCTTCAGTTCTTAACTCTTTGTTTATTATGTGTGATGTGAATCAAAGAAGGTGAAGTGCCTGGACTATGTTAGACGTTCAGAGACATGTTTGAACTTGTGCGCGAAATCCGACAATAGTAGGGAGAGAGAGAGAGAAAGAGAGTATGTTTGTTTGCCTTTCTTCTGGATGACTAAGAGAATGCTAGATATGCGTAACTTGTAATAGAAAGAGGGAGCCTTATTACAGATCTATATTTCTTTCAGACCTCGAACGCGAATGCACACCGATGCTCGTAGAAATTTGGGAAGCAAAGAAGGGGAGAGAAGGAGTTTTGTTTTCTTCTTTTCCCCCCTCCCCTCGCAGCTTCTGCAGAATGTTTCAGTCATCCCCATTTTTTTTAATGACGGTCCAAGATCATGCATGCATAATCTTTTGATTTTATGTATGCAGGAATAAAGAGAGAAAAAGAATTCTATGACATGTTCACCATTGGATATGTGTCAACTCAGCTCGATTGTGCTTATCAGATAACTTTAGAATCTATCAAGCATACAGTACTAGCGTAGCACAAATATTACATAGGCCGTTTCAGAATCGATAGTTATCCTATTAATGTTTAGTGCATATGCATTATTGATATGTGTCTCCCTCTAGTTCAGCACGATTGATGTAGCGTTCTAAGCTTTTGCAGGTTGTGCAGTCATGGTATTCAACAGAGAGAAATAAGTTTCACTGAATATTAATTAATAGTGTTGAGCTCGGGTGCTACCATGGTGAATGATATGAAATTGCTAAGCATGTTGTTGCATCATGCTCATTGATCTTGATTATCAATGATCCCTTGTAGGCGAGCTGTCCAAGTGATTCCCCTGCATACTAAGCTGCATGCTTTGTTTGAATGAAGAGGTCTTCTATGATATGTTAATACATGTATACAAGGTGAGAGATTTTTTTCCTTTTCTCTAATCAGCTGCAAACGTGTAATTTGTAGAAGAGAGTGCTCTAAGGCGGAAGTAGGTTAAACTCAATGAGAGAGAGAATAATTTTGAAAAGAAGGGATGCTGGAACATCGGGTATTATACTTAGAAAATTAATCATCTATTTTACCTGCTGTTCTACCTATGATGCACTCTTTAAAGCTTTGCTGATGCATTTCTAAATAGAATTCCATCGGTCTCTAGCTGGAGCAAAGCCATTTTTGATTAAGCAGAGTAACATAAATTAATCATTTGTGTTCACATTTTACTTTGCATAAGAGTGAGGAGAGAAGGAAAGATGTTTTTTTAGAGTTTGGCTCTCCTCGTATCAGATCTTGCAGGTATTCTTTTGATTCTGTGGATTATTTGCGTGCTCCCACGAAAGGGCGCCATAGTTTTTCCCCTCCAGTAGCATCTAGATCGAGTCAATAACCAGATGTGATAGTGATACTGTAGATGTTGCTCGCACATCAGTAAGTAGGCTGGAAAAACCAGTGCAGAGAATGGTGGAAGTCATTAGATGCTCTGTATCGGCATGTACATATACAGAAGGTGTGTTTCACGTATCCGAGTTCCGAGTGATTTTAGGGGCAGGCTCTTCATTGATTGAAGCATCATAAGTTGAGAGAACCCAAATTTGGGGTCAATATGAAAATAAAAGTAAAGTACTTTCATTACCTTCTATGCAAGACCCGGGTTGAAATATGGATATGCCTAGACATGCTATGATAAGTTTAAGCTCGTAGCCATCTAAGCAATTATGCCTACTCCATTTCATTCCTAGCAGCACATTTTACTTTAGACTTGCTATGACGTAGTTTGTTTTATGGCCTGTGGGTATTACTCAATTTCTCGACGAATTTGCAATATTATATTGGTGATCTGCATGCCTTGCCAATATTTTATCGTATAGCATAGTAAACCGATGAATGGTGTAAGAGAGGGAGAGGACTAAAATCCCACGCTCGCAGAGGAATATGGTTGTCAAAAAAGAGAGATTTTTTCGTATTCTACCCTTCTAATTTCCATTAGCTGTAGTTGTTAATACACACAACGCGGCTGTATTTTCATATTACTGAGTTGCATATGACCAAAAGTTTTAAGGAATCCATTCCGGACATGTTATGTTTCCAGCACAGATGCACGTCAAGTTCACGCTGTCACCAATGGGAAAGTGCCGTGTGTTTAAGAACAGTATGATGCTTCTTGCATGATAATGCATGTTTGCTGTGAGGCATCTGCAATGTAAATGTTGCTACTGTACAAGGAGTGATGTTAGTGAAAGAAAAAGTTACTTATGTACAGTTGAATTACTTCCAACGTGCTTGTTTGGCTTGTTTGTTGATTAAAAAGCCTTATTATTGAGATTATGGGTATAAGAGGTACGATCCAGTTCATAAAGTTCATGTCAATAGTACTATTTATTCATTAAATGCTCATTTGTACCGGTCTAGGAATTGTTAACGACTTTGATCTTTCTACTAGATATGCTGCACAAACTGGAGTCCTTTCTTTTTCTCTACCTACCTTAATCGGCCGGTCATTTAGCACTGAATCTTAAGCTATTTTTTGGTTATGGTTCCTGGTCCACATGTTATTTTTCCTTACAATGCTTGGCAGATTAAAGTATGTTTCCACTGCGTCAGAAGCGATACATCTATCCGTTGTTCTATTATCCATAGAAACGTGGGCACCCACATCATGCATACAAACGCATGCATATGCGTACGTACACACACACATAAGAGAGAGTGGGAGAGAAAGAAAGAGAGAGAGAAAGATGCATATGCATAAGTATATGTATGTGCATGTTTTTGTATGTGTGAGCATGTGTATGAGGAATGCATGACTAGCATATGCATAAGTGAGCATATGTATATGAACATAAGTATGCATGTGTACATTTACATATATAGTGTATGTATATGCAATTAAGATAGGAAGGTGAAGAACATGTATGCAATAATAAGTAATGTATGCATAAATATTAGAGATTTATGCCTATAAATTAGGGTGTATGCATAAGTGCATGATGTCTATGTAATGTAGATAGGATTCCCATATGTATAGTATATGTATGCATATTTAGAATGTGTTAGCATGTTATACATGTTGCATGTGAAATGTGTTTGCATATATACATGTACGAGTGCATGTCTATATTAGAGTTTATACATGTGCATATAAGTGTGTGTATGCATAAGTAAATGTGTTGCATGTACATGTTAAGATAGAATTAGCATGTGTATGCATGTGCATAGTACATATGCATGTATGTTATGTATGTGGATGTGCATGCATGTTAGTATGCATGTATACATGAATGAGTGCATGCATGTGCATAAGTGAAATATAAGCATATGATGTGGAAGTGCATGTATGCATGAAAATATAATGATATACATGAATGTATAAGAAATGTTGAAGTATTGTATGATGCATATTTGTATGGAAACAAATGTATGTTTACTTTCATTTAAGTAAATATTTACATAAGATTAAAGATAAGAAGTTAAAAAAGTTTGTATAGAAATGTTAGTTTAGGTTTAACTTATGTATTGAATGTTAAAATATTAAATGAGTGTTTATATTTATTAAAGCATACTTATGTCTCTCTAATGATTTTTCTTTTTCAGATCATTGAAGAGATTGCAAAGGAGAATACGAGATTTCAAGTTTACAAAATTACGACATTTGAAGATTGAAGTTTTTTTTATGATCATCTAGAACTATTAATTTGTATAGGATTATTTATAAGAGATTGTATTAGCACTTATGATAAGCTTTTGTATAGGCTTAAGTCCTAAAGATTTCTAGCACTTCCACTTTTTGATATAATTAAGATTTTATTTTGAACTTTCATATGTCTATACATTTAGCAAGGATAAGAAAATTTGTTATGACAAATAAAAAATTAGATAGTTCTTTTGAATCTTAGTTTCTAGATTATACTCCAATAGATTAGAAACCTATAGCCTTTATCACTCCTAAACTGCAAAATCAACCCAAGACCCTAAGCATACTTAGAAGCACCCTGCGTGCAGTCACACGGTTAGGTTAGCGTGATTCTTTTAGATGAACGTCAACCTCCCTTCACACCCCTCTACGACAACCTTGGTGAACCCGACGTGAAGCGTGACGATAGTGTACCTAGGGCTTACATTGTATTTTCAGTTTTAATTTAATTTCATCTTCCTCTTGTATACAGGAAATTGAAGACAGAAGCTATGTCAAAACAAGAAGAGTTTGTTGTTTCTTTTTTCCCTTGGTGTTGAGGGCTGGTCGTATGACCTGAGCGCCTCCATGGGAAGAAGGACTTCCAACCAGTGGAGCTTCGTCATTTCATTTCCCCCCCTTCAATATTCAAGAGAATCAAGACATATTCACAATCATTTTAGTTTTTGTGTTTAGGATTGTTTCACGTTCACCTTAGAACCTCTTCAGCAAGCAAACATCAAGTAAGGTGTTTTTTTTCCTTTATTTTTAGTTTACACACATCACTTAAAAAGAAAAGTTGTTTTCATTTGCACTTAGGATTCAAGCACTTTCATATTTGCATTAAAAGAGTATTTAAATCTTTCTTTTGTGTCTAATAAATATAATTTTTACTTAAAGCATTTAAATATCTGCATTTTAGATTTTAGGAAAAGCTATTGTTTTTGCATCATAAAAAAGAAAAGATTTTAAGTTTTGAAAAAGAAAGATTGTTTGTTTTATTTTGATTGCATAAAAAGAAAGCTTTTAGCATAAAAATAGTTTAAAATTAGGTTACTTTTGACTTATAGTTAATGCTTTACTTTTTCAAAGAAATTAATTTTGAAGAAATTAATAGTAAACTAAAGGACTTAAATCAAGAAAATCTATAAAAAATTTTTAAATTCAAAAAGAGTAAGTAAAAGAGAAGTCAAATTTTAGGTTTTAGAAATCAAAAGGATTTAAGAAAAGAAGATTAGAGTTAGTAAAGCCTAGACTAGGGTAAAGCCATCCCTGGCTTTATCAACTAGTGATAGATTTAGACAGTTTAGAGAGCAATTAGATCCGGCTATTAGGGACCTTCTTCTCCATTTGAGGCGTTATCAAGAACGCAAAATGGAGGAGATGTTCAAGAACATGATGATAGAAAAGCAAGGGACATGTATAGTCCAAGCTATTCTAAAAGAAAAAGGAAAATTTACTGGATTGAACATTACGGAATACCTGGATGCATTTGAGGAGCAAGTGCAAATCCAAGGATTACCTGATGATGTGCTAGTTAAATACTTTGGTCGTGTAGTTTCTAGTTCAATTCTAGAGACTATACAAGAACACGCCAACAAACCTTGGGAGGAATTTAGAAAGGAACTACATAAATTGTTCTACCTCGAGGATTTTAGCCAGCATAGTCGGGAAGGTTTTCTACGTTGGTTAAACACTGTTAAGGGCAATGAGTCTTTAACTGATCTTCACGGTGAGTTTATGAGACGTCTTGCTCAACTTCTTGACGATGATAGAAATGCTATAAACCCAGATGTAATTATATATTTTCTTAAGATACTTAGTCCTGAGGATAGAGCTAAAATTGAAAGGCGTATAGAAGAGCCTGGAAAAAGATATGGGCTAACTGATGACTGGGAGAAGGTAAAAAAAGAGATAGAGGCTGTTGCTCAAATGAAGCAAAGGCAAACAATTTTGTATGCTAAACCTAATGCTTATCAGCCTAGAGAGATTCCTACTACAAGGCAAGCTGATATGCCAATGCCTACTACTACGGCTATGGCTAATAATGAAGCTGCTACTAAAGCTCCGATAGAATTCCAACTAGATGTTCTATGTAAACAGATGGAGAATGTAATGAACAGGCATGCATCTCTTTCAAAAGAGGTTGCCAATTTGAATAAACAAGTTTATTCCATGAGCTTTAATGATCCAGGGGCTAGCAGTAGTGGTGTAGGGCAAGCACCACCTATTCAACCAGTTATGCCTCAGTATGTTCCACCTCAACCAATCTTCCTGCCAACTCCTCAGTTTGCTCCACAACCAGCTCCACAGTTTGTTTCACAGCCACCCTTTCAAAGAAATAATGAGAAAAGAGGGACTGGCGAGAAACGCTGTGTTTGGTGCGATAGTCAGGAGCACGCATCATTTGTTTGTGAAGAATTAAAAAGTGCTAAGGCGAATCAATTAGTTGTGGAAATAGATAGAAGATTATGTGACTTTAGGTCATGTCTTCCTTTGTCCGTCAATTGGGGCAAAGGAGGGATGAAAAAGCTTTATGAAAATTTAACAGTCTCAGATGCAACTACCAGTACTTCGGCTGCGAGACTAGAGCCGGTCGAGGATAGGCCTCCTTTAACGCTTAACCAAAATCCATATTCAATAGAGGCACTGGTACGAGCTCGAGATGAAATAATGTACAAAACTGCATGGAAATCTCCTGTAGATCAATCTTCCATTTTTTCTCACATTGCCAATGTTGAGGAAAAACGGAGACGAGAAGATGTGCAGGACGATGTAGAAGAAGGTGATAGAAGAATGACTAGGAGGCAAACAAGAGAAGATGAAAAGAAAACTGACAAAAAAGTTCAGTTTGATGAATCAAATTTATCTCAAGAAGAAAAGAGAAAAATGATAAAGGAAGGCAAAAAGCCGACTGATGACAATGTTCAATCACAAGAAGAACAGAAGAAATCGGAAAAAGAAACCTCTAAACCTGAAAATAAAGAGAATCAAAAGCAAAATGAGGAAAAAGGAAAAAAAAAGGGTAGAAGAGCTCCACGTGCTATTATGATTTCTGAGCTCGAAAAGAAAAATGATGCTAGAGAGATTTTAAATGACATTCTTCTAAAAATTCAAGTAACGATGTCACTTGAGCAAGTGTTTTCCATAGGGAAACCAGAGTTCAAGGATAGTTTTATTCGACTGGTTAGAAGAAGACGTTTTCCTTTGCCACAAGACAAGGATATACAAGATGTGGCAGAGGAAACTCTAGCAATGAATGAGGTAGTTACATTGAGTGAAAGAGACTATGAGGATGATGAAGAATTTGCAACAGGTAGTGTAAATAGAAATTTTCTAGGACCTATACAGCCTGATGAAGAGATGTTAAAGAGTGAAAGTAAATTCGATTCTACCTTTTGGGCACGAGGCACACCAGAAGTGAAAATAAGAATCGGAGATGAGAAAGATTCCTATTTGGATCTAGCTCTCATTGACTCAGGATCAAAGATAAACGTTATTTCAAAGAAGTTTTTCGACAAATTTAGATGACCAATCGATAAAGAGCACGGTTAGCGGATGAGAACAGCTGACAATGGCTCTGGCATATTATTAGGAGCATGTGCGAATATGCCTATAATGATAGGTGGTGTTCGAGAAGAGTTTCATATCTTTGTTCAAGATAATTGTTCATATAAAGTGATTCTCGGGCAGCCACTTATAGCTGAAATGAGAATGGAAACAAAAGCAATGAACGACGGGTCAGCGTATGCGAGAATTCGATTTGAATCAGGGATGGATTCTTTGCAAGTTATGACAGTGTGCCCTGACCACACTAGAAATAGAAAGAACTTAAGAAGAAACCCCATTGACTCAATCAATCATATATGTGATGATTCACCAACTGTGAGAGAATATGGGGCATATTATGATCAAAATTTCGATTAGAATCCACTATTGGGCGGGACAATAGTGGACATTGTTTTGATGCCTCGCTTAATGATGTACATAAATTTGAAGATTTTTTAGTTTGTACCCCTACAAAAGAAAAACTTACAAAAATATTTAAAAAACAAAATGAAAAATATTTTAGAAAATTAGGATTAATTTTACCAGATGAAAAAATTGAGTGTATAATTGAATTCTCAAAAAGTTCTACTTTATTAGAAGAGTTAGATAATATTTCTCATGAAAATTTAGAATCAAATCTAATAATTCTTAACTCTATTCAAGAGTATGAAATTATTAGTGAATTCATCCTAGAACATGAAGTTAGCATAGAAACCAAATACAAGACTGTAGAAAAGAAAATAAAACCTGTAGCTCAACCCTTACCCAAAGATAGTCATGATATATTTTGGTGAGTATCAAATGACCCAATTCTTAGAGATCGATCTAAGATAGGTCACATATTTACTGATAAGAGTAAGAAATATATTAAAGTTGGTGATGAATTTCTTTCTCAAATTGAAAAAGAGCAGTTTACCAAGATGATTGTTCGTCATGGTAAAGCTTTTTCCTTATTCCCACACGAGATAGGATGTGCAGACCCAAAGTTAGTAGCTCCGATGATTATTTTCACTGTACCACACATTCCTTGGAATCTTCGTCCAATTTTAGTCCCAAAGGCTCACTTACCTGAGCTAATGAGACTATTAAAGGAGAAGATTTCCATGAGAATCTTGGAACCGTCTTCAACACCATATTCCAATAGGTGGTTCACTGTACTGAAAAAGAACGGGAAGCTACGCTTTATTCAGGATCTGCAGCCTGTGAATAAAGTCACTATTAGGAATGTAGGAACGGGACCCATTGTAGATGAGTTTGCCAAGGCATTTGCCGGTCATTCCATCTATTCAATGGGAGACCTGTATTCAGGGTACGATCAGTTTCAATTAGCAATTGAGAGTCGAGATGTGACCACATTGAAGACTCCTTTGGGGTTAGTACGCATGTGTACTTTACCACAAGGAGCCATGAATTCTGTGGCACACATGATGAATGCTATGAATCTGGTCCTACATGACTTTATACCAAAAGTGACGATGCCTTTTATTGATGACATTCCAATAAAAGGGTGTGTGGAAACAGAAAAAGATGAAAGTTTAGATTCGTCTGGTTGCAAAAAGTTTGTTTCTAACCATATTTCAGATTGTGAAAAGATATTTGAAAGATTTGAAAAGGTTGGACTAACTTTCTCCCTAGAGAAATCAACTTTTGGTGTTAATGAATTCCTGATAGTTGGGCATTTATGTGGCCATTATGGTCGTAGGCCCTATCCAGAAAAAATTGATGCCATTAGTAGGATTTCTAAGAGATGTCACAATGTTAGTGAAGTAAGGAGATTCCTAGGTGCATGTGTTTTCTATGTCATCTGGATCCCTCACTTTGCTCATGTAGCAAATCCGCTTTATGATTTATTGAGAAAAAGAAAGAAATTCTTTTGGACTAATGAGCATTCTAGAACAATGAGACGTCTAAAGCAATTGCTAATCAATGCTCCTATTTTGAAACGTATTGACTATACAGGAAATAAGCGTGTAATCCTAATCGTTGACACTAGTCCTATTGGTATAGGCTGGGTCATTGGACAGGATGATGGCAAGGAGCAAAGGTACGTAGTTCGCTTTGGAGCGAAGATTCTTCATGATACTCAAAAGAATTACCCGCAAATTAAGAGAGAATTATGGGGATTAGTTACAACTTTAAAAACAGATAAAGAGTACTTTATAGGGGCTAATGTAATAGTAGAAACTGATTGTCTTCCGTTAATAGGTTTAATAGCTAATTGTTCCTCTCCAGACATAGCTATGCTACGATGGATAGACTTTATTAAATTCATTAATCCTGCTTTTGTACATATAGCCGGTAAACATAACACTGTTGCTGATATGCTTTCAAGAGCAAAATTCGACAATGATAGTGAAGCATTAAATAATCATATTAATTTAATAAATTATGAAACATCTACCTATACATATGAGAGATTTAGAGAAAACGATTATGAAGGAGAGTGGCAAGATATAGGAAACTATCTGAGTTCATTTCAACCTTCCCCAAGCTGGTCTTCAAATTGATTCCGGAACATCAGAAAGAAGTCTTTTAACTTCTTCTTGAAGGATGGAGATCTTTGGAGGCATGCCAGAGGAAAGGTTCAAAACCCTCAAAGAGTTCTAGGTTTGAAGGTTTTTCAAGTGCAAGTTATGCAAGAGATGCACGAAAGCCTTTGGGTTGGTCATAAAGGCTTTGTTGCTACATATGGAAAGATTAGGGAAAGCTACTGGTGGCCGAGGATGTATGTAACTATCAAAGAATTTGTAAACACTTGTAGTATGTGCCAGTTACATTCCTGTGTCAAGCATAGAGACCCCCTTCACTTGACCTATCCACCTTTTATTCATTACAAGTGGGTAGTCGACCTTGTGACCATGCCTAAAAGCAATAGTGGCATGAGATACATCGTTCTTGCACGAGAGGATTTGACAAATCACGTCGAGGGTAGAGCGCTTCGTTCCAATACTACTTATAATGTATGTGTATTCCTTTTGGAAGAAGTACTATCCAAATTTGGATATATAGAAAAAGTAGTAGCGGATAGAGGTGAGTTAGATGCGAGAGAGGCAAAAGAATTCTTTGCACAACATGGGATTCGATTGTCTCTTACGACTGCTTATAATCCAGAAGCAAATGGCAAAATAGAACGAGGGCATCCTTCCATAGTGAAGGCCATTTCTAAAGCTTGCCATGGAGATATTGGTCAATGGCCAAAATATCTCCCATTTGCTCTTTGGGTTGATAGAATGACGTACACGAGAACAACTGGTTTTATGCCAGCTGAACTCATGTACTGTCAAAAACCATTATTTCCTGTTCATACTCAGATAGTTAATTGGATGAGTCTAGGTTGGAAGGATAATATTTCAAGAGAAGATTTATTAACACTTCGAATTAAGCAATTAAAACAAGGAAATGAAAATCTCTTAAAGAAGCAATAAAAAAATTAAAAACATCTAGATTGAAAAATAAAGTATATTTTGATAAGAAACATAGACTAAGGCCGCAACCAATAGAGAGTGGTGACTGGGTGCTTGTGTATGATAGTACGTTTGATACTCAATACGATGCACGTTGGAAACTAACTAAACGTTGGTTCGGACCTTATGTTGTTGTTTCAGTTTATGAAACAGGTACATATAAATTATGTGAATTTGATGGTTCTATATTAAGAAACTTGATTGCAGGGAAAAGAATCAAGCTATTTAGAAGAAGAAAAAGAAATAAATTTGAATTGGATGAAGACTTTCTAGAGGACGAAGATGAAGATGAAGAATAACCAGGTGACTTCATTCTAATTATTCTTTACTGTTTATAACAATTTTTCTTTTTCATGCATTCATAAATAGGGATTTTCTTTGTTTCTGATATAAAGAGGGAATTTATTAAAATTATGTAAATAATGAACGAGAAATTAAAGTAGGAATATGCATATAGGTTGAAAGTCTGATTTAGAGAACTTGTAATGCATTGTGAAGATAGGAGAGTGGAAAACTTGAACTGCGATCCCTAGTAAAAGAGAAATTTCCTTTATACTAGTAGAATTCTTTACTTTCTGAACCCGTCTAATGAGATCCTAATTCTAGCTGTAGCAAATTTCTAGATCCTTTGCTCTGATTAGGGGTTAAGCCTTTCCCCATAAACAAAAAATTTGTGAAGAAAAATTAAGAAAAGAGAAAAATGAGAACATCAAGCAGTATATTAATGGCTACTGCAATAAAAAAAAAAGAGAATACAAAAGAAAAGAAAAAGAAAAATATGATTCAGTTGTGATCTCGAAACCACTTTTGAAATATTATGCGGGCTATATGAGGCGGAGGTTTGCTGCAGAAGAGTTAGTTAGATGCATCTTATAGCAGACGTCTAGGAAATAAAAGAAAGCATACTTATATAAATCAAAGTTTCCTTAAGAACAGGGTTAATGGAATGGTAAGTACCTCAATTATCTAAATAACCTTTATAGGATTTTCTAAATTTGTATTTTTGACTATATGCATTGACCGAAACGATTTCTAATTCATATTTATGTAATTTTAGAAATTTTCTTTATTATCAAAAACATAATTAGAAATTAGAAGCATTTTTTATAATATAATTTAGAGATAAATTATATATTTTATCAAAGAATTTGATACTGCTTCCTATTGAACTGCAGGTTGGCCCATCGAGGGCAATGTGCAGGTTTGGTGGGGGCAGATGTCGGAAGGATTTCCTCACTTTAATTGTCATATGGAAAAATAAAAATATTTTGTTTTAAAGTTGATTAATTGATATTTCTCCCACATATTTCTGTAATGCATTGATTTCGATTGACTAAATTCTTCTCTTGGTTACCTGCAGGAAAAAGAAGAAATCGTATTCAGAAAAAAGGGATAATTGATCAATATTTTCAATCTTCATTTTATATCTTCTGTGTGTTTATGAGATCATGAATGCGTTAGCATTAGCTTACCAATATCGTTATGATTAGATGTATACTCGTAATAAAATAAGTGTGAGTTATTAACTCTTTGTATGGTTTAGGAGTATGAATCACTATGAAGAATATAGGTAAAAAATCATTTTCTTATTTTAACAAGTAATATCTATATTAATATAAGTTAAAAAACTTATAATCTCTCAAGTTTTACGAATCATATGTACATGTATCTGTTTGCATGGAAATAAAAGGTAAAACTAACACGTGCAACTTTTAGTGCGCATGAGTTGACATGTGGCTATTGCAAAAAAGGAATGCACGCATATATGAATATGTATATATATCTCAATTCACTGAAGAAATTTCTCTAATGATTTTTCTTTTTCAGGTATAAATCTTTTCTTTATCTTCTTCATGTCATTCTCATTTGTTTCTCGTTGTTGTGTGTAACTCAGAGAGAGAGAGAGAGTGAATGAGGCGGTAAAAAATAGATACAGGGTGTTGCTAACAGAGAAAAAGAGAAGGGCATGTTCCCTCCTTCCTGTTTCAGGATCCTCCATCCTCGTTCTTGCTCATGGATCTGTATGTTCTAAAGCAGCGGAACTCTCGATTCATTCTATAACGATCATGAATGACTAGAGATCGGAGGAAGAGTGTGTTTTTTATAGTTTTAAGCATTACTTAGTGATTCGTCTGATTGCTGGTGTTGATATCATTGGGTTGGAGTTCTCTCATTCCTCTATTCATGCTCTTGTAAACTGCTAGAGAATTCATGTTGCTCAATAGAGGAAAGAGGAAAGGGGAGTTTGAGGAGGAGATTTCACCATATCTCCTTCCTCTGCTCCTTCTTTCTTCGACAGTTTTTTTTATAGCAATGCTTTATCTTCCTCCTCGCGCTTCGGTTCTTAACTCTTTGTTTATTATGTGTGATGTGAATCAAAGAAGGTGAAGTGCCTGGACTATGTTAGACGTTCAGAGACATGTTTGAACTTGTGCGCAAAATCCGACAATAGTAGGGAGAGAGAGAGAGGAAGAGAGTCTGTTTGTTTGCCTTTCTTTTGGATGACTAAGAGAATGCTAGATATGCGTGACTTGTAATAGAAAGAGGGAGCCTTACTCTTTGCTTCCCGAATTTCTACGAGCATTGGTGTGCATTCGCGTTCGGGGTCTGAAAGAAATATAGATCTGTAATAGAGAGAGGGGAGAGAAGGAGTTTTGTTTTCTTCTTTTCCCCCCTCCCCTCGTAGCTTCTGCAGAATGTTTCAGTCATCCCCATTTTTTTTAATGACGGTCCAAGATCATGCATGCATAATGTTTTGATTCTATGTATGCAAGAATAGAGAGAGAAAAAGAATTCTGTGACATGTTCACCATTGGATATGTGTCAACTCAGCTCGATTGTGCTTATCAAATAACTTTAGAATCTATCAAGCATACAGTACTAGCATAGCACAAATATTACATAGGCCGTTGCAGAATCGATAGTTATCCTATTAATGTTTAGTGCATATGCATTATTGATATGTGTCTCCCTCTAGTTCAACACGATTGATGTAGCGTTCTAAGCTTTTGCAGGTTGTGCAGTCATGGTATTCAACAGAGAGAAATAAGTTTCACTGAATATTAATTAATAGTGTTGAGCTCGGGTGCTACCATGGCGAATTATATGAAATTGCTAAGCATGTTGTTGCATCATGCTCATTGATCTTGATTATCAATGATCCCTTGTAGGCGAGCTATCCAAGTGATTCCTCTGCATACTAAGCTGCATGCTTTGTTTGAATGAAGAGGTCTTCTATGATATGTTAATACATGTATACAAGGTGAGAGATTTTTTTCCTTTTCTCCAATCAGCTGCAAGCGTGTAATTTGTAGAAGAGAGTGCTCTGAGGTGGAAGTAGGTTAAACTCAATGAGAGAGAGAATAATTCTGAAAAGAAGGGATGCTGGAACATCGGGTATACTTAGAAAATTAATCATCTATTCTACCTACTGTTCTACCTATGCTGCACTCTTTAAAGCTTTGCTGATGCATTTCTAAATAGAATTCCATCGGTCTCTAGCTGGAGCAAAGCCATTTTTGATTAAGCCGAGTAACATAAATTAATCGGTTGTGTTCACATTTTACTTTGCATAAGAGTGAGGAGAGAAGGAAAGATGTTTTGTTAGAGTTTGGCTCTCCTCGTATCAGATCTTGCAGGTATTCTTCTGATTCTGTGGATTATTTGCGTTCTCCCACGAAAGGGCGCCATAGTTTTTCCCCTCTAGTAGCATCTAGATCGAGTCAATAACCAGATGTGATAGTAATACTGTAGATGTTGCTCGCACATCAGTAAGTAGGTTGGAAAAACCAGTGCAGAGAATGGTGGAAGTCATTTGATGCTCTGTATCGGCATGTACATATACAGAAGGTGTGTTTCACGTATCCGAGTTCCGAGTGATTTTAGGGGCAGGCTCTTCATTGATTGCAACATCATAAGTTGAGAGAACCCAATTTTGGGGTCAATATGAAAATAAAAGTAAAGTACTTTCATTACCTTCTATGCAAGACCCGGGTTGAAATATGGATATGCCTAGACATGCTATGATAAGTTTAAGCTTGTAGCCATCTAAGCAATTATGCCTTCTCCATTTTATTCCTAGCAGCACGTTTTACTTTAGACTTGCTATGACGTAGTTTGTTATATGGCCCGTGGGTATTACTGCATTTCTCGACGAATTTGCAATATTATATTGGTGATCTGCATGCCTTGCCAATATTTTATCGTATAGCATAGTAAACCGATGAATGGTGTAAGAGAGGGAGAGGACTAAAACCCCGCGCTTGCAGAGGAATATGGTTGTCAAAAAAGAGAGATTTTTTCATATTCTACCCTTCTAATTTCCATTAGCTGTAGTTGTTAATACACACAACTCAGCTATATTTTCATATTACTGAGTTGCATATGACCAAAAGTTTTAAGGAATCCATTCCGGACATGTTATGTTTCTAGCACAGATGCACGTCAAGTTCACGCTGTCACCAATGGGAAAGTGCCGTGTGTCTAAGAACAGTATGACGCTTCTTGCATTATAATGCATGTTTGCTGTGAGGCATCTGCAATGTAAATGTTGCTACTGTACAAGGATTGATGTTAGTGAAAGAAAAAGTTACTTACGTACAGTTGAATTACTTCCAACGTGCTTGTTTGGCTTGTTTGTTGATTAAAAAGCCTTATTATTGAGATTATGGGTATAAGAGGTACGATCCAGTTCATAAAGTTCATGTCAATAGTGTAGCAAAGTTTACTACCTATTTATTCATTAAATGCTCATTTGTACCGGTCTAGGAATTGTTAACGACTTTGATCTTTCTACTAGATATGCTGCACAGACTGGAGTCCTTTCTTTTTCTCTATCTACCTTAATCGGCCGGTCATTTAGCACTGAATCTTAAGCTATTTTTTAGTTATGGTTCCTGGTCCACATGTTATTTTTCCTTACAATGCCTGGCAGATTAAAGTATGTTTCCACTACGTCAAAAGCGATACATCTATCCATTGTTCTATTATCCATAGAAACGTGGGCACCCACATCATGCATACAAACGCATGCATATGCGTACGTAC
This sequence comes from Ceratopteris richardii, assembly GCA_020310875.1. Classification (NCBI taxonomy): domain Eukaryota; kingdom Viridiplantae; phylum Streptophyta; class Polypodiopsida; order Polypodiales; family Pteridaceae; genus Ceratopteris; species Ceratopteris richardii. The sequence goes on from CM035422.1 coordinate 22,429,024, forward strand.
ACACACACATAAGAGAGAGTGAGAGAGAAAGAAAGAGAGAGAGAAAGATGCATATGCATAAGTATATGTATGTGCATGTTTTTGTATGTGAGAGCATGTGTATGAGGAATGCATGACTAGCATATGCATAAGTGAGCATATGTATATGAACATAAGTATGCATGCGTACATTTACATATATAGTGTATGTATATGCAATTAAGATAGGAAGGTGAAGAACATGTATGCAATAATAAGTAATGTATGCATAAATATTAGAGATGTATGCCTATAAATTAGGGTGTATGCATAAGTGCATGATGTCTATGTAATGTAGATGGGATTCACATATGTATAGTATATTTATGCATATTTAGAATGTGTTAGCATGTTATACATGTTGCATGTGAAGTGTGTTTGCATATATACATGTAAGAGTGCATGTCTATATTAGAGTTTATACATGTGCATATAAGTGTGTGTATGCATAAGTAAATGTGTTGCATGTACATGTTAAGATAGAATTAGCATGTGTATGCATGTGCATAGTACATATGCATGTATGTTATGTATGTGGATGTGCATGCATGTTAGTATGCATGTATACATGAATGCGTGTATGCATGTGCATAAGTGAAATTAGCATATGATGTGGAAGTGCATGTATGCATGAAAATATAATGATATACATGAATGTATAAGAAATTTTGAAGTATTGTATGATGCATATTTGTATGGAAACAAATGTATGTTTACTTTCATTTAAGTAAATATTTACATAAGCATTAGAGATAAGAAGTTAAAAAAGTTTGTATACAAATGTTAGTTTAGGTTTAACTTATGTATTGAATGTTAAAATATTAAATGAGTGTTTATATTTATTAAAGCATACTTATGTCTCTCTAATGATTTTACTTTTTCAGATCATTGAAGAGATTGCAAAGGAGAATACGAGATTTCAAGTTTACAAAATTACGACATTTGAAGATTGAAGTTTTTTTTATGATCATCTAGAACTATTAATTTGTATAGGATTATTTATAAGAGATTGTATTAGCACTTATGACAAGCTTTTGTATAGGCCTAAATCCTAAAGATTTCTAGCACTTCCACTTTTCGATATAATTAAGATTTTATTTTGAACTTTCATATGTCTATACATTTAGCAAGGATAAGAAAATTTGTTATGACAAATAAAAAATTAGATAGTTCTTTTGAATCTTAGTTTCTAGATTATACTCCAATAGATTAGAAACCTATAGCCTTTATCACTCCTAAACTGCAAAATCAACCCAAGACCCTAGGTTAGGTTAGCGTGATTCTTTTAGATGAACGCCAACCTCCCTTCACACCCCTCTACGACAACGTGTAAACTTCTCACTAACATGCTTGTCATGTGGAAATAATGCTCTTGACTGTTTACCAAATTGACATGCTGCACATACCTTTTGCATTTCTGCAATTTTGAAATTTGGTAGTCCATGGACAATCTCCTTTGACTGCATCAATTTTAGCCTTGCAAGTTTGCACGTCCAATCCGTTTGTGCCACATCTCTATATCAGCAATAACTCCTGCAGCTTTTGCAAACATGGCTGCATTCATTTTAGGATTCTTCACATTTAAGGTGAACAACCTACCCACTTTGTTTCGTTTGACAACCAATTGTCCATCCTGATTGTACTCTTCTACATATAATCCATCAACATTGAACCTGACTTGTAATCCCTGGTCAACCATTTGTCCAACAGAAACCAGATTCTTTGTTATATTTGGAACATGCAACACATCAGCAAGATGTTTTACCTTTCCAGCTTCCATCGATAGTGCTATGTTTCCTGTATGCTCAATAGGATGTGATGTGTCATCACCTGTTTCAACATATCCAAGAACTGGAAATTTCTGCAAAGTACTAAACCATTCCGCATGACTGGTCATGTGATTTGAAGCACCTGAATCAACATACTAGACATTATCATTTGATTTTGAAATACCACCCGACATTGTATTCATCATGTGATGTTGAACCATGAACAACTTCTTAGAATCATCTGCACTTGTGGATGCATAGTTGTTTTGCTGCCTTCTGTTATTTTGATTCTTCAACCTGCAATCATGTTCAAAGTGTCCAAGTTTACCACAATTCTAGCATCCTTTACTATCATTACTTGAATCATTTCTTTGGAAATTTATGCGACCTCTTTGGCTCCCCCTCCCTCAAAACTATCGTCTTCCTCCTGCATGATTTTGTTGTTGACCTTTGCTGGAGCAAGTCTATGACAAGCCTAAGTATTGGCCTGAGTCCCACAAAGTCATAGAAGAAGCCTTAAAATGAAGACAATGTAAAGTTCACTTGTGAAATATCTCTTGTAACTTTTGAAGAGTTTGCTTAATGTAAAAGTGAAAGAATCTTAAGTGGTTGAGTCCACTTGATCAAAAAGGGAAAGAGGAGCCACAAATTCGTGATTTGTGGTAGGTAGAGAATCAAATCAATCACTGATTGATTGGAGAGTGATTGAGGGAAGTTAGCCTCCCAAACTCAACTATAAATAGATGGCAGTTTTAGTCGTGGTTAGAGAGACCTATGTGAAGACCTGCAAGGGCTGAGCTTTATGCCATATCAAGGTGTGATTCCAAGGCACACATATGTATTCATAAGTCCATTTTATTGTACAAGAAATATACTTTCATTTTCATTATCATTTGGTTTCATATTTCCATGTTCTTGTGAAGTGTACTACTCACTGCCATATCTCTCAGTTTTCTCAGTCAGATTGCAGAGATTGTTTCTCTAAGCATGGTGCATCATTTTCAGTGATTTAACTTGGTAAAGTTAGCTCTATAATTCTAATATATTCTCATAAAATTTCATTTCATTTGGGTATTGCAATCTTCAGTTATGCTGAGTTGAATTCAACCCTGTCTGTCATTTTCACTTCTCTGTCAGGTACCCGACTTTTTAACTCATTTTATCAGAGCTGGTTCTCAGTGCCTACTTACCCAAATTAAATGATTTAAAGCTTGTTGGATTCAAAATACTGTCTAGTATAAGCATACAAAGCTTCCTAATCAGTGGGTTCTTAAATCTGGAGTTATGTTCATTTTTCTGCTCACTGGTCTCAAACTATAATAGCCCGTGAAAATCGGGATGATGTCATCACTTGTTAAAACTCATTCTCAGTGTGTGGTTCATTATTTTTGATGCGATTACTCTTGAAAGTTAGCTCTTTAAGTTATCTAGATTTCCCCAAGAGGAATTAAGCTAATTGCTGCTGTGCTCAGAGAATTATGCAAAACACTGGACAGGTGTATGAACCAAAATAGCAAGTTTTTCACCTCTGAGCAAACTCCAACTTATCTGTTTTGATCTATCTTTTTGAGAATGATCTTCCAAGGTACATAGGGTGTCTAATACATCCATTGGAAAGCTAAAAGGGCCCACCACATACTCCTGGAGTTCATTTGGCTGGTGTAGATCAAGGATTTTGCAACACCTCTTCATCTTCAAGCACATACCTATCCATCTCTTCATAGTGGTATCAGAGCAAGGTTGGACAACATGGTAGATGGATTTCCTTCATCAATTGACAAATTGGACAGAGGTAACTACTCAGCTTGGTCATTAAGAATGGAAGCTTGTCTCCAAGGTAGAAGTTTATATGGTTATGTGGCTGGAGATGAAGTTATGCCAAGTTTCAGGAACAAAAGTCAACCAACACAAGAAGAGCAAGAGAGATTGAGCACATGGTGCTCCAAGGATGCACTTGCAAGGTCTTATATCCTCAACTCTATCTTAGATTTTTTGTTGCCTCACATTAGAAGTTGTAAAACATCTCAGGAAGTGTGGGATGCACTTGAAGCCTTCTTCTCTTCAAGTACCAAAGCTAGGAAGCATCAACTATGGCTTGATTTCACAACTCTCAAGAAGGCTCCCAAACAAAATGTGACTGATTTTGTCACAAAGCTCAAGGACATAGCGGATCAGTTGGGAAGCATTGGAGAGGTAATAGATGAAGAGCAAATTGTAAGGCAGGTCATCAATGGCTTGAAGGAAGATGACAAGTGGAAAGCATTCACCACAGCTATGGATTTGTACATGCATGTTTCAATACACTCATTGGACAACTACTTTCTCAAGAGGCAAAGCTTATCAAAAATGGAGAAAGCTCTAAAGGTAATCAATCTTCAGCTTTATACACTGATAAAAGCAAGTCCAAAGATAACAAAGGAAAGCCAAAGAAAGTGGATGATGAAGCAGGTACATATCAAGCTAACTATGCAGGTAGAGGAAGACATGGCAGAGGTAGAGGAAGAGGAGGTAGACAAGGCAGGGGGAGATCCCAAGTCTCCAACTCATGTTCTATTTGTGGATGAACTAATCATACAATTGAAAATTGCTTTAGGAATTCCAGGAATCAAAGAGGCAGAGGATACAATAGAGGAAGCTATGGCTACTCAAGAGGAAGGTTCAACAATTATCATGGCAACTACAACAACTACAATCATTCAAACTATCAAGGAGGCTACAAAGGAAGGAGAGACTTCAATAACTACACAGAAGACTCAAACAAAGAGGATTCATTATTGGTCATGAACATGGCTATGCCACAAGGTAAATCTAATGAGCATGTTTTCTACATAGATTCAAGTTGTTCAAATCATGTGGCAAGAAATGTGGCACTCCTATCAGATTTAGAAGATCCAAGGAATAAGCATGAGATACAAACAAGAGATGATACAAGACATCTTGTGGAGAAAATAGGCAATGTCAAAGCACCTGATGGAAACATCAACCTACTCAGTAAGGTACTCTATGTCCCTACCATTACAAAGAATTTGATAAGTGTTGGCCCCGCAAATAGTAGAGAAAGGGTTGCAAGTCAGGTTCACAAAAGCAGGAGCATTTGTTGAAGATCCAAGTCAAGGATTCAGAAGAATTGCAAAAGGTGAAAAGGCAGGTAGATTGTTCACATTTGAATTACAAGACAGTAGAAACATTGCTCTCTTTAATTATGGTAGTCAGACACTCATAGAATTGGAAGTATGGCACAAAAGGTTAGCACATATTGGTGAAAGGTCATTGAAGAAAATTTGCAGGGACCAAAGTGTACTTGGACTCCCTAATTTGTCAAAACAACATATGATTTATAAGTGTAGTGCATGTCAATTTGGAAAGTCTCACATGTTACCATTCATGAAGAAAGGTTATATGCATGGAGATCTCTTGGAATTGGTTCATACAGATGTATGGGGACCTAGCAAGGAAGATTCAATATCTAGATCAACGTATTATGTCTCCTATTCTTTATGAAACACAAAGATGAAGTTTTTTCATGTTTCAAAAGATATTTGGCTCTTGTGGAGAATCAAACAGGTAAATCACTAAAAAGGCTAAGGTCAGATGGAGGGGGAGAATACTTCTCCCATGAGTTTGATTCTTTTCTTCAAGAAAGAGGAATCAAAAGAGAGGTAACTACAAGGTACACTCCTGAGCAAAATGGAGTGGCAGAAAGGAGGAATAGGACAATTGTTGAAGCTGCACGGTCCATGTTAAATGAAAAGCATTTACCTAATTATCTATGGGCTGAGGCTGTATCTACAACCACTTACTTGATTAACAGGTTGCCTTCAAAATCCCTTCATGGGATGACTCCATATGAGGCTTGGAATGGAAGAAGACCAAGCTTAGATCATTGTAAAATTTTTGGATGTATTGCTTTTGCTCATGTTCCTTCATAGGTAGAGGCAAGATGGATCCAAAGGCAGAAAGGTGTGTATTTATTGGATATGACAACAATCAAAAGGGTTACAGGTTATACAACCCTACCAACAAAGGATTCTTGGTAAGCAGAGATGTAGTTTTTGATGAAAACAATTCATGGTATGAAGATTCATGCAAGAAGGTCAATTTACCATATGATCTTGAAGAATATTTTCCAAAGCTTGGTAGAGAACAACCGAAGATTGAAGAACAAGACACCTCAGAGGATGATGAAGAATCTCAGATGGAAAAGGTCAAAGCATGGAAGTCTAAAGGTAAAGAAAAATTGCAGGAACTTGGACATGAGGCAGAATCATCACATCATGGCCTAAGAAGATTTTTGAGGGAAAAGAAAAAACCAGAAAGGTATGGGTTTGACACCTCATTAATAACTAAACATTCTATCTACATAGCACAAGACATAAACCAAGAGGAGCCATCATCATTTGAAGAGGCCAAAGCAAAATCAAAATGGAAGTATGCAATGAAGAAAGAGATTGAAGCACCTGAGGAAAACAACACTTGGGATTTGGTTCCCAGGACTTCATCCATGAAGGTAATAGGCTCAAGATGGTCTATAAACTCAAGAAGAATTCTGATGGTTCCATTAACAGGTAAAAGGCAAGGCTTGTAGCAAAAGGCTTTGCACAAACTCAGGGAATTGATTATGAGGACACCTTCTCTCCTATGGCAAAGATGCCTACTATTAGGGCTTTGCTTAGTATTGCCTCTTCTAAGAATTGGAAGATACTTCAACTAGATGTAAAAAGAATGCATTCTTGAATGGTTGGATAACAAAAGAGGTATATATGGCACAACCACCTGGTTTTCAGAATCAAATTTGTCCTGATTATGTGTGTAAACTTAACAAAGCATTGTATGGTCTCAAGCAAGCTCCAAGAGCTTGGAATTTCAGGCTTGTTTCATTCTTGCAGGACAAAGGCTTTCAATCAAGCAAGGCAGATCCTTCACTCTTTATTAAAAAGAGTAATTCTGAGATCATCTACCTATGTGTATATGTAGATGATATTATATTCACAGGGAATGATGCAGATGGTATAAAGAAGATCAAAGATCAGATGAGAGAAGAGTTCAAGATAAGTGATTTGGGTTCACTTACCTACTTCCTAGGTTTGGAAGTTGTCTACAAAGATCATGGTTTGTTTCTCACTCAAAGAAAGTACATTAAGGACATGTTGGCAAAATTCAAGATGCAAGATTGTAAGATTGCACGTACTCCAATGGAGGTCAATCACAAATTGAGCTCACATGAGGGTGAACTCATAGAGGACATCACATCATATCAAAGTCTAGTGGGTAGTCTCAACTATGCCACATTGACAAGAGTAGATATATGTTACAGTGTGAGTGTGCTAAGTCAATTTATGCACATACCAAGGAAACCACATATGGATGCTGCCAAAAGGATTCTCAAGTATCTCAAAGGAACCATAAACGAAGGACTTAATTATCCTTATGTATCTGATTTAGGTTTGAAGCTATTTTCTGATGCTGATTGGGCTGGCTCCAAGGAAGATAGAAGGAGCACTTCAGGTTATCTTACCTTTGCAGGTTCAAAGCTTATTTCATGGTCATGCAAGAAGCAACCCACAGTTGCTCTCTCTTCTACTGAAGCTGAATACAGAGGTCTTGCCATAGCTACACAAGAAGCTATGTGGATGAAGACATTATTTATCATAAAGTCTTTTGCTTCGATCTGCATCCGCGAGCGACATCCGCGAACACACACACAGAGACATTGCGTTCATTTCCTCCCAGCCGCCGAGCTCCTTCTTCTTCTCATCCAGAATCACACTAATTAAGACTCTCTCCCTAGTAATATACAATGCATCTATCTGATGCCATGTGGCAAAACAAGCCACGTCATCTTAGAGGTGTTCCCATGTAACACCCATAATATGACATTTCCTTCCCCTTGAAAACATTTTCGTCCTCGAAAATGTAGATGAAATGTCAGTAATGGAAGAAGAAAGTGCTCGGACTCCCCTGAACCCCATGTACTCTATGTACATGGTCATCTCTGTGTGTTGTTTCCCCATATCCTTCCCCTTAAGAAGTCTCCTATGAGATGATCTCAAGGATGGGAAACCGTCTGAGTGGTGCCTACTATCTCCCATGTACACTTCACCTCCATACTATCACTCCCATAACATACTACATCATCCAAATGACCTAAGTCCATATGATGTATCCTCTATGGAGTAATAATATGAAAAGAAAGTGTAAAGTGCCAAACTTATAAGCTTGACCGTATCATAGTGGAGATAATAAACCATAAAATCCCATACAAGTGACTCCAAACCCATCTAAGATTAAATGATAGATTGCCCTCATACCACTCTAGGTCTTCCTAACCTTGAGTGTAATCACAAGTAGTAGTTTTGTCTAAACTACCTTGTGAACTATGCAAATCCATCATCTAACTCACGGTGGTAAAATGCAATCTCTACATTTCACCAACCAAGAAGTCTGTGGTTTGTCATCCTTTACCATTGGACTACGTTTTATTGGAAGAGCATCTATTGGCACTAGTGCAAACTTTAATATTTCTCTTACTTGTAGTTTGCCATATGAATGCAAAAGCATTCCCTTTGAAATTGAGATAATCCCTAAGTACCCATCCTCCTAACTGATGTTTACTCATCATACTCATGATGTAACACCAACTAAGAGTTTGGTACCATAATAGGTTAGATATATCCCTATCTCTTGGAAACTCAAAAGAGAAGTATCATCAATCTACTCCCAGTCTAACTAATGTCAATAACTAGATCATCTGATCTAGTCAAAGACCATCACTGGAGTAACATAATGGCTCCTCTCTAGAGTCTCCATATGAGACTCAATCTAACCATCATGATTAACTGATCTCCCTCTTGCCTTTGATAGAAGAGTGCCACTCCTATCTAGACAACCTAAAAGTGAGAAAGTAAAACTCTCTCCATGTCTTTCTCTTTATTCAATCTCTTCTAAGGAAAAGAGCTCTAGCAGTGGAACCTATTCCACTTTCCCTTTCCCTTTGAAAGAGATTCTGTTGAATCGGTTAGCTCTACTTATCCATGACTGAGAACATGCAGATAAGTTCTCCATGTTTTTCCTTCCAAAATAGTGGAGAATCATACTCCCACATGAAGGAACTTATATTGACAAGTAGAGTAAACAAATTCCTTTTGAAATATAAACTAAGAGATGTTTTCAAAACACCTCTTCTATCTAAAGGAAAACATACTCTGTTCTTCTCCTATGAAGAAATCATGTTTTCCTTTCCTTCTTTCTCTCTCAAAGAATAGGAGCTGCAGTGAGAGTACTGAACTAAATTAAGATCCCTCATGGATCTCTGAGATGACTCCCACTTTCTCCTTACCTTAAAAGAGAAACTGATGAATTTATTTAGTCCTCTCTTCCATAACTAATGCATAATCCCTCATCACATATTCCTATGAAGATGGAGAACAGATCTCCGCTAACTAATGAAGGTGTATGTAGTGAAGAGTGGAGAAAATAAATTCCTAATAAGGGCCAAAGCCCTCTACTAAAATGGTCAGCAATGATGTGACATGATACCGTAAACATATGTGTATCCATAGTGAAGAACTGTCTCTGCTAACCATACTCTGTGCATGGATCTATACGATCCAATCAACTAATGGAATTATCCTTCCTGAAAGCACAACATGAGTATGTGATATCCATGGTGAGAAAATCACCTACCACATTCTCTACTGGAAGAATAAATCTTCCCATACTGTGAAAGATAACTCCCAATCTTAAGGAGATGTCTACTAAGAGCTCTCCTCTGATTTAGTGAGACATGACGCCATGAATGATGAGTCCTTTTCTTCCTGGCCATAGAAGAAGAGTGCTCAAAGGGAAGTCGTTTCCACCGTCCCATACCAGTGAAAACTTCTTCCAATTCACGGTGTCATAACTACACTAAACCGAATATCTATTCCATATAATGGAATATATAGGTGGACTCCAATGAATCCCATATACTAAAATCATATCAGTGGACTGAAATGAGTCCCATCTCCTCAAACTAGTTAGTTTGGTTCTAGTCAATGTATGACAATGGATATCCCTTTCTGTTCCAAACCAACTTGTTCCTAGGTACCAAGACTAAGCCTAGGTACCTCTCTGTAGATCCCAAGATACATATGTATGTATTGGGTACCCCAACTGTTCCTGACTAAGGGATCTATGCTCTATACCATAGAGCTAGTGCCATACCTATGGCCTTCCTAACCATCACTCGAATCACATAAGCATCCGTCGATGCTATCTCATGAAACCCATCTCTGTGATCCCATCTTATTGGTTTCCTTAGTAGTGTAGCAGAGATGCTTCACTACTCGCTCAAGTGATGTGCAAGAGTGAAACTAGTCACTCTTTGGGTATTTTTAATAATACCATAAAGTCTCCTATACATCATGTGAGACTCTTGTGAAGATAAATAAATCTTCACTAACTTGGAGATTATCAAAAATGCATCTCCCGTGCCTGAATGCAACTTCCTAAAACCTATAGGATTGCTTGTGCACATTACTAATGATGAAGGTGTAGCTCCTTCCATTAGCAATCCTATGGTCTAAATCCATAAGGATAATATATAGGGATCCTGCTACTACCGAAGTTGCCTTATATATAATACTCTGATGGTCCTAAGTCCATCAAATACATGCTTATAAGCATGCCTAAAACTTATTGATGCTTGCAGAAAGGGCATGCTACGATGCCATAACCTTCTTGCCTAAAGGCAAGTGCGTATATAACGCCATGTGGTAGGAAAAAATTCGACAGCATTTCCCCAGGAAATAGAATCCCAAAAAAATTTAAACCATAGCTCAGTGGCACTCAGGCCACCCAAAAACATAGGGCTTGACAGGCCCATGGCATGCACGCCATAAACTTATATATGGATTCCATGACCTGCAAAAACACAAAAGTATTTGCTAGCAACCATTCCCGGTGTTGCATAGCCATATGGTTTCTGTAATCTTCTTTCCTGCAAACAATCAAAAAGTATACTTCCTGCATGTTGATCCATACCTTTAAGAGCTTAAACAATGATCAACACTTGATGTATGCAATCCCATTCATGCATGTAGTTACAGACATGCCATAACATAAATAAAATGCCAGAAAGCATAAAATATACATCCCTGAGTAGTCTGATTTTGGAATTGCATGCATCCAATCGCTCTCGACAAGCTTCGAGACCTCTGCACCTTCCTCCTCAGGTCCTAACATACACTTTGAAGTGTCCGAAAATATCGGAGCACTCCTCAAACATAAAACATGGTCAGGTGATTACCAAAATAATGCAAATTAGTCAAAAAAATGCCTTAGTAATCCTTCTTTAGACCTGCAAAACCCACTTTAGGACCTGCAAATGTTCATAAACTGAAATATAAAGCATGTGCAAATAGGTCGAAGTGAAATTACTCAAATCGCCTTCCCGGTTTGAAAGATATGGCTCCCGGAAGGTAGTCGCCCAAAACTGTTCAGACTTTGCAGACCTGTTCAGACCTGCAAAAACTTTTACTTTCCAAATTTTCTTCTCATAAACTAAAAGTAGACCTTGTGCTCTTCGAAACGAGCCGTAGCACGTCCAATTTGGAGTTTCCTAGCCCAAGATATGGCCATTCCAAGTGGGACATGTAAAACTAGTGGACTGTTGGAGGGGCTGGAAAAAGTGTGAAAATGTGATTTTTGGGGTGCCTAAAAGCATTCTTCCATCAAGCAAATGCTAAAATTCTCTCCATAATCTCAGAGAGTGGTATATGAAGATGCTTAGGCCTATTTTCACTCTTCCAAATCCTCCCTTGGTGCATGCTAATTCACTCCCCAAAAGAGGCTTAAATCAAGATTTTGCTTTTATGCAAAAACTTAAATGGGAGCTCTTAGCAAGCTTCTAATCCACTCTAAATGTGGATTTCTCTTGGATTGTGCACAATAATCCATGGGAAGTCTCAAAATGATCTTTTTTCTTACTCCGAGAAGTAGAGTTTGGCAAAAGATTAATTTCTGAATTTTTCCAAAAAGTGCGGGAAGGGGGTCTTTGAGGAACTAAAATCCCTCCTTAACTTATCATTTTGATGAATCTAATGATTCGCCTAAGAAGTCCATGCACCATACTCTCAGTATACAAAGCTTTCCCTATCCATCCATAGCTATCGCACCTATTTTTCCCTCTTCCAAAATGGGATTTTCTCAAATTTAGGTGCTGAAATTTTTGTCAAACTGTGATGGAAGGGGGTTTTGTGGAGCTTCAAACTCCCATCAAACTGAGGTATCTTATGGATTTCTAGATTGTATATGGAAGTCAATACACTAGAATATAAGTGTGCATGGTTTTTTCCATAAATTTATGAAAAATACCTTCTCTTTTCCCCTTCCCGAAATGGCTATTTATCCAAAATAGCTCCTGAAACTTGTATAAAAATCATAGAAATAGGCTACTTTGGAGGTGCCTAAAACTTACCCTTTGTTCTATATTGAGGGAATCCTTGACTCTAGGTGAGAGTACATATCTCATACTCTCCATATATGTGATTTCCCTCCAAAAAGTGGCCCCCCTTAATGCTTCATTATCATTCTCAAAAATGACAATTCTTACAGGAATTCAAAAATTCTCAAACCTGGAACTTGAAGCCATACTCCTCCTCCTTGCTAAAAGATGTAGGATGTCATTGATGGGAGCATTATCTTCTCCTTATTCCTCATCACCATGAAGCTCTCTTCCAAGTAGCCAAGAAGGATAGCTTAAGGACTTGCCCACCTCTCCATGTCCATATCTTCTACATATGATGTAGGCTTTCTCGTATGGTCCAAAAATCTCTATCCATTATCAGATGTTGCTTTGCGTGAGTGCATTGGCATTCATCCCAACAGGAGCGCCTGCACATCATCACCCTATGGACTTTCTTTTCTGGGATCGCCATGCTCTACAGATCGCCAAAGCGTGGAAGCCGCTGATGAAGAAGCTGCATTTGTGGAAGGGAGTGAGAAGCAAATGGAAGTGGGCAACGTGGATAGCCCACTCCCCCCTCTTCAAGAGGTCACGGGTTCGATCCCAGCGCCTGCCACAGTATAATGTGCATAAAGAAGCCCCTTCGAGACCTGCTCTGATACCACTATCATAAAGTCTTTTGCTTCGATCTGCATCCGCGAGCGACATCCGCGAACACACACACAGAGACATTGCGTTCATTTCCTCCCAGCCGCCGAGCTCCTTCTTCTTCTCATCCAGAATCACACTAATTAAGACTCTCTCCCTAGTAATATACAATGCATCTATCTGATGCCATGTGGCAAAACAAGCCACGTCATCTTAGAGGTGTTCCCATGTAACACCCATAATATGACATTATTCAAAGATGTTGGATTGGAGTTTGGAACTCCAACTATTTATGGTGACAATATGAGTTCTATTCATTTGGCTGCTAATCCTATTTTTCATGCAAGGACTAAACATATTGAAGTTCATTATCACTATGTACGAGAGAAGGTTCTAAGCAAATAGATTCAAATATCATATTTGTCCACTCATCAACAATGTGCAGATATTCTAACCAAAGCATTGGATGGTACAAAGCTTTGCAAATTCAAGGCTATGATTGGTTTACAGGTAATCTTGGAAGATTGAAGACCTCAAGCATACTTGGATTGAGGGGGAGCTGTTGGAGCAAGTCTATGACAAGCCTAAGTATTGGCTTGAGTCCCACAAAGTCATAGAAGAAGCCTTAAAATGAAGACAATGTAAAGTTCACTTGTGAACTACCTCTTGTAACTTTTGAAGAGTTTACTTAATGTAAAAGTGAAAGAATCTTAAGTGGTTGAGTCCACTTGATCAAAAAGGGAAAGAGGAGCCACGAATTTGTGATTTGTGGTAGGAAGAGAATCAAATCAATTACTGATTGATTGGAGAGTGATTGAGGGAAGTTAGCCTCCCAAACTCAACTATAAATAGATGGCAGTTTTAGTCGTGGTTAGAGAGACCTATGTGAAGACCTCCAAGAGCTGAGCTTTATGCCATATCAAGGTGTGATTCCAAGGCACACATATGTATCAGTAAGTCCATTGTATTGTACAAGAAATATACTTTCATTTTCATTATCATTTGGGTTCATATTTCCATGTTCTTGTGAAGTGTACTACTCACTGCCATATCTCTCAGTTTTCTCAATCAGATTGCAGAGATTGTTTCTTTGAGCTTGGTGCATCATTTTCAGTGATTGAACTTGGTAAAGTTAGCTCTTAATTCTAATATATGCTCACAAAATTTCATTTCATTTGGGTATTGCAATCTTCAGTTATGTTCAGTTGATGTCAACCCTGTCTTTCATTTTCACTTCTCTATCAGGTACCCGACTTTTTTACGCATTTTGTCAGAGCTGGTTCTCAGTGTCTACTTACCCAAATTAAATTCTTTAAATCTTGTTGGATTTAGCATACTGTCTAGTATAGGCATACAAAGTTTCCTAATCATTGGCTTCTTAAATCTGGAGTTATGTTCATTTTTCTGCTCACTGGTCTCAAACTGTAGCAGCCCGTGAAAATCGGGATGATGTCATCACTTGTTAAAACTCATTCTCAGTGTGTGGTTCATTATTTTTGATGAGATTACTCTTGAAAGTTAAATCTTTAAGTTATCTAGACTTCCCCAAGAGGAATTAAGCTAATTGCTGCTGTGCTCAGAGAATTATGCAAAACACTAGACAAGTGTATGAACCAAAATAGCAAGTTTTTCACCTCTGAGCTAACTCCAACTTATCTGTTTTGATCTATCTTTTTGAGAATGATCTTCCAAGGTAAATAAGGTGTCTAATACATCCATTGGAAAGCTAAAAGGGCCCACCACATACTCCCGAAGTTCATTTGGCTGGTGTAGATCAAGGATTTTGCAACACCTCTTCATCTTCAAGCACATACCTATCCATCTCTTCACAACCTTGCTCTTGGTTATTGTTTCCTCTTCCACTTCTGAAACCTCTACCTCTGCCCCTTCCTCCGCTAGAGTAGAATACCTGCTCAGAACTGGGCTTTCCTTGGGAGTTTGAATCCTCACCAAGATTCTTTTCTTCAATAATTAGCATAGATACCAGATCAACAAAATTTGGAATATTTTCCTTGTTCTGTATAGAATTTCTGAACTGCTTATATGCAGCTCCTAAACCACGAAGGCATACTTCCACCTTATCATCACCATCTACATTCACTCCAATAGCTGCAAGTGGCTCACATATGCTTTTGATTTTCAGGGTATAGTCACTTACCGACATGCTCTTTTTCTCCAAGGTGTGTAGCTCGTTCTTGAGTTGCAATTTCCGTGCCTTTGTATTGGTCTCATACAATGTGACCAAACTGTTCCAAGCCTCTTTCGGAGTCTTGGCATCCTGTATGTGTCCAATCATGCTATCATGTATGCTAATAGATAGTTAGTACATTACCTTTCGTGCTCCTTGATTCCATTCCTCATATGCTCTTACCTGATCTGTAGTCTGATTCCTTTCTGGTAACTGCGGAGCATTTTCATTCTCTCCTTTGATGTACTTCTAGTAGCCTTTTCCCATAAGGAAATTTGTCATTCTGAATCTCCAAGCATGGAAGTTGTTCTTGTCCAGCTTATCGCTCGTAAGCTGACTCATTCCATCTGCGTTTTCCATTTCTATAGCAACTCACAACACTGCAAAATACTACAAGCAACACTTCTGCTTGAACACTGTCGCACTATGACATGATAGTTCGATCTCAGAAAAACATAGTTTTCGTGTATCAATAGTACACGGAATCATTTGAGGATCTGGAATATATGAGTGTTGCCAAACACAATGCAAGTTACAGTTTCTGAAACTGACCTAGTTTTTCTATGGGCCCCACCTTACGAGCTCTAAACAGAGGTCGAGATGGCTCCAAAACTTCGATCTGACAAAAATGAGTGACCCTAAAGGGTATCCTAAAGGGATATCTCTCGAAAATATTTTGAGGTCTTCTACCATCATGCCGATTTTCGTAGCAAATGGAGGTTGTTTGTGAATCACATTTTTTCCATGCCTTGCTGCGTACTCTCCACCGTCGCCTTCTCCACGAGCTCTCTACAGCCACGCTGGCTCTGATACCATGTCACAAGGTAGATTATAAGGAAGAGAGCTCTCACACACACTTCCACTCTCAAGGAGAAGCAGACACACATATTCAGGGAAGGAAGAATGATCTTCTTCTTCTTCTTCTTCTATTACATAAAAAGGAATGTACAAGAATGACCTAAAAAACAGGAATACAACAAGTGCAATATATAAAGATCAGTACATAAGGAAAAACCTAATGTTCGCGAATGAGCAAGCTGGCAAGGAACAATTGTGCCATCACTCTCAGTAGATAAATCTAATAGAGCTCGATGAAGTATCCCTGACATATACCGGCGTGAGCACTATACATGTGAGAGAAACAAAAAACTGGTACGTGTCATCCTGGATCATCACATGTTGAGCTTGATATCTCAACAATAAGGTGTCATCCCATCTAATGCAATTGATGGGAGTCTATTGATCAGATAGGTGGTTATGGATACAACCTCTACCCATAGGTAATTCGGCAGCTTCTCATTTAGCATTTATCTTATAACCTCCATTATGGTTCTATTTCTTCTCTCTACCACTCCATTTTGCTCTGAAGTATACATTGTTGTAATCTCTCTTTTGATTCCTCTCTCTTGGAGATAAGAATCAAAGTCATGGGATAAATATTCTCCCCCTCCATTTGACCTTAGCCTCTTCAAAGTCGTACCTGTTTTATTTTCTACAAGTGCTAGATATTTCTTGAAACAAGAGAGCACTTCATCTTTATGCTTCATAAAATATAATATTGTCCATATGCTATAGTCATCAATGAATGACACATAGTACTTGGATCTAGAGATTGATGGCTCCTTGCTTGGTACCCATACACCTGTATGGACTAGCTCCAATAGCTCTCCATGAATGTATCCCTTCTTTGTGAATGGTTCTCTGTGTAGAGGCTTGCGAAATTGGCAAGTACTACATTTGTAAATCATATGTTTTTTGGAGATATTTGGTAGAACAAGTACACTCTGATCCCCATTGATTTTTTTTAGAGCCCTTTCACCTATATGAGCTAACCTTTTGTGCCAAATTTTCAATTTTGATAAGGTTTGACTACCATAATTGAACAAAGCAATGTTTCTCGTGTCTTGGAGCTCAAAAGTAAATAGTCTACCTAACTTTTCTCCTCTTGCTATCCTCTTGAATCCCTGATGTGGATCCTCAACACATGCTCCATTCTTTGTGAATCTAACTTGCAATCCTTTTTCAACAATTTGACCTACATTTATGAGGTTTTTGGTGATGGTTGGCACATACAATACCTTGCTTAATAGGTTCATATTACCATATGAAGTCTTCACATTGCCTATCTTCTCCATTGAATGCCTTGTGGCATCTCTTGTTTGGACTTCATGACTATTCTTTGGGTCCTCCAAGTCTAAGAGTAGAGCTTCATTCCTTGCTACATGATTTGTGAAACTTGACTCTATATAGAATACATGTTTATTTGCTTTACCTTGCTTCATGGTCATGTTCATTAGAAGTAATGAATCCTCTTGAGTTTGATCAACTGCATAGTTGTTGTAGTCTCTCCTTCCTCTGTATCCTCCTTGATAATTATTATTGTTGTATGAGTTGTTGCTCTAACCATTGTTGTTGTTGAATCTTCCTCTTGAGCTTCCATAGCCTCTTCTATTGTAACCTCTTCCTCTTTGTTTTTTAGGATTCTTGAAACAATTCTTAGTAAGGTGATTAGTTAAACCACATATGGCACATGGAGAGGAGCTTTGGGATCTCCCCCTACTCCTTGTCGTCCTCCTCTACCCCTTAAGTTATAGCCAAATTTCCACGTGATTTCTAGAAGATAATGACTCAAACGAGTGAGTCACAAGGGAGCTGCAATGGTGTCCTAGTGGAAGGTCGATGTGGCTAGTTCTCAAAGTCTATCCATATTTTTCTTATTTGAGCACTTTAGTCATGTAATACCTCCACCCAAGTGTCTAAAATGAGTTTAGATATACTAGGAAGGTTTTTGATTAGTTTTCCATGCTATAATAAGAGGGAAGAAGTAGTGTTCTTGTTGCAAGTCCAAGAGAGTCATATGTGTATCTCTCTGCTAGTATAGTTTTGTAGAGAGAGATTGCAGAGCTTGTATCTCCCTCATTATATATCCAAATCACATGATTCATGGTTCATTGTAAAGATATTATTTTCTACTTGCATATTTTTAATTTTCATAATCATTGAAGTTGTGAAATGAGAGCAATATTCTCTGCAAGTAGTGTGTGTTCTCGGTTCACCTCTACTGAAGGTCTCCATTAAACCTCAAAATTACAGAGGTCATATCACCTTGTGTATTTATCCAATTTGCATGTTCTTTAGCTCATTTTAAAGCTAGTAGTGTCTAATATATGTGGTTAAAATAGTTTTAAAAATTTCCAAGTGAGTAGAGAACAACAAGCTCTACAAGCATGACTCGTTTTTTATGCATAAGTTTTATGAGAAAGTCAACTAGTTCCTAGGGGATTTCACCTAATTCTAGCTATAATTTGGAGGTCAATAAGCTCTAAACTGGTATCAAAGCAATGAATTCAAGCTTGGAGAAGGTTTTAATATTATGAAGAATTGGAAGCTATTGGAGCATATGCTCATCATCAACACTACACGAAGCTAGAAGCAGATAGCAAGGAAGCATCTCAAGCAACACCCAAGCAAAGAAAGGTGTATGAACTTCATTACAAGGTAAATCTCTAATTCTTCTTATCACATATATCCAAAAGGAGAATTAAAGG
This sequence comes from Ceratopteris richardii, assembly GCA_020310875.1. NCBI lineage: Eukaryota > Viridiplantae > Streptophyta > Polypodiopsida > Polypodiales > Pteridaceae > Ceratopteris > Ceratopteris richardii. The sequence goes on from CM035422.1 coordinate 22,447,639, forward strand.
AGGAAGTTTAGTATTTACACAATGGGTGACCAACATGCACAAATTGAGAAGCTTGATAAGAACAACTATCAAACATGGCAATTTAGAATCACAACATACTTGCAAAGTAGAGGTTTGTATGGTTTGATTGATGGCACAAATATCAAACCTATATTACCAAAGGATCCAAATCAACAACATTGAGGGAATTTAGGATTTGGAATGAAAGAGACAAAAGGGTTATATTCATTTTATCACAAAATATTCAAGATTCAATGGTAGAACACATACAAAATCTAGACACAAGTAGGGATGTTTGGCTTGCATTGGAAAGGTTGTATGTTGCAGGTACAAAAGCAAGGAAGATTCAACTAAAAAAGGAGTTGAAAAACATAAAGAAAGATACAAGGATAGCAGTCAATGATTACTTGTTGAAAGTTAATGTGATTGTAGATCAACTAGGATCAATTCAAGCTAATTTGGAGGATGATGACTTGGTTGCACATACTTTCAATGGACCCAAGAACGATGAGATAGGGAAACCATTCATTACTTCTGTTTATGTCAGAGGATAATTACCAGATTTTGATCAGCTTATTTCTTCATGGTCATGTAGGAGATGAATCTAAATGGTTGTACTTCAAATCAAAAATGATCTCAAGGACAAGCTTTTTATGCAATATCAATTAGATGAGGAAGCAAATGTAGAAGAGGTTCAAATAGAGGTCAAGGAAGAAGGAGTGATGATCAAAGGAATTCAAGTGGCTTCTTCAACACAACAAGAAGAGGAAGATCAAGCGCTAGAGGTACTAGAGCCTACTATGACTACAATCAAAGACAAAGGAGTGAAGATAATAACAATTTCAACATATGTGGAAGATATGGACACTATGCCGAAGATTTATATCAAAATGAGAATAATCAAGGTGGTAATCGAAGAGGAGTCTATTCAAGAAGAGGTCAAAAACAAGGAAATTATGCAGTTGAAGGTAAAATTCATGATTATGATTCTCTTCTTATGATCTAGAAACTAAGATGAAATCAATAGCGATGTATGGTATGTAGATAGTGGTTGCTCTAACCATATGTGTCATGATGCTTCATGGTTTTCAAATATGCATAATCCTTCATGTAAAGGTAATGTTGAAATAGGAGATGATACAACACATAAGATTATGCAGGTTGGAGATGTTGTCATGCTGGATAAGTGCAAGATGATTGCTTAAAGGATGTACTTTATGTACCAATGATCACTAAGACTTTGATGTTAGTTGGTCAAATGATAGAAAAAGGTTTGCAAGTAAGATTTAATCATGCACATTGCTTCGTTGAGGTTCCTAAGCAAAGGAGGTTAATTGCTAGAGGTAAAAAACAAGGTAAATTGTTTATATTCAAAGTAAACCCAAATCATACAAACTATTTCTCTCATGGTATGCATAGAATAGCAGAGCTTGATCTATGGCACCAAAGGATGAGGTATGGCACGGAAGGAAACTGAGTGTAAGTCATTTGAAAGTATTTGGTTGCATATGTTATGTGCATGTACCTAGTGAAGTGAGATCAAAACTTAATGTAAAATGGGAGAACTATATAATTATTGGTTATGGAGATACTCAAAGAGGATATAGATTTTATAATCCTCATTCCAATATGTTGGTTGTTTCAAGAGATGTAAACTTTGATGAATCACTTTCTTGGTATGCAGATAAGAAAAGTTTGCAGGTCATGGATGGAGATCAAGAAGATATGTTTGAAGGAAATGAGTGCTTAGCTCAGCCCACAAGAACTTTAAGTGATGAGAAGAGTGGTTTAGATAAAGAAAGAGAGCTACCTTTCAATGGAATATCAATGCAAGAGTCACCTCCAAGTGTTAAAATTAAAGGTAAAATCAAACTTGTTGAAGTTAATGATGAAAGAGAAGAAGTTGGTAGTGTCAAGGGAGCACTAAATTGTGCTCTTTGACTTCAGTAGAAAAGATTTTTGAAATATACTTTTGATTACAAGAATACCCACATAGGAAAAATAGTACAAGAATATGTGGATGATACAAAAAGTCCCACAGTTCGGGACTCATAGGTATAGATGGATCAACTAGAGATGATAGAGGAGATCCCACAACCTGGGATTGTAGGTCTGGAGCAAGATCTCTTCATTACAAGAACTCCCTTTAGGGAGATGAAATAGCTACAAGAAATAACTTGAAAGGATATCATACTATGAGATTACAACAGGACAAGAGAGGATGTTCAAGATACAAGACTAGACAAGAATAGAGCAAGAGACAAGACTAGAACTTGAACTGGAACTTGAAAGTGCTTACTTGGTGATTAGGACTCCTTGAGCTCCCAAGACTAGCATTGGCAAGGCTGAGTATGTGAGGTGACCATTCAAAAATGCAGATTTGACATCCATCTGGAAAATAGGCTAGGCCTTTGTGCAGCTACTGCAAGTACCGTCCGAATAGTTGTCATGCATGCTGTTGGCGCAAAAGTTTCTTGAACATCAAATCCTTCGATCTGTGAAAAACCCTATGCAACTAATCTTGCCTTATACTTTTCTACCGTTCCATCTGCTTTATACTTAGCTTTCCAAATCCATTTAGTACCTATTCTTCTTCTTTGGTGGCAAGTCGACTAGATCCCATGTATCATTTTTGAGTATACTATCATACTCCGACTGCATAGCCGCTCTCCAACCTGGATCATCAAGGGCTTCTTCAATGGTGCTAGGTTCCTTTATCGATCCCATGATATCTGCCGTTATAGCCATGTTAACAATGTGTTCTGAGGCTCTTCTTTGCTCTTCTATTCTCTTTGATCTTCTTAATCCATCCGATGATGATTCTGGTACATCTACATGTGGATGTTGATCATCAAAGAGCTGTTGTGCCCACTTCGGTAGTGGCTTACGCTGTGGGCGCGATTTCTGACGACTGGCGGATCAATTCAGTCGCCTCGCTAACGGCGCACGCGGGGTGACTTTGCGGAACAGGTATAACTATAACTTCTCCTAAGGTCCGTAAGGTGAAGCGTTCCTATAAAGTTCAACTGCATCAAAATAAGAAGGTAGGATAATCTTTTCACTAACTATTTGATCTTTTATAGTTTCGTTTGTTTCTTCTTGGATAGTTTCTACGTTTCTATCTACAGTTGGAGGAAAATTTTCTTCACTAACACTAGGAGGAACAGTAGAAAGTAAAGTTATAGTTGTTCTAGGATCATGCAAAGATTCTTCTACTATTACTTCTTTTATTAATTCTTTATCTTCTATTGGTTTAGGAAACAACAATTCAAAAGTTGATGAAGGTAGAAAGATGTTACTAGAAGAACTTTCTTTAGACATAAAATTAATGGTGCTAAATTAATAACCAAATTCCTATACAAATCATAAGATGATGTTTTAAATGATAGCCTAAAAAATAGCCTATACAAGCTAATAAAAGTTTCAAATTAAGGGTAATCTTTGCTTTTCAAAACTTCAGGTCACATGTGAATCTCCAGTTTGCCAGTTGCTCTCTGAAAAAAAGACATGACAGAAATTAGTATATCTTTTATATAAAAAATAACACTCATTTAGCATTTTATTTTTTAATAACGTTAAAGTAATTATCTTTCTAAAGAACACATATATAATAAGTACACTCTTTTATTAAAATTTATACTCTACAACAAAAAAAATCATTTACATAATTATTTAATATACATTAACATACATTGCTTACTCATAATCATACATTTAACTAACATACATACATGCATAAATATTCATACATAAACATACATGCACATACATAAGCATATATTAACACACATAAATGATCATGCATACATGTACACTAACATACATGCATGAACTTACATGCACATGCATAAACTCACACTAATACACATATGCATTCTAACATATATGAACATACACTAACATGTATATGCATAAACACAAACTAACACTTACTATCATATACATGCATACACTAACACTACTAACTTTTTCATGCATGAACTCTTACTAACATTTACATATATGAATATACATGCTTGCATGAGCATAAATACACATACACATGCATGAACATAGAAGCACATGCAAAAACATTCATACTTACACATAAATGATCATCTTACATACACATGCACTAAATAAACATGCATACTCATGCATAAACATACACACATTAAAACACATATGCATACTAAACATATACATGCATGAACTAACATGGATAAATTTCTAACATGCATTAGCTAAACTAACTAACATGCCTATTACTAACTTCTTTAACATGCACTTAACATAAAACATGGAATCAATTTCTAGCACTATCATGGGTTCATATACTTAAACTAACATGGGTTCAAATCCTAATATCTAACATGCACTAAGTTGATACTTGGGAAAAGAACTTAAGTGGCTATCAGGCTAAGGGTTGAAGAAGCTTGGGTTAAGAGTAGGGTAAGAAATGTAGAAGGTAAGAATGGACATGATAAATGTTTGGGAAAAGAGAAATTGGATGGAAAAATGAGTTCATTGGGAAGGAATAAGGCTAAATTTCTTCTTCTTCTTGCTAACCTGAGAGCAAATAAAACAAAACATTAGGATAACAACATACTATAATCAGTCAATCTTATAACTTTTAAAAAAAACACACACATACATATATATATTACATAAACATATATACTGATAATAAAATAAAATTAAGTCACATGCACACACATGAATAAATGCATATACTTATATACTTATACATATATAAACATAAATTAAAACATATTTATATATATATTCAAATAAACTTTCATTCACAATCATACATATAATTCCTTAATCATAAATATATATCCTCCCATAATATAATTCTAATATAATTTTATTAAATATTATTTCTATTCATATAACCATATATATAAATTAAATAAACATAAAATATTTAGAACATAATATAGAGGAAAAAAAATAAAATATAAGTCCTAACTTAAAATAAAAAAGAAAACAAAATCTAAAAATAAAACTCTCTCTCTCTCTCTCTCTCTTTCTCTCTCTCTCTCTCTTCTCTCTCTCTCTCTCTTTCTCTCTCTCTTCTGCTCTCTCTCTCTCTCTCTCTCTCTCTCTCTCTCTCTCTCTCTCTCTCTCTCTCTCTCTCTCTCTCTCTCTCTCTCTCTCTCTCTCTACTGCGCGCGCGGCGCTGCTGCACCGCCGGCAGCAGAGAAAGAGAGGGAGAGGGGGGGAAAAAATAGAAATAAAAAATAAAAAATAAAAAAATAAAAAAGACAAAACAAAAAATTCTCTCTCTCTCTCTACTGTTCTCTCTTTCTCTCTCTCTCTCTCTCTGCTGCACGCGTAGCAGAGCTGCGCCGCCGGCAGAGAAAGGGAGGGAGAGGGAGAGAAAAAAAATGATTTAATTTAAAGAAGAGGAGGGGAAAAAGACAGAGGGAAAGAAAAAAGAAAGGAAAAAAAGAATGGAAGAAAAGAAGAAGAAAATATCTGCATTTCCAAAAAAAATTTGCTTTCCCAAAACTGAAGGACAAGAGAGATGGTCTTCTCTCTCTCCTCCTGTCAGAGAGCTTCATAGAACTAAGTGCAAACAATTTGACTATAGTCTAGAGCATAGTAAATACCTGAAAAAAAGACATGAACTTGTGAGCACGTACTCCCTTCTTAAATAGATGTGAGTAGCCCACCATAGCCTACTTTTCTCTTTAGATAACTCAACCAATTTACCAAATTTGACTCCACATCACTCAACAACTTTTTAGGCGTGGGATTTTTCCCCAATTGAATTTCCCCAATTTCAACCAACTATCTAAATATCCTATGGACCAAGTTCTTTAGAATTTAAATAACTTTTCATTTCTTCTTTTTTATTTATTTAAATACTAAACTTTAGAATAAATACTATACCTTAGGCTAAAATTTAATTTAACCCATTTTAATTATTACCTTAGGCTTAGTGAAATTAAATAATTAATATTATTTATCTAATATTTTAATAAGGTTCCATATGATAAAATTAACCTATTTAACAATTTATTTATAAACTACAACTCACTTATTTAGTCATTTAACCTTAGGTTTACCCTACAACTAACTTTAAACCACATCAATTAACTCTAACTAACCCATAAACCTATTCTCTAACCTTCCATAACCCTCTAGGGTGAATATTTAACCCTTACTTAATCATACATTTTAACTAGAACCCTAAAGTTCATGTTTAAAACATACATTTAACCCTTAATTACCCATAAATTTTAACTAGAACATGCATATGATCCATAATTACCCTTGCATTTAAGCTAGAACCCTATAATTCATGCCCAAAATGTATATGTAACCCTTAAATACCCTTACATTTACCTTTAAAACATAAACATACCCTTAACTAGCCCTCGTTTTTATCATCTAAACCCATAAATAAACTGAAATGAATACTTCCCATCTTGATTTTTGGTCAGCAAACTTCTTTTCCTGTAAAATTAAAGTCAAATATTAGTGAAAATTTCATAAATTAACCAAACTAATAACAATATTTTAATCTTTTAAATTTTGTAATATTTTAAGAGTAACAATTTCTCTCCGACATCCGCCCCCACTAAACCTGCACATCGTCCCGATGGGCCAACCTGCAGTTTCAAGTGGAACAAATCAAATTCTTTTAACAATAATTTTAAATCATTTCAAAATTTTATTACATCATGCATTCACACTTTATGCAATTAAAAAAATTTGTACAAATCATTTAAAAAATATCAACATAGAAATAAGTTATAAAATATCATGTCATATTTTTGAATCCACATTTAAACAAATATTTATAAGAATAAATCATAAGTCTTATAGTCCTTCTGTTCATGTCACTTGCTAAGAATAAGTAACTTATCCTTCATAACAGCATATACAAAAAGAAAACTTTTCCCATCAGATAACAGAATTATATGCCTCCTACTTTTATTTCCTATGGTCTGACTCTCTTTTATTGCTTAAATCATTTCATTTTTCTTACTTCATCCCAACTCAGCTTTTTCTTTAATTTATAACAAATCGGCCTATACCAAAATTGGGTGCGACTCCTGGACTTGTCCACCCGGCCAAGTTTACCCCACTTGTCTGCCAACCCGGTATAGCGCACGACAAACTATGTCAGCCCTACATGAAATCGACGTCAGCTCGTGGCTCTGATCGCCCAACCAGAGTAACTCCACCCGCCTACCGACCCATGCAGGCGCATGACAACATATAGGTTAGGCCTATGATGAAACTAGCTGCAGCTCGTGGTCTTGATCACCCGACCAAGGTTGTTCCACCCGCCTACTAGCCCAACATAGCACACTAACAACAGACACATACATATAAACTAGTTGGGTATGAAGTTTTTACTTAATTTTTATTTTATTTAGAGGTCAGATCTCATAAAAAATAAAAGCAAGATACAAAATCCCATTTACTAATGAATAAAATTTCTTTTAAGCATATACATATATTCCAAATAAGACTACCTTTCCTTTTACAAGTTTCCAATTCCAAAATTTCTATTTAACTTCCTGATTCAGTTCATATAAATACGAGTTATTATGCTTCAATCATAAATATTTCAGATATTTCTATATCTTAATTCTATTTGAATTTTTTAAATAAATTGGAACATATCCTTTTAATACATGCAGTAATGCTTATGCATATACACAAAAAATTAAAGAATCTCTAATCAAAACTGTTTCACCTGATTTTTTTAAATAGATTTTTAATCGTCATCTTCATTTTCAGCAGCATCTTCTTCAGCATCATTGTTTTCAATTTCATATTCTTCATTGTTTCTTTTTTTTTAAATAGCTTAACTCTTTTCCCTGCAATCAAATTTCTCAATATTTTGAAATTAAATCATATTCATTTAATGAGTTTAAAAGAATAACATGTAATAATTTTTCATCATGTAAAGTTTCGTCAATTTCATCAAATAAAGTAGAGGAAAAAGAAGTTTCAATTATGTTTTCAATATTTTCAGTTTTAGACATATATCCTTTATCTTCAAAATATTTTTCATATTTTTTTATTGTTTTTCTAGGAATATCTTTATTATTTAGAATTTGTAATTTTGAAGATGAAAAATAAACAGATACATTTTCTATTTTATTTACACATTTATGCGAGATATCAAACTAGTTACCACTGTTGTCTCGCTCAACAATGGTCTCTAGTAAAAATTTTGATCAAAGTATGTTCCAGAATCACTAAGAGGTAAATGACTCTCGTGCAATTTTTCTTGTGACCTGATAGGTGTTTTCCTAATTTGTTCTCTGTTTCTAATATGATTCGGGTTAAGAGTCATTACTTGTAAGGATTGTAAGTCATCTTTTGATCTAAATCTAGCATACGCGGATCCATCGTCCATTATTTTAGTTTCCATTCTAGTTTCACAGATAAAAGGTTGTCCTAAGATAATTTCATATGAACAGTTATCTTGTATAAAAAAATGAAATGTTTCACTAATTCCTCCTATTGATATTGGAATGTTGGCACATGCTCCTAGAAGTGCACCACATCCGTTGTCTGCTGTTCTCATAATCCACCCATGCTGTTTATCTATAGGCCATCTAAATTTATCATATAGTTCTTTTGATATTACGTTTATTTCTGAACCTGAATCTAGTAAGGCTAAAGCTGTACAAGAATTTTTCCTATCTCCTAAGTTTACTTTGATTTCTGGTGTTCCCCTGGCCCAAAAACTCTTTTTGTAATTGCTTTCAGATTTTTCCTGTATATTATCTGGAATTATAGGTCCTAGAAAATTTTTATTAACATATCCTTCACTTTCTTCCTCATCATCACAGTCAGAAAGAAAGGAATCTTTAGAAATGTGAGTTACATTTATATTGTCAGTCATTTCAGTATCGATATTTAAAGGAAATCTTTTTCTTTTTATCATTTTGATAAAGTTATCTTTAAATTCTAATTTAGCTATAGTAAATATTTGTTCAAGCGACATAGTTACATGACTTTTTAAAAGAATATCATACAGTATTTCCTTTGTGTCATTTTTTTGTTCAAGTTCTGATGATAAAATAGCTTTTGGAATTCTTTTAGGCTTCTTGGTTTTTTCCCCATTTTTATCTATTTCTTCATTAGACTTTGAATCTAATTCACTAGGTTTGTTTGATGTTTCAAGTTGTTTGCCTTCCCGTATCTCTCTTCTTCTTTGCTCATCTAAATTTGTTTTTTCATTAAATTGTACATTTTTAGGTTCTTGTCTCAATTGCTTTCTAGTTACTCTTTGATTGGATTCATCTAAATCTTGAATTTCATCTCTTTTTCTCTTTTCTTCCACATTTGCAATATGTGAAAAGATAGAGAAATTATCTATAGGTGAGTTCCATGCAGTTTTGTTCATTATATCATCTCTTGCTTTTATAAAGGCTTCTATTGAATAATTTTTGGTTTCTTTTGATGTATCATCATCTAAGTCACTTTCATCACATTCTAATCTAACCCCAGATGAGCTTCTTTGTGCTTCTGATATATTTTCATATAGTTTTTGCATCCCACCTTTTCCCCAATTTACAGCTAGAGGGAGGTGGGTGCGATAGTCACATAGTTTTTTATCAATATCAATAACTAGTTTTCTTTCTTTTGCCTCTTTTAATGATTCACAAGCATAAGACATATGTTCAGTGGAGTCACACCAAACACATCGTCGGATGGGTGTGCCTCTTCGTTCATTATCCTGAGCTACTGGTTGATTCTGAGCTAATGGTTGATTCAATACAGGTGCTAAAGGTATAGGGTTCATTTGCGGGGCATGAGTAAATTGTGGTCCTAGAATCGTTCTATCTTGCAGGCTAACTAAGGAATGAACTATATTTTGAAGTGTTGCCACTTCTTTAGATATGTTCGTATGCATTTGCATCATGTTATCTATTTTATTGAATAATATTTCAAATTGTAATTCAATAGGCACTTTTGATGTTGATGCCTGTTCAGTTAAACTAGAGTTTATATTAATTTTTGCATTTTGAGTAGTTGGTTCTACTGTGGGAAAACTTATATTCATATCGTATAATAATGATTGTCTTTGTTTCTTCTGAGCTACAACTTCTACTACTTGTTTAAGTACCCCCCAGTCTTCTGTCAAACCATATCTTTTTCCCGGTTCTTCTAGTCTTCTTTCTACTTCACTTCTAATATCTGTCGGTAATACTTTTAGGAAATAAAGCACTATATCTGGTGTAAGGGCAGTCCTATCTTGTTCAGGCAGTTGGGAAAATCTCTTCATAAATTCTCCATGTAATTGAGTAAGTGAAATTTGGGTTTTTGGTGAGCTAAGCCATTTCATAAATCCCTCCCTACTGTGTTGACTAAAATCTTCTAAGTAAAAATCTTTGTGCATTTGTTTTTTAAATTCTTCCCATTCAAGTGCTTTATAAGGTTCAATAACACTATTAGTTGAGCCTATTGCAAGTCTAACTAGAAATGATACCCATTTATCTACTAGTAACCCATGTAATTTTGCTAGGTCTTCAAAAGTGTCTAAATAGTTCGTTGTATTAACTCCTGTGAACTTCCCTTTTTCTTTTAACATAGCCTCAACTACTTTTTGGCCTTGGGTTTCTGACATCATATTTTTAAATAACTCATCCATTTTGATATGAATAATAGAAGTAGACCTAAGTTTCTTAATATATTCCTTAACTTCTTCTTGAACTTTGGATTTTTGTTCCCTTATCAACCTAACTAAGTTACCTGATTCCAGCTTTACTTAAATTTTAAACTTTTTAAACAAGTCTTTGAAAAAATAAAACTAATTTCCCAAATGAAAATTCTTAATGAATTTTCAGCTAAATTAAGCTAGTTTAACAATCCTTTAAAATGAATCTAGATACTAACTTTTCAAATAAATTTCTTTTTGATTGATTTAATTAAAATTGCACTAATCAAACAATCTTAAATAAATACTATCTTTTTAAATAAAATACTTTTTGAGTCTAACAATTCCTACTAGTTTAAAGAAAATAAATTCTAACTTTCAAATAAATTTTAAATCTAGCAATTTCTATTATCTTAATAAAATAAATTCTATCTTTCAAATAAAATGAATTTTAAATCTATCAACTCCTACTAGTTTAAAGAAAATAAATTCTAACTTTCAAATAAATTTAAATCTAGCAATTTCTATTATCTTAATAAAATGAATTCTATCTTTCAAATAAAATGAATTTTAAATCTATCAATTCCTACTATCTTAATGAAAAGAAATTCTAGCTTTTAAATGAAATGAATTTTAAATCTAGCAATTAAACTTTCCTAAAATTCTACTTAATTAGACACAACAGATGCAATTTAAGAAAATATACCTCACACCTGACAGTTGGAGCAGAAGCTAGTGTGCATGTGAAATTTTCAAGTTACATTTGTTGATTATAAATGCCTAATACAAAATCTAAGTGCTGTGAGTGCAAACGTTTTTCTTCAAAATCTTGATGGTAAAGGTGTAGAGACGAGGTTTACTACTTGCCTATTCCCGTGGAGGCGCTCAGAGCATAAGCTCAGCCCTCAACAACCAGGGAATTACAAGGTTTGTATTATCTGCCCCTGCACGATGACCACCTCAAGCTGCCGCAACCACGTCGTCTAAACCAAGCTAATGCATATGCTAGGAGAAGAAAAGTTTTATACCTGTTCCACTGTGCTGTTGTTTTCACGTCGGGTTCAAAGTGTGGGCGCGATTTCTGACGACTGGCGGATCAATTCAGTCGCCTCGCTAACGGCGCACGCGGGGTGACTTTGCGGAACAGGTATAACTATAACTTCTCCTAAGGTCCGTAAGGTGAAGCGTTCCTATAAAGTTCAACTGCATCAAAATAAGAAGGTAGGATAATCTTTTCACTAACTATTTGATCTTTTATAGTTTCGTTTGTTTCTTCTTGGATAGTTTCTACGTTTCTATCTACAGTTGGAGGAAAATTTTCTTCACTAACACTAGGAGGAACAGTAGAAAGTAAAGTTATAGTTGTTCTAGGATCATGCAAAGATTCTTCTACTATTACTTCTTTTATTAATTCTTTATCTTCTATTGGTTTAGGAAACAACAATTCAAAAGTTGATGAAGGTAGAAAGATGTTACTAGAAGAACTTTCTTTAGACATAAAATTAATGGTGCTAAATTAATAACCAAATTCCTATACAAATCATAAGATGATGTTTTAAATGATAGCCTAAAAAATAGCCTATACAAGCTAATAAAAGTTTCAAATTAAGGGTAATCTTTGCTTTTCAAAACTTCAGGTCACATGTGAATCTCCAGTTTGCCAGTTGCTCTCTGAAAAAAAGACATGACAAAAATTAGTATATCTTTTATATAAAAAATAACACTCATTTAGCATTTTATTTTTTAATAACGTTAAAGTAATTATCTTTCTAAAAAACACATATATAATAAGTACACTCTTTTATTAAAATTTATACTCTACAATAAAAAATTCATTTACAT
>CM035422.1:23155098-23340098 GCA_020310875.1 Ceratopteris richardii
CTTCATGCATCTCTGGAAACCGCTTGATTTGATCCTAAAAAAACTTATGTGCAAAAAATGAGCACACCATCCTCCAATCAGAAACTCATGCAAACAGTGCTTGAGATGAATACGCACTCCAGTAGTCCTAAATACACATTCAGTAAGGAATCAGATGCATCTGATTTCCACAAGAAACTATATTGCTCTTAAGTTTAAAAAATGGACTAAAGGCATCTAATGATTCGTGCCAGAGACATGGACACAAACAAACACACATTCAAAACAAGTTAGTATATCAAGCTTGTCATGCACTAGCTTATGAGAAAAGTTGCATCCAGTCAAGTCTGGGAGGTCAGCGACAGTACGAACTTCTTCTTCTTCTTTGTTGTGGTAATATAATGATGGCTTATAGAAGGCCAGAGGGAGTGAGGGAAGAGGTAGTGAATTGGCAGATAAGGGGTTGAGGCAGGGATAAAGAGTGAGAAAAAAGGGAAAACAGCCGGAAAAAGGGGAGAGGGGCCAAGAAAATTATGTTTGTAGCGGGAAGTGGAGGGAGCACATGAAGTAAAAGAACAGTGTTCAATTGCAATTACCAGCCTACTCAGCATCGGTAAGCAGCCACATTCCACATGTAAACTACGAACCGGACAAAGCCTTTCATAGGTATCATGGAATGCCCTCCTCCAGATCTCTACAGAAAAACTTCCTTGTCTGGCTTCCTCCAATACTGGAATGACAGGTTGCCTCGCACGTCTTCTATCCTCCACCCTCATATCAATGAAAGTTTCATCAGCTTCTGAAAAGTCCTGCTTTACAGGTTGTTGCATTTGAGGAGTCAAGACCTGCACATAATAAGATTCCACCCTAAGGATACACCAGAAAATTTAAAAACAATTTCCTTGTCCAAGCTTGTAAACCAAAGTTATGCATTCCTTTGAATAATGGTTAAAATTTAAGAACTAAGAAAAATATGAGTCAAGCTCATTTGCATTGCAGTCATGCTTTATCTTAATATAATTCCTGCAATATGAGACAAGTACACAAACAAAAGCTTGGATCCACATGGAATATGACAACTCCAAAACAAAAGGGCTCAAATTATGTATCAATTAGAGAGGACTAAGGTTATGTACGATCAACTTATATGCACAACCCAACTAGTCAACCATCCCTCAAAGAACTATGTAAAACCAGCTCAATGATATCACAGTCTTCAAGGCCCCTAAATAATTGTCATAAAGTATATGGATTTTGAAAAGACTTATAATAATAGAATTTAAATCCAATCAATGTACATCTAAAACCCATCACACAGTATGCGGCTGCTATTGTCTTTCATAACACACAAAATAATGGAGCCAACAAGCACTCACAAACTTGCATTTTCCTTAAACCCTACCTGTAATAACAACCCTGCAGATCTAATTATCCTGTAACTCAGTGCTTCCCCTAAATTTGGGGGCTGAATATGAACAGGGCATGCTTGCCAAGTTGCCTCTATATAAAGTCTAGAAATCTTTTGGAAAAAGTTATTTGATTCTGATATTTTTTATCCCCCCCAAAAAAAATCAGAAAACAAATTATATACTTTTTCCTCCAAAATTACCGTATGCCAGTTGTGAGAAACTGAAGGGAAAAATCTTAAGCATAAGGTGTCCTCTCTCCTTCCATGAGTTCCATTCCTCCCGTAGGACAGTTGGAATTTTCACAATTTAGACACCTTCCTTTTTCGTGGCCTTTTGTTGGGTAGGCCTTGGCCGCCCTTCTTGGACTGCCCTCTTAAGCAAGCCTTGGCTGGCTAGTGGGTGGCTCGAAAAGCCCCTTATTCTTATGTCAGCCTTTAACAGACAAGGTGCCAAGTTGCCAACAGATGGTGCAAATTCCAACCTAAGCAGATGCAAGGGCTGAACCACACGGGACAAAACATGCCCTTGCTTTTTCAATTGTGCAACCTTTTGGTGATCTCCTATCACCATGGTTATTCCTCCGTACACATCAAACATGGGCAACCTATCTCCTCAACACCATGGTGGGCAAGAAAGTTTCATCATGGTATGCAAGAAAGTCCAAGCCCACATAGCCTAGTGGTTGATGCTTTGAATCTATGGGAGGTAGTCCTGAGTTCAAATCTTGGCTAGACATATCCATGAGTTCCCCAAGATTGGTGTCCATGAGTTCCTAAAGATGGTTGCCTCTACCTTACGAGGTCGGGTGTGTGCGTCTTTCCAATTCATTGTACCCTCAAAAAAAACAAAAAAAAAAGTTTCATCATGGAAGCCTCTTGGTCATGGTAGAAGACCGGCAACCCTTTCAGCCTCCCATTTAACATGAAGACAAGAATAAGAGGAGAACTTACATGTGTCTCCAACCACTAGCTAGTATGTGCCCCCTATTCTCTCCTCTTGCAAAAAGCATCCCATACCACCCCGTGCAAGAGGGTGAACACCTGTCAGGCTGAGCCATCTCGACTCCATGAGCTCTCATAGTTTTGTGCACGTTGTTTTGCCTTGTTCCACAAGCACGGAGATGCTTTGATACCAATGTTAGTGCCTCGTTTGCATTATCCCAAGGTCCTCCCTACCAACAAGACAAAACACATCATATCCACAAGCATACAAGGGAAGGCATCAAACTTGCTTCCTCAGCCATAGAGCTAAAATTAATCTTGTAAAAATATTCTTTTTGTAAATCAAATTCCCTTTTTTATTCATTCAAGATATTTGAACACGTACCATATTCATTCTAAAGATCTGAATGCATCTCTAATGTTTGTAACTTTGGCAAAGTGTTTCTTATAATTTTTTGCTAAGAAACAATGGATTTCCCTTTCTTCAAAAATTACATCATAACTAAACTTTCAAGTTCAATGTCTTCAACCTCTTCCGACATGAAAATGTTTAAAAGAACAATGTCACATTGAAGGGTCCAAACCCTAATTTGCAAAAAGGTTCTAAATGGTAAACATGCTCAAGATGTTTTTTAGATAACCTTATAAATCTCATCAAGAGCTATCTAATGATATATAGCACATGACCATCATCAAACATCATTTAGAGCATCAAAACCCTAACCCTATAGGAGATTTTTACAAATTCGTTTTTAGGCACTCTTTTCTCATATATTTGTACCTAGAACCCTGTTATAATCATTCATCAAGCAAACACATTGTATTATTATTCATTCATCAAATAAACATTTATCTTAAGAGTAACATTGAGCTTCTCGTTACCTTCTCTCATCTCTTGTCTATTTCATAGTCATTCATCTATCTTATTTGGTTCAAGGTGTGTGTGCATGCGCGCTTAAGGTTCAAGTATTGGAAAGATCGTGGAATACCTATGAATATTTATTGGACCTACCTCACTTCCAACATTTGGTATCATAGCCTTGTGCACATACATAACTTGTTCTCACGATGAGTGATTATGGAAATAGAATGGAACAAAATCTTCTTCAAGTGAATAATAATTTGCATGTGTTAGGATAGAAGAAATGTCTTTTGATCAAGAAGCATCGAATGCAATATCAAAAAATCCTTGGATTTTCTATTTTGGAGCTACCAAGTATGTGATAAGTTGCAAGATGGTATTATCTTCTCTTACTTACTCTACAAATAGAAGAGTTGAGCATAGCACATGGTCATGATCTAGATGTAGTTGGTGTTGGAGAAGTCTCACTAAAGTCAAGTGCAGGTCGTAAATTCGCAATTTCTAATGTTCTATATGTATCACAAATCAAGAAGAATTTGTTTTCTACTTTCTTATTAGATGGTTATAAAGTGATTTTTAAGAACGATTCATGTCAAATCCTTACACCTAATGAGCAGCATTCTCTATTGCAAGGTAAAAAAAAGTGGGATGTTTGTCTTCTCAAAAATCAAACATGTTAATCTTGCCAGGTCTTCTATATCAAAGGAGAACATGAAGTTATGGCATGAAGGATTTGGTCATATAAGTTATATAGCTCTCAAATCTATGAAGGACAAAGGTATGATTGAGAATTTACCGACTTTTGATTTACTAGATGATGTAGAATTATGTGAAGGATGTCTTGAAGGAAATCTATACAAACTTCCGTTCAAGAAACATGAACTTATTACCGCCAAAAGGTTGCAGATCATTCATTCAAATATTAATGGACCCATGAGGGCAGATTCTATCTATGGACATAGATACTTTGTCACTTTTATTGACAATTATTCTAGATATTCTTGGGTATTTGGATAAAAAACCATGTCAAAAGTTTTTGCTACCTTCAAGAAGTTTGTTGGTAAGATGAAAAATGAAAATCAATCAAAAATTTAGATTTTGAGAAGTGATAAAGAAGAAGAGTATATGTCTAATGATTTCAAGTCATATTTAAAAGACTTACTTACACTCCATACCAGAATGGTGTTGCAAACAGAAAAAATCGGACACTTGTTGAAATGGAATGTAGTATGATGTATTCAAAGAAGCTTTCACCAAAGTTTTGGTACGATGTTATTCATACAACTAATCACATTCTTAAAAGGTCTTTCACAAAAGCTTTGAAGGTGATTACGTCTTATAAACCATATTATGGTAAGAAGCCCAATGTGAATTATTTCAAAGTTTTTGGTTCTCCGTCTTATGTTCACATTGAAAAGAAGGATTGTGGTAAGCTTGACGAGAAAGCTATCAAAGTTGTTTTTGTTGTGTCTAATATTGAAAGAAAAGGCTATAGATCTTATGTTCCAGAAACAAGTAAAACCCTACTCTCATGCAATGCATATGTAGAAGAAAATCAAATTTATGACAAAGATGCAAAATTTTATAAAGACAGATAATTATGCATTTTTTGAAAGAAATTTGGAAGCTTGTATTTTACATGTCACAAGGTGGTAAGGAAGAACGTTTGGTACGGCACGTACGGTACGCGTACGGAACGTGGTGCCTTACCAAACCCGGGGATATGGACCGTTAAGGAACATTACCAAATAAATAAATAAATAAATAAAATAAATATATATATATATATATATATAGATTGGTAACATATATATGCATGTGCAATTATCCATACATGCATTTGCATTGTTTCATACATGCATCTGTCTGCAATGTGTGTCATTAACCATATATGCAATGTGTGCATGTGTGTCATTTAATAACATTGAAATCTAACATATATATATATATATATATATATATATATATATATGTTATTGTGGTTCATATTATTTATATTGCATATGGAACGTGTGTTATGTATGTATGTGTGTGGCATGTAGCAGATATGATGGGAATTGAGTATACATGCATGTGTGTATGTGTCATATTATACATATTTATTATATGTGTATTTATGCATGTGTGTGTTTCATATTATATTTATGTATTATATATATGTATTTTATGTATGTATATATATGACAAATTCTGAAATATTAAATAAGAAGCAATTTTTTTTTCATAAGGCATGCGTTCCGAACACTGATTGGAACGCACGTTCCGTACGAAACGTTCCGAACGTTCCAATCGCGTTTGGAACGCGTTCCGATCCAACTATGACATGTCATCATCACAACCTCCACCATCTCCCATTCCTACTCAATCTACTAAAGAGGAACCGATCCATGAAATTGAAGAATCTTCAAAAAAACTCAAGAGCAAAGAGAGATGGCACCAGATTTTAGGAAACTGTCATGGACACAAAGGAAACCATCTTAGATCTTAGATTCCATGTGACTTTCCCGAACGTGCAGAAACCCCAAGATCGACTGTCTATTTGCTGAATTCTGACACCCGGAGGTCTCGTTTCTAGTCGATGACATCATCAAATCGTAACCGCCCTTGAAAACCTATAAATAAAAGAGGGGTTGGCCACATTCATAATCAGTCTTGTGGATACCAATCTTGGGAGCTCAAGGAGTCGTGACCACCAAGTAAGTACTCTCCAAGTTCTAGTTCCAGTTCTTGTCTTGTTCCTTGTTCCAGTCTTGTCTACTCTAGTTCTTGTTCATCCTGTCTTGTCCTCTTGTAATCTCGTAGTACGAGATCTTGTCAAGTTCTTTCTTGTATTCAGTTCATCTCCCAGAAGGGAGTTCTTGTAATCCAAACATCTTGTCTCATACTTATGATCCCATGTTGTGGGATCTCGTGTATCATCTCTAGTCCAGTTTTCCATACCTATTGGTCCCGTGTTATGGGACATCTTGTATCAGCTACATCTTCTTGTATTATTTTCCCTACGTGGGTGTTCTTGTAATCATAAGTGTATTTCCGAAATCTTGTCTAGTGAAGTCAGAGATCACAATCTAGTGCTCCCTTGACATTTTGGCAAGACTATCCACATCAAGACTGTGCCAAGCATGATGGACTCCATATCCATACTCAAAAATATCTAGTCTACTCTAGATGATATATATAGAAAACTTCGAGACTTTGAACGGAGGTTACAACAAGGTGATCGCTCGATTGGAGAATTCGCATCAGATTTCAAAATTGTATTTCAAGGATCCACATATCAAGAAGACTATCTAGTTAATCAATTTCAAAGTGGTCTCAAAGATGAAATAAAGGGTTGCTTATCCTCTACATCTCAGTTAAATAGTTTAGATGAAGCTATCAATCAAGCAATTCAGTGTGAGAATTGGTTGTTAAAAGAAAGCCAAGTCCAAGAGTCAAAAGTGTTGAATAATGAAGACACTATTGCTCAAGAATCTTTGAAGGCCCAAAAGTCATTACAAATGATATGGAGTATACATGTTATGAAGATATCAAGAAGGTAAAGGATAAGGTGGAGTTCATGTTCAATCAAGGAGGTGTGCTTACTGGAGGCACTCCATCAAAGATCTTGGAAACTCTACAATGCACCACTAAAAGCTCAAAGGACCTATCTTGTGATCAACCTAAGGAAGCTCAAGGGAGACCAAGTCCTTCACCACCTTTCAAGATTAAAGACCATGAAGAATTCAAGGTTGAGCATGTCTTTGATTCAAGAATCTCTCGAAGAAAATTGAAATACCTTATTCATTGGAAGGGGTATGATGTCAACGATCATACTTGGGAACTTACAAAAAATATTCAGAGCGCAAAAACCAAGGTTCGTGAATTCCATAAGAAGAATCCAATGAAACCCAAGCTAGAGAACATGGCCGCTCCTCGTGGAACTCGTCGCTGAGGGGGAGGTGATGTCATGGACACAAAGGAAACCATCTTAAATCTTAGATTCCATGTGGCTTTCCAGAACCTGCCGAAACCCCAAGATCGACTGTCGAATTGCTGAATTTTGACACCCGGAGGTCCCGTTTCTAGTCGATGACATCACCAAATCGTAACCACCCTTGAAAACCTATAAAAGGAGGGGTTGGCCACATTCATAATCAATCTTGTGGATACCAGTCTTGGGAGCTCAAGGAGTCGTGACCACCAAGTAAGTACTCTCCAAGTTCAAGTTCCAGTTCTTGTCTTGTTCCTTGTTCCAGTCTTGTCTAGTCTAGTTCTTGGACATCTTGTCTTGTCCTCTTGTAATCTCATAGTACAAGATCTTGTCAAGTTCTTTCTTGTATTCAGTTCATCTCCCAGAAGGGAGTTCTTGTAATCCAGACATCTTGTCTCATACTTACGATCCCAGGTTGTGGGATCTCCTCTATCATCTCTAGTCCAATTTTCCATACCTATTGGTCCCGGGTTGTGGGACATCTTGTATGAGCTACATCTTCTTGTATTATTTTCCCTACGTAGGTGTTCTTGTAACCATAAGTGTATTTCCGAAATCTTGTCTAGTGAAGTCAGAGAGCACAATTTAGTGCTCCCCTGACAGAAACTTCCAAGGTGGTACTTGCAAATTGTGCAAGATAGTGCCCTGCAAAGTTTCTTCAAGGAAGGATAAGAAGTCAAAAAGATCATGCAGTTCACGTAAATTATGTAGAAGCTATTGAATTTCATAACATTCTTGCACTTACTTAAGTTGAGAATGAACCTACTAATGTTAAACATGCATAACATAGTCTTGTTTGGAAGAAAGCAACTAAAACGGAGATGGATTCTATTCATAAGAATCAAACATGGAAGCTTTGTGAGTTACCAAAGGATTAGAAAGCTATTGTTATGAAGTGGAAAAATTGATCTTCAAGAACAAAAGAAAAATTGATGGTATAATTGATAGGTATAAAGCAAAGTTAATTGTCAAAGGTTATGTACAAACGAAAAGTATTAACTACCATGAAATATTTGCTCCTACTTCTAGAAGGACTATAGATAGGATAGTTCTTTCTCTTGTTGCATTAGTTGGTTAGAAAGTATATCAATTGGATATCAAGACTTCTTTTTCTAATGATGATCTTCATGAAGATGTTTATATTCAACGACCAGAGGGTTTGAAGAACCCGGTAAAGAACATTTAGTATGAAATTCATTAAAGTTCTCTATAGTTCAAAGCAAGCACCAAGTGCTTGATATAAAAAGATTCATTTATATCTTTTGTCTTTTGGTTTTAAAAGCTCATAAGTTGCTTATTAAGTCAAAGACATGTTTTGATCATAATCATCATTTATGTTAATGATATGACTATGAAATATCCCAAAGATTTGGATCTTTAGTTCTTTAAATAAGAGCTCAATAAAGTTTTCAATGTTAATGATCTTGGATTTTTACATTATTATCTTGGCATTGAATTCATATTCAAGATGTTGTTTTTCATTGCTCCATACCCCCTTGCGTAAGTAAGTAAGGTATCTTACCACACTTTTCTTAAGTTTTAATCCTGAAAGAATAACAAGAGATTACTGATAGCCGAAGCATTTATTTACTTACAATGTATAGTCATTCCTATGATAGTAGAAGCTAAGTCCTATTCCTGTTGTGGAAATGTGCACCACTACTTTTATGGAAGAGGCAATGTGCCGAATGCATGGCCTTGTAATGTGGCCCTATCATGCATACTCTGGATGCAATTGATTCTTCATGAGTGCAATCTTGAGTCTTTTCTTCGGTTCCTTGTTGCTTCTTGGGTTTCCATATCCACTTTGTAGTTTGTGCTTGTGACAAGATCCTCTTCCGCATTCCTTGTTCTTTGCTCTTGAATGTGGTCTTTGACTTATTCCTATTTTTGGATTGGGTTTCGCGTGTCATGGTCCTTCTATGACACAACAAATATACATTGAGAAACTTCTAGAAAGGTTTGATATGTTCGATTCTAAACCTATGCAAACAATGAACACCTATGGATGTTAATGTGTCATTACAAACAAAGAAAGATTCAGAACCTTTTGATGTTACTCTTTATAGTCCACCAGCTGAATGCTTGATATATTTATGTAATGCACGTCCTCACATTCAGTTTGCAAATTCTCAAGTATCAAAGTCACCACATTTTATACTTCAAGGCTTTACATATTCTCATTAGGTAGGTGACAGAGAAACAAGAAGGTTTGGAGGTGGCTATTGTTTCCTTGTTGTTGAATGCCTTGTTTCTTGGCATTCTAAAAAAACAACCAATCGTGACAACATCTTCAAGTGAAGTAGAGCATAGAGTTTCCCTTACAACTACACTTTGGGCTATATGGTTGCGAAAAATTCTAAGTTATCCAGATATTTATATTCATCTTCCTATGCAAATATATTCAGATAGTCGAAGTGTTATTGCTATTGCAAAAAAATTTGCCCATCATGCAAGGACTAAGCATATTGAAGTACATCATCATCTAAGAATCACATTGAGCTTATCTATATTCCTACAAGTGAGAATGTTCAAATATCTTTACTAAAGTATTATAAGGAACAAATATCAGAAGTTATATAGATTATTAAACCTTATGTCAATATGACATTGAGGGAGGATTGTTGGAAGAACAATGTCACATAATACGTTGAGGGGCCCAAACCCTAATATTTAGAAATGGTCCAAATGATCAAAATGGTCGAAATGTTCAACATGCTCAAAATGTTTTTAGATATCCTTATAGATCTCATCAAGAGCTATATAATATATACAGCACTTTACCTTCAAACATCATTTAGGGCATCAAAACCCAAACCCTAAGTTTCAAAGTAGAGCTTTTCATAAATTAAATACATATTCTTGTAGGTCTCATTCTCTAGATCAAGGAAAGTACCATATTGTAGGTGCATCCGTCCATTTTATAGGAGATGTTTACCAATTCATATTTTATTTCAAATGCAAGTTAATTTTGTACAAGAAGCACTTTAATGGGATGCAAAAAAGCTGCTTTTTAGTAAAGAAATTCGTGGAGGGCTTTAAATCCTATAAAAAAACCCTCTTGGTTCACTTGTAGCCAATCTCACACTCACACTTGAGCATCTTGAAGTGTGTTCTAGATCTTCAAGCTGTCTCTGGTTGTTTGGAGGTGATTTTTGCTGATTATTCTTGGTGATTTGCTTCTTCCCTCTTCTCTTACACACACATTGAAGTGTGTGCCTTCTGAATCTTGTAAGTGGGAGCTCATATTCAGGTTGTCTTCAATTTTTTCTGTTGTACCAGGTTTTTATGACCTATCAATTCAAGGAGATAAGTCTTGCTTCTGCTTATTTCACAGGAGAGACCCTACTCTTTGTTAGGGACCAGGGTTGCACATTTTGCCATCTATTCCTGCACATAGACCGTACTTCCTACATAAAACCCTATTTTATTCTTATTAGCACATTCATGCCTTCTTAGAACTCTTAGATACTCTTTTCTCATATATTTGTACCTAGAACCCTTTACGTTCAGCCTTATATTCAGATTTTGTATATTATGTATTGTTATTCGTTCATCAAGTAAACATTTATTTTAAGAGTACCATTGAGGTTCTCCTTACCTTCTCTCGTCTCCTCTATTTCTCATTCATCTATCTGATTTGGTTCAATTTAAGTGTGTGCATAAGGTTCAAGTGTTGGAAAGATCTTGGAATACTTGTGAATATTTATTGGACCTACCTCTTCCAACAAAATATCCCATTGAAATCAGGAGCTTTGATGGCATAGGATTTGCTGTGTAAAGGACTATTCTTGAAGGATTATAATGCTGCTTTGGGGCATGTTAAGCTTATATCATTGTAGGCTTACTTCGAGTACTAGTCCTAGGTTTGGTGGTCTAGAGTTTGTTTCGTGTAAGGAAATCTATTCTCAAAGAATTATAATGGTGCTTTGAGGGAAGTTAAGTTTACATCATGATAAGATCACTCGGTGCACTAGTCCTGATCAGTTGTACAATTCATAATCATTTGCTTTCAAATTAGTGTTCTTCCTTACTATGCCTTAATGAGCAACCACTAACCTAACTTATCACCAACCCTTGCATCACATAATAATGAGAAAAACACTAGAACAATACATATTTCCATACTCCAAACGGCCAAAAAGATGATAAAAGGATAAGATTCAAGATTTTTAAGTGAAATTATTGTATTCTTGTTAGATTTAATATACAAGCTTTACCATTGACCCATGAATTTTATAGCAAGATATGCCTTAATGAGCAACTGCCAACCACTAACCTGCGTCACCCTACTTATCACCAACCCTTGCATCACATAATAACAAGAAAAACACTGCAACAATACATATTTCCATCCTCCAAACAGCCAAAAAGATGATAAAAGGAGAAGATTCAATATTTTAAAGTGAAATATTGCATTTGTTAGATTTAATATACAAGCTTACCATTAACCAATTAATTTTATACCAAGATATCTCGCTTGATAATAGCGATTTCCACAAGTTGGAGGAAGCTGCTTCAATAAATTTTTATTCCGCAATCAGATGAAACCTAAAAAAGGAACATTAACCAACTAAAGACTTCACTCTTCTATTAAACTTACTATTGATCCATTATATTAAACCAAAGCACAAAACCAATTCTTGAGTGAGCAAAGAGATCAAACAACAAGATTGAAGAAAGAGAATATAGAATTTTCGTAAAGAAAAATAAACGGAATTTCCCCTAATGGAATCCTTCCTTTTTTTTTTGCTTTTGTTCACTCCTTTCTCTTTGTATTTAAAATATTTTTCAGCATAAACTTGACTAAATCCAAAGATATATTATGAAAATGCTCCTATTCACAAAACAAGAATATATAATGTATTTATAAACTTAAGGTTAAAACAATGTATCATTTTTATTTGAGCCTAAATAATGTCAATATTAAAATCAAGCCTAGATTATACAAAACTTTTGAGATAAGACCTGAAAATAACAAGAAAATCATCTGAAATACTTAACCTTATATCCCAAATAAGCATGATCCTAGCCTCAAACTGGAAAGAACAACGTGCTTGAAATCAAGCAAAGGAGAAAACGCATTAAAACCTAAATCATCAATTATGGCTGAATATAGATAAAACAGATTCCAACCTTTAGAAAGAAACTATCGAATTAATACACAAAAGAATATCCAAGAGTTGAAAGTATAAAGGACTGCAAAGAAGCAAGAAAAAGGAAAAGAAAAGAGATCAACAAAAGCAACAAGCGCAGCCTAAACTGTTTCATCAGCTCTCATACAGCTTCTATAGTAGATAGTACGCACAACAAGTGGAATACACAGGCACAGACTTATTTGAAATCTGCACCATATGTTTTCTTTACAACAGGGTTCCAATTCATCTTAGATAAAGGCTAGAACATCATCAAAGCAAGAACAAGCACAACAAAGAACCTAATGCAAACAATTTAAGCCTTGAAGTATTGTACAAACCTGCCACCAAATGGACTCCACAACTTTTGTATAAATCCAACTCTCCAACCTCTCCAAAGCAAATGTCAAAGCATTTTGCTTCCTCCAATCATCCACGCCATGAGATGGAGATACAGTCTTTTGTTTCAGGGGCAGCTTACCATTATTTGGAGAGCTTGGAGAAATCTTCTTCTTCTCTGATGGGGAGTTTGGATGTGTTGACAATCCAGGTTTTGGGGACTCCTCCCCGGAAGCTGAGATGATTTCCCTCAATACAACAGTATTAGACCACCAGAAGGTTAACCTGTAAATATAAATTCAAAATTCACATGCCATGAATAGCACACTCCAGCATCAAATAATCATGCTCTCATAAAGGGAATACAAACCTTGCAACATCATTACCACAAGCTCTGGCTACAATAACAAGTCCTGACATAATATTTCTTGCACAGCTCGCCCTTCTTTCATCAGTCCAATGCTTGCAAGCATAGAGATAAACCCTTGCAAGCCTCCGAGCGGGTGCATGAAGCTTCATCGATGAGCCACCATGCTCAGAAGTAGTCGAGTATAATGCAGCCTCAACTGCAGCTACATCTCTCAACTCCCCTTTCAAGTTCTCAAGTTCAGCTTCTAACTGCTGGATCTGTGATTGTGCAATAGCACCTTTCCCTTCTGCATTTAAACTTCTCTGACCATTTTCATTGTTTGATTTCTTGTTACTCTTTTCTATTTCCTGGTCTGACTTTTTCAAGGCCTTCGTTCTTGTCTCCTGCATTACAACCTTAGATGTCTTTAAGTCCTGCACTGGGGAAGATGATTTAGCTCTAGCTTTCATTGGATCTGGACTTTTAGAGATCTTTTGTGCGCCATTAACAGAATCAGGACTTCTAGTTATTGTAATATTCTGTGGGGCCTTTTCTCTTCTTACCTGTTGTTTCGCCACAGCATCCCTCTCTGAATTCATAAGGGATTTATTCTCCGTGATTTCTACTGTTTGGCTGGAGCTCTTTTCTTTGCTGGAAATCTTCTCAAAGCTAGTCACTGGATTAAGAAAACTTTCTGATGGAAACCCCAAACCACTACTGCTTTTATTGATCGAGATTGAGAGATTGTCCTCTGAAGCAGTAATGTGTGTGGAATCTTTAATCCCTGATTTTTCAACTGTTTCCGTCATTGTTTCAACCACAACCTTTTCATCAGGTTTAAAATTCACTTTTGAGTTGACAGATGTCGATTCAGAATGTAAATCACCTGCTTTAAGTGCTGGCATTGATACCTGCGAAGAAGCCACTGTCCTTTGAGCAGCCTTTGGAAAAGTACTTGACGATGACTCTATTTTCGAAAAACGAGAAGAAAATCGATCGTCTCCAGCACCATCAAAATCTGAAAGTGAGTCATCTGAGTCATCCATATAAGCATTTGAATGCCTTGGGAGAAATGAATGTTTTTTTTGATATGCAGCTGCAGCTGCAATTGCAGCAGCCTTGACTGGAGAAGCTTGAGGATGAGCTACATCAGCTTTCGCATTAAAGAATGATCCATCTTGAGGAGAAGCCTTTGAATACACTGATAACCTTTCGTCAGATCTTTTAGGTTGCCTCTACATATGTAACACACCCTTTTCAGTGACTGACATCCACCACAAGAAAATTTTTATGTACAATTGCCTATCAAAATTTCCTTTCAGGGGAAAAATGCTGTGTGCGAGCATTATGATAAACATAGAAAATAATATTCAAAACAAAAAAGGGCTATAGGTATAATACAGACAATTGAATTTTGGGAGGTAGTTTTACTCTCTTTTAACCTATTCTCGTTAGGTGAGATTCATTATCATTATGTCAAATAGTTGGACAATTCTTCAGTAACTAGTATCACAATTCTTACCTCTGCCATCAACGTGACAGCAATCTTTTGGTCGGTGTTGCCAAAAGATAGGTCTGCAGGTTTGACGTTCTCGTTTTGCCTGGGCAGGTTGGTGTCTAAACCTGTATGATTTAAGTTTGACCGATGGTCTATCTTAGAAACATTAATCTCCTTTTCATCATCAGCACCATCATCGTCAGTAAATGAATCTATCTCTTCGTCTATAGGGTTGCTGCCACCTTCATCACTCAAAAGAGCAGCCACCAACCTTTGTTGTGTGTCTTCATCCAGAGGGGGAACAGACGATGCATCAGAGGTTCTCCCGGAAGTATTCATGGATGCAGAAGCGCTCTGTGCATGCACGTTGTCATCATGGTGTTTATTGATTGTGAGATTGAGATATGGAACTGTTCCTTTTGAAACTTTTTTAGTAATATTGAATGGAACAGCAATTTGCTTCGATTCCGTGATAGCTACTAAGCTGGAGAGATCCAAAGCAGTATGAACTAACGGCTTGCCTTTGGGGTCATTCACATCGTACAGAGCGAAGACCAAAGGAGACTCCAAATCAGGGTGCAATTTTTTCGCATATTTCAATACTTCTCTAGTAGGGGCCACCAGCGTGCGGAATGAGTCCCCTAAGATAATCTTGGCAGGCTCTGTTGGCGATGCAGCTGTCGGGTTCAGCTTCTTGCTGCTTCCGATCAGCTTTTCCCCTCTGCTCCATCTTAACACTACACAGAGTAGCTCTTTCGAGGACTTCGAAAGCCCTGACCATGGACTGATCTCGTGCAAGTGAAGATCGAACTCTACTAGTTGCGCGACTGCAGAGGCCCGATCCTTCTTAGATCGGGTCCCCAGGCCCAACACCATGGATAGTCGCGGAAAATCAAATCAATCTCCAGAGCTGCATTACCTCAAAATGAACGCAATAAGATGAAAACTAGCTTCTCGTTGCGGAACACAGACGAAACTTCAAGATAAAAAGATAGCTTGCGCTGAGAATGCTGTCAGCTCAATGGCCGCCTTCCGATATGCAATCTCAAGTCTAGCTGAGAATGAAATCCTCTAAGGGAGAATCTTCCGTCCGCACGTATGGAGGAAATAAGGATGTCGACTTGGGGAGACGAAAAAGCAGGGAACTTTGGTTGCAGAAGGAGAGCCCGTGCAGCGACAGGCAGAGCACAAAAGAAACTGTAGCAGATGGAAGAGAAGCAGACTTGGATGGCAGAAGGTATCGATCAAGAAGAAAGGAGATGTTTCGAATGCGATCAAAACGAAAGTCAGGAATTTGGTAGCATGTGGGAAGAAATTGGCACGCTAGGCTTGAAAAAACATCATTCGTCAATTCTCGATAAAAATTTGCACCTGTCCTTACGAGGTCCGAGGTCGGGTGTGTGTCTTTGTAATTCATTGTAATAAATTTAGTATAATTTTATTTTATTTTTTTAAAACACCCATCCTGCGGCATGTGCCTCTCCATTGTGCCAGCCGATGATCGCATACGCTTTTCTTAGGGTGGGGTTCACATTGAGCCAAATGTATGTAGAAGCATTTTTCACACAACGTAAAAAAGAGTGGTGGAAATTTTACCTTCACCTTCTTCAAATATAGAATTATAGCTTGTTTTTTTTTATGAGGTTTCGTTGTTGAATGTGAACAGGAGGCGAAGACAAAGATAACAATAATAGTACTAGCAATAAAAATAAAAATTAAGATAAAGGAAATTTCAAATTCGGTTCTTTTAATTCAAAAAGTTAGAAGTGTATAGCATCAACACTTCACTCTTTGATATGAAAAGTGAATTAATATGAAAAGTGAATTAATTTAATGGGGAAGACAGATATAAGGACAAAAATACAAATGTATAATGGTTTTGGTCAATCTAAACAAGTTGAAAACCAGTTGTAATTTTGTTTAACCTTTGTTTTGTGGGATATGGGACGTCCTCAGAGTACTATGCACATTCATTTGTACAATTGTTCTTTCAAAGTTAAAGCTCAAGGGAATAGACATTTACCGAACTTTCATTTTAAAATACAAAAATTTTAAATCTATCATGAAAGTGTGTTTTGGTGGTAACACAAGCATTCAAAGTCATCCTTGTTTCGCTGGCTTAGTGGTTGGGCCTCTCGTCTCATGAGGCGGGGGCGAGGGTTCAATCCCTGGCAACAACATGCAAGGGACATGTAATCTGGAATGATGTTGCATTGTGGCTGAGTGCCACCGTTTGTCTATCCCTGCGGTAGTGTTGACCGCCGTTTAACCCAGTATTGTAAACCTCTGTTCTTGTGGGATAAGGGGGGTCCCATGGGTACTATGCCCTTCCTTGTACAGTTGCAATTTCAAAGTTAAAGTCCGGGGGAGTAGGCCTAGGCCGAACCTCCATTTAAAAAAAAAAACCTTGTTTCAAGAGTTTGTGCATGTTAGGTTATCTAGTTGAGCCCTTCCCTCTTGAGGCATGGGTGAGGGTTCAATCCCTCCCTATGACAGGACAGTTGTGGGCCTTAGGCCAGTGTATTACCTTCGAGTTGATTTAAAAATCAGTTGCTTTCGGACAATCCTTTTCAAATCTCACTTCAAATACTTTAACCCCTGCTTTGTGGGATACGAGGGGTCCCATGGGTACTATGCCCCTTCACCTATATAGTTCTTCTTTCAATCAAATTCAAGCTATAAAAAACCTTGAAATATGTGTTTCACCATTCACTTCTAACCCAACCCAAGGTCAGGCTACTTGGACCAAAAGAATACACAATGTGTTCCGTAGCCTAGTGTAACCCAACTTTAGTCATTGATATAGAAATTTGGAGCACATACAAGATATGTTGGATAGTTATTCGTCACCAATCTTTTTTGGACACTTGTAGCTATATTGATGTGTATCCATGCTAATTTGCTTGGATCAACACACAAAGTAGGTTCATGGCAATAAGGTGGTAAAGATGTCATATTTTGGGATGATGGGGCACCATGTGCCTAGAATAAGAGAAACTCCGACTCCAACAAACTTGGAGACTCATGTGTCATCCAGGTTCATGTGAAAGTGCCCTCTTGTTGTGTATATTGGAATTGGACACGGTTATATGTGTAAGTGCAAAACTCAAAATAAATACAAGGCCTCACAAGTGCCTCCTAGTTGTGTAGTTAGATATGTAAGTGCAAAACTCAAAATAAGTATTTTCATTGTCCCCTCCGCCATCTACTCATTCACATGCATACTTATTCACACTTCCCTTGGGAAATACGCTTCCATTTCACTGTCTCTTGCACCCTTTTTGACACCTTCCTTAGGGAATGTGCTTCCCTTATCTTTTCCAACCTATGCTCATTCAAATGCATACTTGTTCACACTTCCCTTAGGAAGTTCTTTTCCCACCTACATGGATTAATGAGGTACATAGCCTCCTAGCATTGAAAAGCAAGGTACTTGAGGTCTCAAGCTACCTATTTCCAACAAAAAATTTGCCTTCTTGTACAAATAAAAGGGCGCAATCAAGTAGGTAGGGTCCCTTTGTTTTTCTTTCCTTTCCTTAATATTCAATTTTATCAAAGGGTCCAATCAAGTAAGTAGCAATGAGTTGGATTCCCTTCTAGAATGAGTTGTTGAATGAAAGGTAATATAAATATAAATATATATATATATATATATATATATAAACTATTGATTACCATGTGGGCATTCAAATAATAGAGCAATGATCTACGATGATCAAAAAAAAAAAAAAGTATTTGGTATGGGGTGGTGCTAGGGTCCATGTTCCTCAAAAGAGGTCCATAGTACAAAGGGCAAGACTTTCCATTGGTTGATTGGTTGAGTAATGCCTAAGGAAACAAAACCAGGATGTTAAGCTTAGATGTCACTTTTCGATGAGTGGGAAACTATTATGACACTTAGTGCATAGGGGTCACGTATATGTGCTCATACCTTCCACAATTCGAATATACCTTCCATAATTCTCATAAATTGAGGTTTTCGGCGCGCGCGCGCACACACACACACATATATATATATATATATATATATATATATATATATATATATATAATGATAAGGTTACATAAAAAAATCCTTGAAGTCGTCAATATATGTATATAAACAAAACATCTTTTTTTTTTAATAAAAGGAACTTCGGTAAAGAAGAAAAATTATAAGTGAATGGGATTAGTGTCCATGGGACCCCCCAAATCCCACAATGCAAAGGAGGAGTATGATAAGCTAGAGGGCATTACGAATGAGGCAGATAAATCTAGCATCACCCTCATGTGGGACCCATTTGGGTTTCAATTTGTTGTTTTCGAGGAGATATAAATACAGTGATGTCTAAACGGTGGAGATCTCTTATCTCGAGAGATTCTTTTACCTACAAGAAACAAGGATTTCTCGATCAACCATTCCTTAGGAGTTTGGCCAAAATTGACAGCACATCGCTCCCTCCAAATCTTCCAAAGAGTCTCACCCCTGATGGCATTCCACAGTCTCGATGAGCAGTCGACCGCCTCACCCAACAGCACCTGTTGCCAATTGATTTGGTCCATGAGTCTCAATACCTGGGTCACGTGACGCCAGATAACACGGGACTTGGGGCAATCGAAGAACAGGTGAGCTAAATCTTCGATGCATCGATGGCAACGCTTGCACCATGGTGGCACACCACAAATTTTGTTAGCCCTTGCATTGGACCAGATACCTTTATGCAAGATCTGCCACATGAGAACAGACTTTTTGATCTCAATTAGGGGGTGCCAAATAGACATGAATTTTAGTTCCCATCGAAGTTTGGTCCAAGAAAGGCACCATCTCTTGTTAAGAGTGTGATGAACATCTAAGTTCTCTTTGAAGTTGGGGATACTAGATAGTTTCTTTCCATTGCTCCATTTGAGGCCCTCCAGGCAGGGAAGATCCTGACCACAGAGAAGGCGGGTAGTTGAGCGGTCCCATGCTAAACACCTTCCGCGAAGAAGAGTCCATTCCTCTAGAGTAACTCTAAGTCCCGGGTCCAAGTCTTCGAACCTAATCCACTGGTTGGTCTCTTGTTTCCAAAGTTGTTTCCATTGTTTGAACCCCTTGTTCCATAGCCGCTTTGCAGTTTGGAGGTTCCAAGACTCCACCCCCTAATGCCGCAGATCGGGAACCAGATAGAGTCATTTTGTCTTATCCCAGCCACCCACTTCCACTCATTACTGATTCTGATGAATTGTTTGGCCTTGTTCCAACTCTTCCATAAAGAACACACGAGGCTAGAGCCTTTAGGGGACACCGGGTGGGGGTAGAACAAAAGCGTGAGAATCCCTATGTCCTTCCAACCACGATGGCCAACCAGGGTAAGATCTTCCATGTTTCTGAAGATCAATTTAGCCCAAGAGGACTCACCATTGATCCAAGCCTTGATAAGCCACTTTGCCACCAGCTTGTCAGCCAATCCAATGATATCCAAAATTCCCAAGCCCCCTGAATCTTTCGGGCTAATGCAAGTTTCCCATTTGATTTTGGGAATCCCCCTCCTGTTGGGGTCCCCAGTCCAAAGGAAGTTTCTGCAGATTCTTTCCACTTTGGCCAAGTTTTTCTCCTTAGGTCTCCAACACGCGATAAAGTAAATAATTGTAGACAACATAAATGTGTTAACAACCATAGCACGCCCTACCAAGTTGACTTGCATACCTTTCCAATAATTTAGTTTGCTATCCAGTCTGGATAGCACCCAGTTCCATCGTTGGTCCATTGAGATGTCGAATCCCATCAGAATGCCAAGGAGACGGAAGACTTGACCTCTAGGGATAACTTGACACCCCTGATCCATCAGCAATTGGGGTGTAGGTCCGCTGATTGCTCTAAAAGCAGTTTTAGCATGGTTGATTTTTTAACCTAACGCCACACAAAAGGTGTCGAGGCACCACCAAAACACCTCAATGTTGTTTATATCATTATCCACAAAGGCATTCATGTCATCAGCAAAAAGTCTCGCAATCATTTGGCCATGATTTAGAGGTAGGGAAAGACCCTTGAGATTGCCAGCATCCATGTGATGCTTTAATAGGCAACTGAGACCATTCGAGGCGATAGCGAAGAGTAATGGAGCCAAAGGGAAGCCTTGCCTAATTGATCTTTTTAAACGAATGGGCTCAGAGAGCTTACCGTTGATATTTATTCTAGTTGAAGCGTTTCCAAGAAGTGATTGAAGAATAAAGTCCCATTCCAATATGTCATACGCTTTGTCAAAGTCGATCTTAATGAATACCAGATCTTGTGCAGACTCCTCAGCAAAAGCAAGGCCTTCCCAAATATCGACAATTGCTTCAAGTATAGATCTACCTTTGATAAAACCTTTCTGGTCCTCATAAAGCCATGACTTTAAATGACAAGAGATTATGTTGGCAATAACTTTTGCAATTATCTTGTATCCTGTATGGAGCATGGTAATCGGTCGCCAGTTTTCAATTTTGTTCTTATCTCCCCTTTTTGGATTAACTTGATGATGCAGTTATTAAGACACTCAGGGAGGGCACCGAAGGAGAGAGCCTTTTGCCACACCAGACGCAGTGGGGTGGCCACCTCATGTTTGAAGGACTTGAAAAACTCATTGGTGAGACCATCGGGACCCGGACTTTTCCCATTGGGAAGAGCATCAATGACCTCCATAATTTCATTCTCGAAAATGTTAGCATCCAGTAGAGAAATCATGTTCCATGGGATTCTAGGTTGAGCAACCCTTGAGATGGTTGCCATGGAGTCACGCGTGTGTGGGGAAAGAGGAGCCGAGACCCCGAAAAGATGTAGTGTGGGTGGAAGCCTTTGCCTACTGTAATGAACCGGCTAAGAGTTGGAGAAGCGCGGTGGAAAGGAAGGACTCAAAAGGCTATAAGAGATATCCGGAAAAGAAGAGAAATGGTGTATCGGAGGCTCTCACGGAAAAGGTAACTTACATTGCCAACAAGGTCTTTTGAAAATCAAGGGAAGAGAGGAGGAGGTTCAAAGGAGAATATTGTTCAAAGATTGGTGGGCAGGGAAGGCCGACAAACCATCGAAAGAGATGTGTAACATCCTCAAAAGGAAACAAAACATCTTTATGAGTGCGTAATTTGAGGAACATTTAAATGGTGCTTTGAAGTTCATTTCAATATGCTAGGCTAAGAAGAAGCAATGACAAAAGCCGAATCTCTAGTTTAACAAGAATCTCTACTTTAAAGCACATGTTTATCTGCCATTGATAACAAGCATCAACATGTTTACTAAGCCCGTCATTTTTCGTGACAAAACCCCATAAAGGGATCTTTCTTTTTAATGATAAATGTGACATGCTTAAACATCCAAGGCGTAAGAAAAACAAAACAAGTACTATCCCATAAGGAGCTTCAATGGTGATCTAGATAGCTATTGTATGGCTAAGGAATGTTTTCTCATACCCATTTCATGAAGGGCCACCTCGTTCATGTAGGCTATAGTAGAGTTAAGCCAACTTATTATATGTATTTGATGGTCACCCTAGATTGGTGTGAAACTAAACTTGGGAAGGAAATATTTCAAGGATACTTTCTTTAACAGAAGTTTGGGTGTTTTCTCCATTGAAACCCCACCCCTCCCCCCCCCTTTTTTTTTTCGGGGGGGGGGGGGGTGGCTACTGCTCCAAACCCCCCAAAGGAGATGATGACTCGAATGCCACTATACGCTCGATGGTTGGTTGCAACATTCTACCCCATGTAAACCACTATGGGATCTATACCTTACATGCCACCATCTCATAATTGCATATTATCACATACACCGCTTAAAATAGGACAATCACAAACACATTTGGATATGTATTTGAATCACTTAACTTAGGAGTTCCCATTGCTAAATGTACATGTGAGATGGAGCCTCTAGCCATTGGAACTTCCAGGTAATCACATATTGAATGATATAAACATGATGATTCAAGGAGTCACACCTCGACTTGATTGTTGATTCAATAAGGTCCGCAAAATTTTTTTGTCTATTCATCCTATTTGATGACCAAGTAGTTCATCTAAGTGTGTGTCGAACAAGGGCTACGAGTTTCCAAGTTGGTTTTAAAGTAAGGTCCATGATCATCATTAGTATAAAGCTCTTAGATGATCATGGAATGAGCCTACATAGTGACCACATGCATCTCATGAGAAGAGAAGAGATTGAATTATTTATAGTCTCAAACATGTATTTGAGTTAGGAAGTTTAAAAGACACCCTTGCGACAAAACTCGTGGCCATTCTTATCCTCAACATCTCAACATCTTGGCCATTGTGTTCTTAATAAAAGCTGGATGAGATGAGTTGTAGAAAGACACCTATGCACATGCATATACAACATCATAGAGGTTTCCTCCCACCAAACTCACATGGGCAAGGAGATCAAATTGGTTCAACCTTGAGATCTCAAGGTGAGAGAGAGTGGGAACTTCCTATTCGTGAGCATATTTTGGTAGTCATGTGTGTGAATACACTTAGGATTATTGAGACTTTTTTCTCCCCTTTGAGAGGATTTCCATTACAAGTTATACTCCACACATAAGAGAATGATATATGGCTCTCCAATCAACCTTTTATTGTATAGCTTTTTGGAATAACGATGATCTTTGGACTTAACTAGAGTCCACATATGCATGTGTAACCTCCACCACTATTTTCCACTAGAGTCTGCTAACGTGAGGTGTACTATCCACTAGATTTAAGTTCCACTAAATTAAAGTGGATGTTGTTAGGAGAATCACCAGATTGTGCCCTTTGATTAAACTATACAAAAATCCATAACTATATGTAATGGACACAAAGGAAACCATCTTGAACCTCAAATTCCATGTGACTTTCTGTATCTCCTTATTTATTCAAAAGTTTGAGAAACCAATGCTTCCATCACATCCAAAACATGGCAATCGATTGTCTACTTGCTTGATTCTAACATCCTGAGGTCCTGTTTTGGTTTATTGACATCATCAATTCATAATCATCCTTGAATTACTATATAAGGAGGGTTTGGCCAGATACATCCTTAGTCTTGCCAATGTCAGGCTTGGGAGCACAAGGGCTTAGTCTTGCATTATAGACAACCCATCTTGTCCTCTTGTAATATCGTAGTATGAGATCTTGTCCATCTATTTCTTGTACCCAATTCATATCCCTCGAGGTAAACTAGATATCTTGTTTCATACCTATGATCTCACGTTCTCTGATCTCTTGTATCTCATCTAGTCTAATTATCCATACCTATTAGTCCCAGGTTCTGGGACTTCTTGTAACAATTCTATATTCTTGTATTATCTCCCTTGCATGGTGATCTTGTAATCAAACACATATTTCCAAAATCTTGTTCAAGTATATTTTGGTGACACAATCTAGTGCTCTTGTGAAATTTTGGCAAGAGTAATGTTTATCTAGAGCCAGGCATCGTGGAGAGAACACAATTGAACAAATTGTGGCATTGCTTTAGAATCTCAAACAACAAGTCAATGACTTAACTCATCAACAAACACAAGGTAAGATGGGACACCCCATGCATGTAGGTCCACTTATCGAAGAATTCAAGAACGAATCAAGAATGTTCAAGAAAATCAAGGAAGAATTCAAGTAAATCAATGCCCCAATTCATCCTTCATGAAGGATGTTGATTGTGCATGTAGCAAGTCAAATTGTGCATCCATATGTAGCCTGATAGATACCTTGATGAGGCATCCAAGGTCGATTCATGTAGCAAGTCAAATTGTGCATCCATATGTAGCCTGATAGATACCTTGATGAGGCATCCAAGGTTGATTTTATTGGAACCCTATTGTGTGGTCAAACATTATCATGGTCCTCCCCAATCTTGAAGAAGAACATGGCAATACTTCATGACTATGAGGGGTTTCTTTGAGAGCTCACTACCACATTTGGAGATGCAGACACCAATCGAGTGGAAGAAACAAAACTTCGGGAAGCTACATCAAAGTAATTGCGCTACCTTTACTTATGCATCAAAATTTAGGCAATTGATATGTGATCTCACTTTGCATGAGGATTATTTCATCATTCAGTTTAGATGGGGATTAAGAGATGATGTGAAGGACCTTCTACTCATGATGCCAAAGCTTAAGACATTGAATGAATACATCACCCAAGCCATTCAATGTGATAACCTCCTTTTTTTAAAGGAAACAAGAAAAACAAGTAGAAGGAAGACTTCACCAATGGAAACCCTTCCAACCCACTCCTAGAGAAGAGCCTATGCCTGAACCTACACTTATATATGTAAATCGGTTCCAACCTCTAACCCCAATGAGAAAAAGAGAAGCAGAGATAACAATATATGCCTCTATTGTGGAAACCCTGTCCATATTTCAATCAATTGTCCCAATAGGAGAACAAAATCCAAAGTCATAGTCACCCTTCTAGAGTAGGGAAATGAGGAAGTCCAACTGTAAAGGAGACCATACAACCAAACCGTTATATAAGAAAGGGTTTCATAATTCTAGCAACACCCATAGAAAAATGCCTTGCCCATGTCAAGTTGATCATGTCTAGGAAGATCCTCTCCCTTATAGCTTTAGTTGACTCCAAAGCCTCCTAATGTTTTAGGGATGAAGAATTGGTAAAGAAACATATGATTCTAGTACTTCAAAAGGAAAAATCAATAGTACCTGAAGTAATAGACGATAACCTCTAGCATTTGGAAATATTACTTATGAAACCACATCATTGTGTACACCTTATTGATCAAGATTCCCACATATGTTTCAATGTAATATCAAGTTTGATAACTCTTTTTATCATTGGAATTGTTAAAGATAGACGTTTGCGGAAGCACACCAACAACACAAGGAAGAAGAAGAAGCCTGGAGCACAATACACAATATTGAATGTATTACTAGAGAATGTACAAAGATTAGTAGCCCATTAGGGCAATAGGCGTATATACAAGCCGAGGGAAAAAACCTTCTGAAGAGGGAAAAAAGTGCCCTGGAGGTCCTAGTGTGTCCACACACATCACTACCTAAATATATCAACAAATCCGCCCTGGGAGTGATGCGGTGAACAAAGAGCTGACACTCATGTATAAGGAAGTGCCAAGCTATGTGGAATCGATCCACAAAAGGAAGTAAGCCCAAAGCTTTGCTTCAAACTTCTCCCTAGGCAGAGCCTTTGTGACAGTAGGCTGCTTCTTGCTCAACCAAGATATACATGAGCTACCAAGCATGAAGCAAAAGCCACTAGTGGACACACAAGTTTCATAGCAACCACCCTAGTCAGAGTCAAAAAAAGCATGCAAATTTGGT
Source organism: Ceratopteris richardii (assembly GCA_020310875.1). NCBI lineage: Eukaryota > Viridiplantae > Streptophyta > Polypodiopsida > Polypodiales > Pteridaceae > Ceratopteris > Ceratopteris richardii. The sequence continues at coordinate 23,180,851 of CM035422.1, forward strand.
GGTAGTGATCCCCCCTTGGGATAAAACAACCCACGTAGCCGAGTACCACTCAAGTAGCGAAAGATGCGCTTAACCGCCTACCAATGCTTGACACCTGGGCAATGCATAAACCTGCTCATATGTGAGACAACAAACTGAATATTTGGCCAAGTAATGCATAAGTAAATCAAGCATCCAACAGCATGTTGATAGAGAACAACATCAAATGCATCTCGAACATCCTTAAGACTCAATTGTAAAGCTGTCTCCATAGGAGCGGCAATAGGCTTACAGTCTTCAAGGTCGAAATGCTCCAATAACGTGTCAATATATTTCATTTGACACAAAGCCATTCCACCATCGACGTGCATAAACTGAATGCCCAAATAGTGATGCAAATGCCCCAAATGAGACATCTCAAATGGGGCATGTACATCATTAACATGCTTAACATATAAGGTGCTTTCTATTGGACTGTTCTCAAAACCATGTGCAATCAAATAGGCATGTATCTTTTCATACCAAGCATGTGGTCCTTGCTTTAAGCCATATAGTGCCTTCTTTAACCGGCACATGTGGTTCTCATGCCCTTTTTGCACAAAGCCACAGGGCTGAAAAACATACACTTCTTCATGCAAGTCGCCATTCAGAAATGCGATCTTGATATCCAATTGATGTACATTCCAACCATGATGAGCTACAAGTGCACAGATGCTACGACCAACAGTCATTTGGCAAGTAGGTACAAAAGTCTCATAAAAATCTATGCCTCTTTCCTACGCATAACCCTTTGCAACAAGCCTAGCCTTCAACTGTACCATCTGGCTTACGCTTTAGCTTGTATACCCACTTAGTCCCAATGGCCTTCTTGCCAAGAGGCAAGTCACATAAAGACCAAGTACCATTCTTCATTATAGCATCATATTCAGATTGCATAACAGCCATCCAATTTTTTGAATTTTGTGCTTCATCAAACAAAACAGACTCATTCTCATCACAGAGACTAGATGCAACCATAGCATAGCAATCTGATGCAAAAGAGGCACTATGAGAGCCTGAATGAGTATGATATGATAGAGGTGCATCTAATTTGTTGTCACACAAAGTCTGCACTAGCCATTTTGGCATAGTTATTGCCTCCTCAATCAGTTCTCTCATCAACAAGTGCATCATGTAAATCTGCATAAGAAATGGAATGATTTGCATCATCACATAAAACTTGCAAAGGCTGAGAAGTTGCCTCATTAGGACCAGTGCTAGATTGTCCACTTGTAAAAAGAGGCAGCAAAGTATCATACATGTCTTTAGAGCTAACAAATGTCTCCTTAGTACATGAAAGCAATGACTAAATAGAATCTTCCACAAAAACAACATCACGGCTAACCAAAATGCATTTAGTATGTGGATGATACAGACGATAGCCTTTACTTTCAGAATTGCCCAACAAAAATACACTTTACTGCTTTATCATCCAATTTTATGCGATGTTGTTCAGGCACTAATGCATATGCCAAACAACCAAAAACATGTCGATGAGCAACTGATAGCTTGCGATCATGTCAAGCCTCATATGGAGTGATAGACTGCAGCGCTTTAGTGGGACACCTGTTAAGTACATATGTTGCACACATGACAACCTCAAGCCAGAAACTATGTGGTAAAGCCTGACTCTTGACCATACACCTCGCCAACACCATGAGTGATCTATTCTTTCGTTCAACAACTCCATTCTATTGAGGTTTATATGGCACTGTACACTGGTGGTTTATCCCACGTTCAGCTAGAAATGCATTAAAATCAGAAGACATATATTCCCCCCCTCGATCAGAATGGAGACACCATTTCAGATTTCTACAGGTGTAGCAAACTAGCAAAATTCAGATGACCAAAGTGTGCATGCCAAAGCTTTGCATCTACCATAGCCTGAGAATCATGTATTGCACATGCTGAATCATCCACAGATCTTTCATAGTCTATGAGCTTGTACAGTCCATGACATAAAATGCCAGAAGCAATAATCACATCACCATTTGACAGATCATGAACTGTACACCTGTCATCAACAAATTTCACAACCAAGCCGATCTTGGCTAAAGCTGAAACTGATAACAGATTCTTCTTGATCCCTGACACAAATAAAGCATCTGACAAAGTAAAAGAACTACCATCAACAGTAGACAAAATGATCTTACCAACTCCCATGATAGGATAAGAGGAGTTGTTGGTGCATGTGATAGTATTCCCTGTAGGGGTAGGCTCAAGTGAAGTGAAGAAGCTGCGCTGCGAGGCCATATGTTTGGTCACCCCACTATCAAAGTACCAAACATTTGAGTGTATTTTAGACATGCATTGCTCATGAGAAGATGGGTCAAAACTGCAAACAATAGTAAACGCCCATTCTTCTTCCTTCACAAAAATAGCAGACTCTGTTTTTGGTGTAGAGGCCTCTGCAACAACCATTCCAGCCTCTTTCTTCTTTGCCTCTTTAGCAGCCAGTTTTGGACAATTCTTTATGATATGATCATTTCCTTTATAGTACTTTCAAAACAATTTTTGCTTTTCTGATTTCTTTTCATCTTTGCCTTCTCTCTTCGATTGTGCAAAAATAGCAGATTTCTGCTTACTACTTGAAGAGCTCCATTTTCCTTTGCCTTTCTGACTAGCCATGAAAGCTTGATCTGCAATACGCATAATGGACCTATTTTGCCTGGATTGATCTTCCTGCAATAGAACAGAGACTAACTCCTCAAATGACAAGGCATTTTGATTGCCTTTCATCATCAAATGAAGAGTAGAAGCAAAACTCTAATATGAATCAGGAAGACCATTTAGAACTGTCTATACAAGTGAGCTATCTGATATAACTTCATCAGTAGAAATCAACTATTCCTTCAAATCTTTGATCTTTGTTAGAAAATTATCCATAGAATCACCTTCGTTCATAAGCTCACTCTCCAATTGTTTTCATAGATAAGCATCACAAGCCTCATTCCTATCTTGGTACAATGTCGTAAGTGTATCCCAAGCATTCTTAGTTGTTCTGCAAGAGCGAATGTGAGGAATAATGACACGTTTAACAGACAAAGCTATCAATGCATGTGCATGGGCATCTCTGCCATCTAAAAAGATTTACTCTGCAATAGGTGCAGTAGAAACCGCAGCACGAACAGGAATATGCAGAATATCATCATCTTCAACACCTTCTACATCACCTTTAATACTTGCAGTTCTAATAGTTGCAGGTGTGATAGGACATTCTTCAACACCCTGCACAATGTTCCACAGTCCTTTTGCAATCAATACATGTCGCATCATATAAGCCCATAACGGGTAGTTGGTACCATCCAACTTATCCTCAACAACCAACATACGGAATATATCACTATTTTCAGCCATGGCCGGTGATTAAAATACATTGATGCAGAAAATTGACAGTATCTCAGAAAGTTGAATAGAACTGCCGAGATGCATTCTTCTAGACCTGTAGTAGACTTCGAGATGCTTATACTGGTGAACCAAAATTGGTGTATACCTTTGGCACAAAAAGACGAAATAGCCTACATACGCAATCCAATAGTGCATTCGGAGGCCAAAACAAGCGCAAATCACGATTTTTGCACCACAAAACGAAGCAATTTTGATCTTTGAAACACGCTGAGTATACGTATCAAATTTCATGCGATTTTGAGACTATGACCGGAGGGGTGTCGACGATGCCCTAGATGAAGCGAGGACCTAATCTGATACCAATTTTTGGAGATAGAGATCTGCAGAAGCACACCAACAACACAAGGAAGAAGAAGAAGCTTGGCGCACAACACACAATACTGAATGTATTACTAGAGAATGTACAAAGATTAGTAGCCCATTAGGGCAATAGGCATATATACAAGCTAGGGGAAAAAAACCTCCTAAAGAGGGAAAAAAGTGCCCCAACGATCCTAGTGTGTTCACACACATCACTACCTAAATATATCAATAGTAATGCCCTTGCTCAAGAAACATAATCCAAAGATTGATTGGAAAAATAATAAAATCACTTGTCAAGATATCGAGAAAAATGTGACATATGTAGGAGCAAAAGTCTTCATACATGCAACAAGGAAGGAACCGACATATATGATTTATGCCATACCAAGTCAAGAGGGAGCTTAACCACCCTTTGGAACAATCTATAAACTATCCATATAGGAACTCATAAAATTATGCAAGAATATTGATGAGAATCTAGCCAAGGGATTTACCAGACACTCAAAGTCTACCTATCGAGATTAATGATAATGAAGAATTCAAAGTCGAGCATGTCCTAGATTCGAGAATATACGGAGGAAGATTGGAGTACCTTGTTCATTGGAAAGGACATGACATTAGTGATCGCTCTTGGAATCCTACAAAAAACCTTCAAATAGCACCAATCAAGGTTCCAAAATTTTATAAGAAGAATCCAACAAAGCCAAGACTAGAGAACGTGATCGCTCCTTCTAGAACTCATCGCTTGAGGGGGAGGTGATATCATGGACAAGGAAATCATCATAAACTTTAGATTCCATATGACTTCCTATATCTCATGATTGGTTTAGAATTTTGAGAAAGTAACACATCCATCACGTTTGGAAGATGCCAAAACCCTAAGATCGACTATCTACTTGCTTGATTCTGATGTTTAGAGGTCCCGTCTCATATTGTTAACATCATCGATGAAATCATCAAATCATAATCGTCCCTGAATGCCTACACAAGGTCTTCACCACATACATCCTCAGTCTTGCCAATTTTAGTCTTGGGAGCTCAAGGTTTCTTGCAGGAGTTTGAGGTGAGCGAAAGCATGCAAACAACACAAGGACGAAGAAGAAGCTTGAAGCACAACAGTCAATACTGAATGTATTCCCAAGTGAATGTACAATAATAAGTCACCCGTTAGGGTTATAGAAGGATATACAAGCCAAGGAAAAAAACCTCCTAAAGAAGGAAGGGCCCTGATAGTCCCAAGTGTGTTCACACACATCCCTACCTAAATATATCAATAAATCCCCTCTGAGAGTGATGCGGTAAACAAGGAGTTGCACTCATGTATAAGGAAGTGCCAAGCTATGTGGAAAGAGATCAATCCACAAAAGGAAGTAAGCCCAAAACTTTGCGGAAAGCTTCAAATTTCTCCCAAGGCAAAGCCTTGGTGAAAAGATCTGCAATGTTATCCTAAGTGGGCACATATTCCAAACTGATCTCTCTGGTAGAGAACCTCTCCCTAACATAATGATAATGCATCCCAATGTGCTTTTTGTGAGCAAAGAACAAAGGGTTCCTTGCAACTGCTAATGCAATCTAATTATTAGTGAAGATGCTGGTGGTAGAAGACTAACCAACACCCAAATCAGCCAAAAGGCATCTAAGCCACATACACTTATCATTAGGACTAGTGAATGGCATGTTATCAACATACAGAACAAAGATCAGAAGCACATCATTTGCATGCTTAACATATAAGGTTCTCTTAGTTGGACTGATTTCAAAAACATTTGCAATGAAGTAGGCATGTATCTTTTCATACCAAGCACGTGATGCTTGCTTCAAACCATATAATGCCTTTTTCAACCTATACACTTTGTTTTCATGCCCTTTTTGCACAAAACCATGGGGTTGAAAAACACACACTTCTTCATGCAAGTCACCATTCAAAAATGCAGTCTTAATGTCCAACTAATGTACATTCAAGCCATGATGGTCTGCAAGTGCACAAATGCTACGAACGGTAGTCATTCAGCATGTGGGTGCAAAGGTATCATCAAAATCAATTCCTCTTTCTTGACCACGACCTTTTGCAACAACTCTATCCTTATGCCTGTCAATTGTTCCATGAGGCTTACGCCTAAGCTTGCATACCCATTTAGTGCCAATAGCCTTTTTGCAAGGAGGCACATCACGTAATGACCAGATACCAATATTTATAATAGCATCATAGCATAGAAGCCATCCAATTTTTTGAATTTTGTGCCTCAATAAAAAAAGCAAGCTCATTCTCATCACAAAGACTAGAGGTAGTCATTACGTAGTAATTTGATGCAAAAGAAGCACTATGAGATCCTGAACAAGTACGATATGACAAAGATGCATCTAATTTGCTATCTCACAAAGTCTACACCAGCCATTTAGGCATAGTTTCTACCTTCTCTATATCAGCCCTCTCATCAAAAAGTGCATCATGTAAATCTGCATTAGAAATGGAATGATCTACATCATCATGTGGAACCTGTAAAGGCTAAGAAATTACTCATTTGGACCAACACTTGATTGTCCATCTATAAAAAGAGGCAGCCAAGTCTCATACACATCTTTGGAGCTAACTAATGTCTCCTTAGTACATGAAAGTAATGGCTGAATTGCATCTTCCACAAAAACAACATCATGGCTAACCAAAATGCATTTACTGTGTGAATGATACAGGCAATAGCCTTTGCTTTCAGAATTGTACACAACAAAAATACATTTCAATGCTTTATTACCCAACTTTTTGCATTGTTGTTTAGGCACTAATGCATATGCCAAACAACCAAAGACACATAGATGAGCAATAGATGGATTGTGACCGTGCCAAGCCTCATATGGAGTGATAGATCGTAGTGCTTTGGTAGGACACCTATTAAGTACATATGTTGCACACATAACAATCTCAATCCAGAAAGTTTGTGATAAAGCTTGACTTTCACCATACATATCGCCATTTCATGAGAGACATGTTCTTTCTTTCAACAAATCCATTTTTTTGAGGTGTATATGACAATGTACACTGATGTTTTCTCCCATGTTCATCTAGAAATGCACTAAAATCAAAAGACATGTATTCCCCCCCTCGATCATAATGGAGGGTGACCATTTTAAATGTTGATAGATTCTTAGCCATAACCAAAAATTGTTTGAAGCACATAAACACTTAGGACTTTGTTTTTAATGGATATACCTATGCATGCCTGGAGAAATCATCAATAAAAGTCAGGAAGTAAATGTAGTTCCCAAAAGAAAGTGTATACATGGGACCACATACATCATTATGAACAAGCTACAATTTCTGAGTAGCTTGAACTAAACCATGTTTTGGGAAGGATGAACGGTGCATTTTAACCAAAATACAACATTCACAAACATGTTTACAAGGTGCCTCAAGTTCAGGTAGAGAGAACACCATTTCAATTTTTTGTACGCGTAGCAAACGAGAAAAATTTAGATTACCAAAGCGTGCATGCCAAAGCTTTGCATGTGAGATAGCCTTTGAACCTTGAACTGTGCATTTTGAATCATTGATAGATTTTGTAGAGTCTATGAGCTTATACAACCCATGAAATAAAATGCCAAAGAAATAATGGCATTGATATTTGAGAGATCATGAATTGTACATCTGTCATCAACAAATTTGACAACCAAGCCAATCTTGGCTGATGCTAAAACTTATAATGGATTTTTCTTGATCCTTGGCACATACAAAGCATTTGAGAATGTGAAAGAACCACCATAAGGAGTATTTAAAATTATCTTACCAACTCCCCTTACAAGATATGAGGATTTGTTTACACATGTGATAGTATTCCCTGTAGGGACAAGCTCAAGTGAATTGAAGAAACTCCATTGTGAGGTAATATGTTTGGTTGGCCCACTATCAAAGTAGAAAACATCTGAGTCTATTGTAGACATACACTCCTAATGAGAAGATGGTTCATGGCTGCAAACATTAGTAAATGATCATTCTCCATTGTGCACAAGATTAGAAGACTTTCTTTGATGTAGATGCCTTTGCAATGAGTATTCCAACCTCTTTCTTCTTCACCTCTTTTGCAACCAGTTTTGGACAACTCTTTATGACATGATCTTTTACTTTACAATATTTTCAAAATTCTTTTTACTATTGTGTTTTCTTCTCATATTTGTCTTCCTTCTTCGACTGTGCAGCATTAGGAGATTTTTGCTTACTAGTAGATGAACTCCATTTACCTTTTCCCTTCTTACTCGCTAAGAAAGCTTGATCTACAAGATGCTTAATGCACATGTTCTACCTAGACTGTTCTTACTACAACAAAATAGAGACTAACTCCTCAATTATTGAGGCATTTGAATTGCCTTTCATCATGAATCAAAGAGTAGATGCAAAACTCTAATATGAATCTGGAAGTCCATTAAGAACAGTCTGCACAAGTGAACTATCTGGTAAGACTTCATAAGCAGAAATAAATTGCTCCTTCAAATATTTAATTTGTCAAAAACTTTCCATAGAATCTCCTTCATTCATATGCTCATGTCTAATTGTATTTCGAGATAAGCAACACGAGCCTCATTTCTTGCCTAGTATAAAGCCATAAGTGTATCCCAAGCATCCTTTGATGTTTCGCAAGAGCGAATATGAGGGATAATGGCACATTTGACAAACAAAGCTATCAATGCATGTGATTGAGCATCTCTACCATCCCATTGAAGTTGCTCTACAGTAGATGGAGCAGGAACCGCAACACAAACAGGAATCGAAAGATCATTGTCTTCAACACCATCTATATCACCTTCAATAACTATATTCATAGGTGTAGTAGGGTGTTTTTCAATTCCTTGCACAATATTCCATAGCCTTTTTGCTACCAATACATGAAGCATCATATATGCCCATTATCGGTAATTAGTACCATCCAACTTGTCCTCAATAGCCAACATACAGAATATATCATTGCTTTCATCCATGGCCACTGTTTCCCAAAGAATAAGGTGTCCACATCGGGCCTCATATTCAGATGCTTTCTTTAAGTAAGGGAGTTGTGGAAGAACAGATTATGCCATTAGCATCTGCTAGAGTAGTAAATTTAGAAGAAATGGACTCTTTTGTATGTAGACAAGAAGTAAAGGGAAAGCCCTTCAAGAAAAAACGTGCCTAGAGTCAAAGATGAATGAACTAGACAAGGAAAAGGGGACACTTGATGATATACCAAACCCAAGTGAAGAGACATAGCAAAAAGAAGAGCTAACAAGCACAAGTGAAGCCATTGGACTTGCATTCAATAGGTCTTGAAAAGAGTTTCAACAATCACACCTCAACAAAGGGGAGTTGCTAAAAGAAAGAACATGTCTCTCATGGAAATGGCGAGGTGTATCGTCAAATGTCAAGCTTTACCACATAGCTTTTGTCTTGAGGTTGTTGTGTGTGCATCATATGCACTTCACATGTGTCTCTCCAAAGCACTACAATCAATTACTCCATATGAGGCCTATAATTTTTGCAAGCCATTCGTTGCTCATTTATGTGTGTTAGTTGTCTTGCATATGCATTAGTGCTTGAACAACAACAAAGAAATATGGATCATAAATCAGTGAAATGTATTTTTGTTGGGTACAATTCTAAAAGCAAAGGCTTTTGTCTATACCATCCATAGACTAAATGCATTTTGGTTAGCTATGATGTTGTTTTTGTGGAAGATGCAGTTCAATCATTACTTTCATGTACCAAGGAGACATCAGTTAGCTCAAAGAATGTGTATCACACTTTGCTTCCCTTTTTTATAGGTGGACGATCAAGTGTTGGTCCAAATGAGGTAATTTCATAGCCTTTATAGGTTCCAAATGATGATGCATATCATTCCATTTCTAAAGCAGATTTACATGATGCAATTGTTAATAAGAGGACTAATATAGAAGAAGCTAAAACTATCCCTAAACGGTTGGTGCAAACTTTGAGAGATATCAAATTAAATACACCTTTGTCATATTGTACCCATTCAAGCTGTTATATTGCTTCCTTTGCATTAGATTGCTATGCAATAGCTACCTCTAGTCTTGTGATGAAAATGTGCATGTTTCTTTTGATGAAGCACAAAATTCAGAAAATTGGATGGTTATTATGCAATCAGAATATGATCCTATTATGAATAATGGTACTTGTTCTTTACGTGATTTGCCTCCAAGAAAAAAGTTCATTGGCACTAAATGGGTATACAAGGTGAAATATTAGCCCAATTGAATAGTTTAGATGTATAAAGCGAGGCTTGTTTCCAAAGGTTATGCTCAAGGCAAAGTCATTGATTTTGATGATACCTTTGCTTCCACATATCGAATGACCACTGTTCGCAGCATTTGTGCGCTTTCATCTCATCATGGTTGGAATATACATCAATTGGATATTAAAATTGCATTTCTCAATAGTGACTTACATAAAGAATATGCATCTCAACCCCATGGTTTTGTGCCAAACGTGCATGAGAACAATGTTTAGGTTGAAAAAGGAATTATATGGTCTAAAGCAAGCACCACATGCTTGGCATGAACAGATATGTGCCTACTTGCTAGCACATGGTTTTGAGAACAATCCAACTAAGACCACCTTATATGTAAAGTGTGTCAATGATGTACTTCTTATCATTGTTGTGCATGTTGATGACGTGCTACTCATTGATCCTAATGAGAAGAATATTGTTGACTTTAAGACTAATTCTATGTCTCTTTTGAGATGTTAGATTTGGGACATTTGTGTTATGACTTGGGCAATCAATTTATGAAAGTTGATGGGGGAATACCTTTATGTCAAAAAAAATAGGTTGACACATTATTTAAGGGTTTTGGCCTTGAAGTTTGCAAACTTATTTCCACCCCCATGGAAACAAATTTAACATTGAGTCTTTATGATGTTGGAGATGCATTTGATGTTGTTCTCTATCAATAGGCTCTTGGATGCTTGATTTACTTATTCATAACTCAACTTGATATTCAATTTGTTGTCTCTCAGATGAATAGATTTGTGCATTTTCCAAATATCTAGCATGGGCAAGCCATTAAGCGCATCTTTTGCCAGTTGAATTATACTCGGCTACTTGGATTGTTTTATCCAAAGGGGAAGTCATTACTGTTGGATTTACATGCTTTTTTTTTCTTAATCATAGTTGGTTGGTTGCTATGACACCCATGTGTCCACTAGTGGATGTTGCTTCATGCTTGGTAGCTCATAAATATCTTGGTTGAGGAAGAAGAAACCTACTGTGGCCACCTCTAGCTATAAGGTTGAGTATAGTGGATCATTCACAATGACTTTTGAGTGTGTGTGGATCAGACGCCTTTTGGCAGATTTGGATGTTGGTCACTCTTTTGTCATCACCATCTTCACTGACAGTCAGAGTGCATTGGAAGTTGTGAGGAACCTTGTATTGCATGCACGCACAAAGCACATTGAGGTGCACTATCATTATGTCAAGGAGAGTTTCTCTATTGGAGCGGTCATTTCGGCTTATGTGCCCACAGAAGATAATGTTGCGGACCTTTACACAAAGGCTATGCCTGGGGAGAAGTTTGAAGCTTTTCATAAATCTTTGGGCTTACTTCCCTTTGTGGATCGATCGATTTCCACATAGCTTGGCAGTTCCTTATACATGATTGTCAACTCTTTGTTCACGACATCACTCCGAGGGGGGATTTGTTGATATATTTTGACAATGATGTGTGTGAACACACTTAGGACATTCGGGGTACTTTTTTCCCTCTTTAGGAGGTTTTTTCATCCAATTTGTATATATGCCTATAAACCCAATGGATCACCTATCTTTATACATTCACTTGGTAATACATTGTTATTGTGTTGTGCTCCAAGCTTCTTCTTATTCCTTGTGTTGTTCATGTCCTTCTATAGACCTCAAACTCCAAAAGAAGCAACCTACTATGTCCACTTCTAGTTGTGAGGTTGAATATAGGGTACCATTCACAACTATTGTTGTGTATGTGGATCAGACACCTTGTGGATGACTTGGTTATTGGTTAGACTTCTACACCACCATGTTTAGTGATAGTTAGAGTGAATTGGTAATTGCGAGAAACCCAATATTCTATGCTCACCCTAAGCACATTGAGGTGCACTATCATTATGTTAGAGAGCAACTCTCTATTGGAGAGATCATTTTGGCATATGTGCCCACATAGGATAATGTTCATATATTTTACAAAGGCTCTGTCTTGTGAGAAGCTTGAAACTTTTCACAAAGCTTTGTCCATGCTTCCTTTTGTGGGTTGACCTTAGTACACATTTGTTGACACTTCCTTATACATTATTTTCAGCCTCGTGTTCACTGCATCACTTCCCATTTGTTAGTACATTTTGGTGGTGATGTGTGTGAACACACTTAAAAGACTATAGTAGCACTTTTTCCCTATTTAGGAGTTTTTTCCTCGGCTTCTATATACATCTATAACCCTAACAAGGTAGTTATCTTTTTTTACATTCACTTAGTAATACACTCGATGTTGTGCTCCAAGATTCTTCTCCTTTCTCATGTTTTTTTCGTGCTTCTTTAGTCCTAAAATTCCAACAAAGTCTCGAGTGCTCTAGTGAATAGTGTTCAACTGCTTAGGAGAGTGAGATGCACAATGCCATATGATATTCTCCCATGTTTCCCTAATGTTGTGCATTGATAGCTTCTTGTTCCACTTCTTCTCTCCTAGCAAGTACTCCCACTCTCCACTATGCATAGCACCATCCTTCATGATTGCACCATCACTCCACCTCTCTAACACATTGGAGATAGCACCTCTATTCCACTCAAACATAGAACCTACCTAAAACTTGTATCTTCAAATATGTATTGAATCTTGAAAAGTCTGAATAATTCCAATGCATACAAAACCTCAAAAAACTCCCAAAACAATTCAAAATTAGTGAAGTTGGACACTCAAAATTATCCTCCATCAAAGTTTCATAATTTTCTTCATAGTGGTATGTGCACGTGCCACAAAAATAGAGAGAGTATAGCATTTCAACCAAGAGAGAAGAGAGAAGACAACGATTGTTCTCAAATCTTTTGAAACTTTCCAAGACTTTTTCTATTTTTCAAATGTCCGGATCTTCAAACTCGTGGAGTGTAGAGGCTCTGTCGAAATGCATGCAAAGTCCAATTTTTTTTCTTTTATGTTGATATTTCTCCTATTTATCACACATCACCCAAACATCTTGTAGCCAAAATATCTAAGAGAGATTCCTTCTATAAAGGCCAAAATTTCAAAAATACGAAGGTTTTGAAGGATGAATAAGCCAAAATTGGCAGAACTAGTAGTTGCAAAAGACTTGCAATTGTTCCATTTGATACTGATGTTACATGCAACCAAAGGTTGGTCTGAGAATTGTTGAAAGAGGTCAAACTCTTGAAATTTCAACTCATTCAATTTTGTTATGGATGGTTTCTTTTGATTAAATTGGATTGGACTTCTTACTCCATGCACTTTTGGTATCCCAACTGTTTTGAGACTGTTATCTTGGATAGTTTTCTTTTGATTATTGGATTGGACTTCTTAATCCATGCATTTTTGGTATCCCAACTGATTTGAACCTTTGGAATCTGTTGTTGAGTTGTCTAGCAATTCAAGGCTCAGAAGATTTATACCCAAAATGACTCTCTTTTGAAATAATATTTGCTTGAGTTGGTAGGATGGTTGGATCCAAATGTATTGGATCTTGAATTTCCATAGTTTTTTTAATTAATAGTTGGTGTTGTCACTATTGACTTGGATTCAATATCCTTCTTCATGCATTAAGCTTGGAGTAATTATTTTTGTTGTTGCAAATGATTCTCACTAGTTCTCCCCACTCTAAATTTGATTTCCTTACTTTCACTCTAGTAGGGGGACTGTGAATGGAAAAAGGCGTAAACAAGAATCTCAATTTGGGAATGGTGTGAGACACATGTAATTCATGCAAACATGCAATTTGATCTCCAAGTTTTATCTTCTTTGTTGTTATTTAATCACTCGCATTGAGTACATGTTTGTTAAGGAAATTAAACACCCCTACACCATTAATTGGGGATGAAATAGTGCCTTTAGATAGATTCAAGTAAAATAAATGATGATATAACCCAACCAACCTTGAACTGGATCTCTAATGCATGTGATTTGTGTTCCCAGTGCACCTATTATATAAGCTTTTGGTGGATCTATCTTTTTGATTAATTAACTATAGATACTTTGATGGTATTCAATGCTTCTCTTATCTTCATTCCATGATGGCAATGACTCCCAAGAATTGTACCTTAATGCTAGATTGAAGTTTTTCTTCATCATAATCAAGATAATCATCCATTCATATAATGGCTTGTTGTATCATCCAAACATATCACTCCCAACCTGCCGTTCTCTTATTTTTTGGCATTGGCATTGATTTAAATGTCTAATTCTCAATTAAAATTTTACTACTCAGTTCAGCTAAAATCTCAATAAGAATTATTCGAAAAGAGAGCATGTTTGATTGTATCTTTCACTCACTCCTGCATTTAGACATACACGCTGAAGTACAACAGCCCCAGTATGAAATTCAAATTCTAGTTTTTTCTTCATCAGCCTGATTGGTGGAAGTTTTCTACTTTATCGTTCTGATGACATATATCTACAATTGTTGAGCTCACAGTATTATGGGTTGCGATCCAAGTATGTACGACATGCCACGGAGCATGCATAATTCAAGTGTTGACTGTAGGTATACATGAGAAGAACTAAAATGAAAAATAAGGAAATACGTAACATATATGTCAATACTCTAGCCAAAGGTCTGGCATACCATTATTACCACCACTCCATAGGTCTCTTTGGTCCGTCTATCAACAATTTGCATCCTTGAGGGAATGATTTGGATAAGGTGCATGAACTCCACTAAAAAACAATGCATGTGATTATGACTATGGCTTCCAAAGCCTTTGCAACTGACTATGAGCTCAATTCGGACTCTTAAGTGTAATACTCCCATCCAATTTTGTAAGTGTAGAGGGTTAACTAGAAACCTCAAAGACCAAAAGCCATTTTTCTCAGATCTTCGAAGTAACCAAGGACTGCTTTTGAACTTTGACAACTTCCTTTGAATTCGGCCATTGATTTTCAAAAGAAAAACATGTTCATGTCTCCCTTGTTCTTGAAATTGACATCCTTCACCAAAACCTAAATGAAATAGAACACTACCATACCCATCGTATTTGTTTGATATCTTCCCAAGTCCTCGCCCACCATAGAAGTATTGTCAACTATCGTTTGACTTGTGAAACTGTTGTCAAGCATTCTTTTACTCCTATTGAAACACCCACAGTGATCTCCTAGGTGAGTAATCTATCAGTTCTCCAGATTCATTCCATTCCCATTGCATTCCTCAAAGTCTTTTTTCTAGTATTTCTTTACTAGTTCTGTTGTCAGTTATCCCCTTATCCCTGAAATTGTTTTACTCCTTGTGTAGGTATATACAAGATGTTTTCCTCAATGGGTAATGTAGTATAAATGTACAAATTCATTCATTTTATGATAGTTCATGTTCATGTCTCCCTTGTTCTTGAAATTGACATCCTTCACCAAAACCTAAATGAAATAGAACACTACCATACCCATCATATTTGTTTGATATCTTCCTAAGTCCTCGTCCACCATAGAAGTATTGTCAACTATCATTTGACTTGTGAAACTGTTGTCAAGCATTCTTTTACTCCTATTGAAACACCCACAGTGATCTCCTAGGTGAGTAATCTATCAGTTCTCCAGATTCATTCCATTCCCATTGCATTCCTCAAGTCTTTTTTCTAGTATTTCTTTACTAGTTCTGTTGTCAGTTATCCCCTTATCCCTGAAATTGTTTTACTCCTTGTGTAGGTACATACAAGATGTTTTCCTCAATGGGTAATGTAGTATAAATGTACAAATTCATTCATTTTATGATAGTCAAAATGTCTCTTCCCTGTTATTTCGATGCTTTGCACACTGTGGACTCCATCCTGCTATCCCCCATTTGCATTTGTATGCTCTATATAAAAATTCCATGACACTTCCTGAGTTTCAGTATGATGCAGCTCAATGACTTCCAAGCCAATCATCCTCTTACTTGTATCCCATCTTAGACTTTGCATTTGAGGCTAAAATCAAGGCCTTTACCATTAGAAAGCGCAAGAAAAGCTTATTAAGTTTTACATATAATCCTGTTTCTATTAGTTTCAATAGCATCATTCTTGACTTGTTACTCAGAAATCATCTCCTTAAAACAAAAGCAAATGTTAACCAAAAACAACATCCACGTGAGAAGAAAGGTTCCACACATCCACTATGCATCATTGCCATCATGGTTAGATGAGACCAAACAAACCTCTTAAGATCAGGCGCCCAGAATGTCACACCATCAAGAGGTCATCTGAATGCACCACTCCCCTTACGATGCAAGCAACACAAGCATGATGACAAGCACCCCATGCCAGCCTCCCTTGACAGGAACGCAGAGGGAGGGTGGAGAGGGAGATTCCTGTGACAGTTCCCCATTCAAACTAAGCACTAGGTCCCTTGTTTTGCTGCATGAATTCCAGCTTTTTCACAATATCAGATCCTTCACATTCATCAAGATCCATATTTGATGCTTCCTCCAATCTAGAGGCATTTGGAATTTTGTATGTTCAAAATCCTCTGTAAGTGGATTGTAAATTGAATTAGTGCAGGAAAAATCTTTTTATTTTACTCCATGAGTTCTGACAACTTCCAGCAATTTTGGCCTCTATCATATTGACTTTCTTCAAGAAGAAAATGTACATTTGGTGCTGGCTCCAATCCGAAGGCATTTGAAGCCCTCAATAGAAATGTTGCCAAGGTCTACCCCCGGCCATCCATAACAATCTCTGTCACATGGTCAGTCATGTCACTGGCAAGATGCGGTGCCTTCTGTCCATTTTAGAACCCTCTTAACTGGTTACAGGACATTCTTTTCACGAACAAACAGTCTCTAAGGTAACAGAGCCTCCCAACCAAAAGGGGAAACTAGAATCATGCTTTCACAAGTCCAGAAGAACTGCATCACTATGATGCATAATTCTAGTACCTACAACACGAGTCACAGCACTCTTTTATAGCAAATTTGTTCCAGACGTTTGTGTTTAGCATGAATCCTTGCACTTGCTGATAAGAGTGGTGAGCCAATTAGTGTGACAACCATGATAAAGATGAACAAACAATGAAAACATCAAGTTTCCCTTGAAGAGACCAGCACTAACTGCCATAAAAATTATTAACGCACAAGATGGAATAAACATTCCAAAAATACAATTCTGCATCAAGGATGCAAATTGAAGGGAAAAAAGAGATCAAAAGACTGGAAGACTGGTAGGCTTCTAACAGAAATACGTCAGTATGGTTTCTTTCTTAGTTTTTTGTGGGGCTCTCTCCTCATGACCAAGGACTTGGATGCCCATGCTAGGCTCCTTTCACTGTCTCGATCACCCTTAGACCAGCTGCATAATCTACCATCTTCCCCTCCTGTCCAGCAAAAGAACCCTTCATGATCATCTGGAATACCCTGTTGATATGGAGCTGAACACACGCTTCTGACAATGTCTGTGTGTCCCCCTTCCAGGACAGCACTGACAGGCCGTATCATTCCAGTTTTCTCACTTGCATTTGAACGACAATCACTATGGCTCACTGGAAAATATCCCACAGAACCTGAGTTACTTCCTGCAATGAGCCAAAGCCTATCTACAAATGGAGCGTATTGGCAAGATATGAGATAGTCAACCTGGTAGAAAGCAATCAATATTCGATGAGTTCCTGAACAAATGGCTGAATTGTTAATAGCTGATCAGACTCACCGATGTAAGTCCCCAATTAGCCGATGCCTTCATTCTTGCATCAGTAAAATCAGCCATTCTAGTACCCTCCTCAAAATCCCATAGACTGCTTTTATTGAATCATATTAGTAACGAAGGGAAACAACGCATGTGACAAATTGATGTGCTAGCCATGCATATGAATTCAGAGCGACATATACACCTTAGCGTCTCTATATGTGTTAGACACCATAGAGATGCATGTGACTGACCAAAGAATCCTAACTTCCCGACAGAGGTACCCACTCCCATCACCTGTCAAAAAAGAATTTCAAAAAACCACATTTCGTTGTTGATGCAGCAACACACAATACTCATGCCACGCAAGGACCTTACCATGTCCATGCCTTCATCATCATTGATTTCTGCTAGGGTGTCAAACACACACATGAGACCATCAACAGATGCTGACACCAGTTTCTCTCTCCTGCTTGGATGGAAGCAGACCTATCTCACCAAAATTACATTCACCATAATTCTACACAATCAATGTTCAGATGCACGCTTCCCAACTGGGAGGCATCACTAACCTGAGTGACATCTTCTGTGTGACATTCCTCGAGACATGCTAATTCCCTTTGGGTCCGCCAATCCCAAAAGAGCACCTGCAAACAGCCTAAACCGACAACTCAAACCTAGTGATTCATTCAGACATAAGATATTCTATCAACAGAGCACTTCATTGGGAAAAAAATCCGATCCATGATCTTGTACCTTGGCCTTTCCTCCAGCAGCAAACAAACTGCTACTTGAGCCACCACAGTCAAAACTAAATAGCTCTGATGACTGATGTGATCTCATAAGACTGACCTGCAGTAGATGAAATGTAAGCAATAACATACTGTAACTGAGTACAAAATATTACCATGTTACCTGCTTTCCTAGACGTGTATCCCAAACTCTTATTGTACCATCACTAGAGGCAGAACAGAGCACATGTGGTAATCCCGAATCCGGAAAGGATACATCATTGATTCTCTCTGTATGTCCACGATAGTCACCAAGGAATTGCCCAGTCATTGGTGAATACAATTTTAAAGCATTGGTCGATAAGGAGACTGCCATCACTGACATGTCCTCACTGCATTGAAGAGGGGGGAATGGAGACAGGAAAGTATTATTACCTTCAAAAGTGATCCTAAATAAATAGGGCAAAAGAAAAAGGGCCCCAAATGAAGGAGAATAATCAATACTTGCCCTGCTTTGTCAGCTCTGAAACACGAAAAAATAAACAAAATAATGCACAAATTTCAAAACATGTTCGCAAATCACAGCACATTCCAGTGAGCAGAAAAATTACATTAACCAATAATGGCCTACATGTTCAAAAAAAGTATATGAAAAAATGCACAATGATTGACCTTCCTAAGAAATAATGAGGAAATATGACTTCTATGCAAACATCATTTTTTCAGAACATGCACCATGATTGACCTTTGTAAGAAATAATGAGGAAATATGAGTCATGACCATGCAAACACATCAACGCATGGCAGAAGAGAGCAAGCCTAATGATTAAAACCAAGGCCAAACTTTGAAAATCAGTATTCAGCTAACAGTTTGCACAACATAACAAACTGCAGGTAATACACTGCAGCAACAAACAATGAAGATGGTGAGATACCCAAAGTGGCACACAGAGAGACAGGAAATGATAATGAACCTATTTAAAAACCTAAGCTTCTTCATAACAAGCTTGTCATCAAGATTGTTGAGAATTGTTGGCGCATTCATTATCATAGCCTTCAGTAGAACTAACAAGATAATTTTTAACAAAGGTTTTTAACACACACAGGTTTCAACCATAACTAGAGTTTTGATTAAGTCAAAGGTCAATTTTCAACCCATCTCATAAGCGTATAGAGCTTCATGAGAGCTTGTTGATCCGAGATGTCACATAGAAGCATTCAATAAACACAATGGTGCTTAATTAGCACGAGATTAACAATGAACCACGTGTAGAATTAAGATGAAAGCGTCGTTAATGACACACACAAGCTTAGACACACACATAATCACGTCGTTTATCAACAAACTAACATGTCATAAGCATGAAGCAAGGAGCGAATACACCAACAGATAAAAAATGAGCAAAATCCATGTTGTGGGATTTCTCAATTAAAGAAAAAATGAATCTCACTTATTCACTAGTGTGGCACTTACACACACCTATACAAGAGTGCTTATAAAACAAATAAAAAAATAGAAAAAGATACAAATAATGATGAATAAGAGTAAGATCAAAGAAGTATATTCTTGTTAATTATCCATATCATCCACGTAAACTCTCCCACATAAGTAAAAACATCCATAATGATCCGTATGTTTAGGTAAATGAAGATTGTTCAACTCATTTTGATTTACTTGAATCACAAGAATCTTTGAAGAATGGAGCAAAGGAGCATTTCAAGGGCTTCGAGGATGTGGAACTCCCTCCCTTCCTCTAAGATTGGAATCTTCTCATGAATCCATGAGCAAGGATGGTCTAAACTTTAATCATCAACAAGGAGATAAGCAATTAATTTGTACCGCTACTATGGAAGATAATGTGGCTTCTATAGTCAATCATGAAGATCCATTCCCCATTTGTACATCTAGATTCTACGTGTAAAAAGAAAGAATGTATTGATGAATCTCTAGATCAATCCCAAACCACATATCCTAGTGATCCATTGCATAATAATATTGTATGTATATAAGATCAACCTTCCTTGAATTACCCATCCAAGGATGAGTTTTCCCTGGAGAATCACATAAAAGGCCCAAAAGTCCCTTACATCAAGAAGAAGAAAACCCATTTCCCTTATAATGTCAGCAAATTTGGGTGGCCAAGCGACTACTTAGAGCCCAGCCAAATCACACTACGATGTGGATACCAAAGAAATCCCTTGTACAAAACCAACCCATCCATAATCAATGGTCTAGACCAATCACGCTTTATCTTAAAGCATGACCACTTCCAACCAAAGGATCTAAAATATTAAATCAAAACCTCAAAAAAAATCCTAAGAAGAACTTCAAGGCTAGGACCCGCAAAGCAACGATATATTGGTGGCCTAAAACCTCTTCGTGCGACATCCATGGGTGTCAAACCAAACCTTGCTCAACGCAAGGCATATATTCAAGATGCACATCAAATATGCACAGGAATAGGGCCTCATCCAAAGGTCAAGCATTAGACACCTTAAGTTTAACCTAGGCGCAGAGAGGATATATGTACATACATTGTAAATAATTGCTTTTCTTTTTTCTTTTTCAAGGTTGGTGGACAAAAATATTGTCCATTGCAATGATGGATGAAAAGGCGAAGACTCTTGAAGTTTCACAATTGGAGAAAGCCTCATCATCGTCTAATCCTTGAGCTCAAAATCCATTTTATTTTGCACCATTGTTTTTTTATGCATTTTTCAGAGTATGCATGAGATAGGGTCTCATCATAAGACCGTGCATAGGCACTTTTGCTTTACCACCCATGCACCCTTAGTCCTAAGTCATGCATATGGCTAAGAAGAGATGAATTAATTTCATCTATATGTATCTATCATCCACATCTCGTCATTATATTCTCATCATCCATATTTCATTTTACCATTCCCATTATTAAAAAAAAAGGCATTCTAGCATGTTCTTCTTACATACAAGAGACAAAAGACAAAGATAAAAGATGGGCGACACCAAAAAATATGCAATAAGCAAGATGAAGAAAAGAAACAAAGCGACATACTCCAACGACATAGGATTATGCACTCAAAGGAACTTTTACACGCTCTTCCACAAAAAGCCAAACACTTGCAAAGGCTTTATCAAGGACGACGAAGTCAAGGAGGAAAGTGTTGAAGACATAAGAATATACTTTTTGGATCCTACTCTTATTCATCACCATTTATATCTTTTTCTACTTTTTTATTTGTTTAATAAGCACTCTTGTATATGTGTGTTAGTGCCACACTAGTGAATAAGTGAAATTCATTCTCCTTTTAGTTGAGAAATCCCACATAGTATGGATTTTGCCCATATAGAGATCACACTCTCTCATTTGGAAGAGCATTCTTGGAGATAATGAGATCATACTAGTTTATGGAATGTTTGAAGAGCTCTTGTGCTTGTGTACTTTCTCCTTTCTTGCTTCATGCTTGTGACACGTTAGTTTGCTGATTAACGACGTAATTATGCGTGTGTTTAAACTTGTGTATGTTGTTAATGATGCTTTCATCTTTAATTCTACGCTTCCTTTGTTGTTAATCTCGTGCTAACGAAGCATCATTGCGTCTGTTGAATGCTTCTATGCAACGTTTGGATCTTGAGTTAGTTGTTAATCTCGTGCTAACGAAGCATCATTGCGTCTATTGAATGCTTCTATGCAACATTTCGATCTTGTGAGACGCTCCTTGATTTGACAAATATGAGATGTGACACTACATCCTAATGTTCAGAATTCATGTGTTGATAGCATTGTCAAATGCATCGGCAATGGTAGGAGATTAAGTGTACTATTGCTTGTGTTACATTACTCATTTTGCAATTCCTCTTACTTTTTTAAGGCATATGAAGATGAAATGTATGTGGTATGGTAAAGTGTCTCTTTTCTATGAACATAACAATGGATCTTTAAATTTGAGAATACTATATGTATATCATGTCAAAACTCTTTTTATTGCTTCTGTCAAAAGAACCCTATTAAGACTTATTTACACATCTCAAAAACATTCAAAAAACACACAAGAATAAAAACAAAGTCTAAAATCTTTCAAAAATTTAAAAATTTGCTTCGCCTAAGATGGGAAAAAAGGAAGCTAAAAAAAGAATAAAAGAGAAAAAGAAAAACACAAAGGTGAAGGAAATAGAAAACTTGAAAATTTATCATGAATCAGAAACAATAAACTCATCTAAACACAAATCATTTGAGATTGACGCTGAGAGATAGAAACTTATATTTATGGATGCTCAATTAGAAAATTATTCTAGAATGTTTTATTTCGCAATTAACCTAACATGCGAATAAAATTTTATAAGTATTGATGTTATTCCCTTTCTTAGTGAACGAATTCTTCCTACAAAGTATGATTTTCTGCTTTGTTTGGGCATGATTGAAACAAGTGTGATTATAACTCTATGCTCTAGGGAAATGTTCTATGTTTTGAATTGTATGAATGAAGATGTCATGTTAGTTCCATATGGCTCACAAAATATAAGGAAGAGGAAAGAGCCTTCATTCATGAAAATTTCGAAACCCTTCCTACTCATGATGCATTTGATGATCCTAATATGCATCCTCGTAGTAACCCATGTGGTCATGAATATTTATTTTTTGATTGTCTATGTCATCCACATAAACTCTCCCACATAAGTGAAGACAACATCCATTATGATCCGCATGTTGAAGTAAATGAAAATTGCTAAACTCACTTTGATTTACTTGAGTCACAAGAATCTTTAAAGAATAGAGCAAAGGAGGACTTCAAGTGCTTGGAGGATGTGGAAGGATGTTTCCTTCCTCTAAGATTGGAATCTTCTCATGAATCCATGAGCAAGGATGATCTACACTTTGATCATCAACAAAGAGATAAACAATTACTTTGTACCACTACTATGGAAGATAATGTAGCTTCTATGGTCAATCATGAAGATCCATTCCCCATTTGTACATCTAGAGATTCATCAATACATTCTTCATTTTTACAAATAGAATCTTTAGATGTACAAATGGGGAATGGATCTTCATGATTGAC
Organism: Ceratopteris richardii; assembly: GCA_020310875.1. Lineage (NCBI taxonomy): Eukaryota > Viridiplantae > Streptophyta > Polypodiopsida > Polypodiales > Pteridaceae > Ceratopteris > Ceratopteris richardii. Next base: position 23,204,171 of record CM035422.1, read on the forward strand.
CATAGAAGCCACATTATCTTCCATAGTAGCGGTACAAAGTAATTGCTTATCTCCTTGTTGATGATCGAAGTGTAGACCATCCTTGCTCATGGACTCATGAAAAGATTTTAATCTTAGACAAAGGGAGGGCTCTTCTACATCCTCCAAGCTCTTAAAGTCCTCCTTTGCTCCATTTTTCAAAGATTCCAATGAAACATGTAAATCAAAGTGAGCTGAGCAATTTTCATTTACTTCAATATGCGGATCATTATGGATGTTGTCTTCACTTTTGTGAGAGTGTTTACATGGATGATATGATCAATCAACAATTAAATGCTCATGATCACATTAGTTACAATGAGGATGCACATTAAGATCATCAAATACATCATGAGTATAAGAGTTTCAAAATTTTCATGAATGAAGACTCTTTTCTCTTCCCTATATTTTGTGAGCCATATGAAACCTAACATCACATCTTCATTCATACATTCCAAAACATAGAACATTTTCCTAGAGCATACTTCATTTCCAATCACACTTGTTTTTGTCAAACAATGCAAAAAATCACAATTTGCAAGAAGAATTCATTCAGTAAGAAAAGGCATCACATTAATAGTTACAAAATTCCATTCACATGTTAGATTAATTGAGACATAAAACATTCTAGAACAATTTCCTAATTGAGCATCCACAAATACAAGTTACAATCTCTCAACTTCAATTTCAAGTGATTTGTGTTCACATGAGTTTATTGTTTCTGATTCTTGATAAATCTTAGGTGAAACAAATTTTTGAATTTTTGAAAGATATTTAGAATTAATTTTGGTTTTTGTGTGTTCTTTGAATGTTTTTAAGATGTGTAAGGAAGTCCTGATGGAATTCTTCTAGCAAAAATAACAAAAAGAGTTTTGACATGATATACATATGGTATTCTCAAATTTGAAAATCCATTATTATTTTCATAAAAAATAAATACTTTACCACATATATTTCATCTTCATATGCCTTAAAAAAGTAGAGGAATTGCAAAATAAGTAATGTAGTACAAGCATTATTACACTTAATCTCCTACCATTACCGATGCATTTGACAATGCTATCAACACATGAATTCTAAACACTAGGATATGTCGAAAATGAGAGCAAGGCCTATAATAGAACTTCATCAAGAACCCTATACATCATCTTGAGATCCAAATTAGCATTCTATTAAAAGGAATGAGGTCAAGACTATGAGTTGAATCCATAGTAGTTACTATATTGGATTTGATTTTCCACATTTTAAGACCTAATTATTCTTGGATTTGATCAAGATTTTCATACAACAAAGAGTCACACCCATCTTGTCACAAAGATTTCTATTAAACTTATTGCACACCCAAAATCGTGTTGTCATTCCCTCTCTCTCTTTCTAGCGTGCACTGCATTCCTTCATCTTTTGACGTTGCCATTTTGTGCCTTTTGTAGATGTCAGGCGGTGGCCTCTCTCCTTATGCAGTCCACCAACCCCATAGTATAAAAAAATCGCAATTTTCTTATAAAATAAAAAACGTTTAAATCTCTAAACGATTTATTCGCGATTTTTATTTTTTTTCAGATTTTATTTTTTTGCTCTATTTTGGAATATTCATGTATTTTATCCATATGATATGCATCATATATAAAGTTTATGATATATATGTAAATAGTAGAGTGTTTTATATATGTATATACAAAAATTTCCAAAAAAAAATCATAAAAATTACAAAAAACTAAAAATCGCGGTTTTTACTTTTAACCCTAGCGATTAAAATGTTTAATTCGTTTAAATTGCGATTTTTAATCGCAATTTAAACCTCTCATTTTGTACTATGACCGACCCCACTTAGTCCTCCTCACAATCAGCCACTCTCTATGATGGATGTGTTGCTGCTTCAATTTTTGTACCTAACATTGGTTCCATCCAGAATGAACCTACACGAAGTACACTGCTTGATCACCATAGATTGCAATTACCAAAGGATTAGGTTTGGGTAATTCCAAAGCTTCCACGTGGAGCTTCTACTGTACATTACTGAGATCAGTCCCGCGTGTTGAAGACACACTCCATGCATACTAGCATGCATACGTTGGAAAGTGTGGAATCACCTCAAATCCCTCCCAATCTAGGGAATCCAATTTAATTCACTAGACCAATACCACGACCAATATCAGCCGCATAGTTCACTCCCTCTTTTAATAATCTCTATAATTCTTATCATATCCAAAGTTTTCAATGGTGATAAACTTTAGCATCCATGTCAATGATTAAATGGATGATGTCGTTAAAGTGAAATCCGCACATATGAGTATGGATCGGAGTGGTATCTTTCACATCATAGTTCATGATTCTGAATGAATGGACTCCTAGTACAGATAATTAGCCGACTCTGACTTCCTAAGAGGAAGTCCTTCACGTAGGCGACTTCATCAATTCGGATCATATTAATTCCAGCAGCTTCCAAGTCTTCTATTTCATCGTTAATTGTTAGCCCAATCTGGAAACAGGTCTCAAACCTTGGTTGGTCATTTTTGGTGTGATATGTTGTGGGTGGCACTCTAGGAGAAACTATTCAAAATCTCAATTAAGTCATATCTACTCCATGTGGATCTTAGTTTTCCATGTATCCTTGACTGAAATTGATGTTGGCTTCACTAGAGTAGTCCTCATTCGACCAGTCTTTGAACATGCCTTCAAAGCCATCTTCTCCATGAAAAACTTATTGGGCAGAAGTTCCTTCACGATCCGATGACTACATTGCATTTGACTTAGCTGATTGGTCAACGTCTCATTAGGGGCCATTGCTAAAGCACTAGAATCAATCATCTAGAGCAATTCTAAGATAGGATGGTTTTCCACTTGCTACAGCTTTTTTTAATTTTCTTCCAAAGTGGCCGACTCACACTTTTGGTTTTTTATTTGAGCATTCAACAAAAATCAACCCTGACCGTAACCTCAACCTAAATGACCATCAAGGGTAAGTTGGGGTGTTCTATTAACTCTCCCTTGATAAATCTTTAAGCTGATGGCATCCTAATCAAGTTCAAAGCATGTTTTCACATTCAAACACGGTTTCATTCATTTCTCCTTCACATGGTCCTTAATTTAAGTAAAGGCAACCAAAAACCAATTTCATAAAAATATTGCTGGCAAAATTTAATGTTGTTACAGAAACATCCGGATTGACCTTAGAGCTTGAGCTAAAGAAAATGTGCCAATGTCCCTAATCTCATTGAATCCTAGATCCATTTTGCATCTTTTGCCTTTATCTGACACCAGCCAAGGCATAGGGTTTGTATGTTTTCATGACGTCCAAGCCTTCTACCGAATATGAACATGTTGTGCATATCCACTCTTCTCCTTTTCAAGTCACAAGCACCCCCACATAACTCCTCAATTGTTGCATTACATGTCCGTCAAATTACCATGCGAGTCCATTGTCTGATCTTCTTTTCTCCTTCTAAGAACGCCACTAAATTCTTCATCCTATGACCAAAAAACTTTTTTCTTCTAGCTCTCTACCATGCACATCTTTTCATTTTCTATCTACTTCAAGCAAGTGTGCCTTCTCTGAACCGTATGCCTCCATTCTTTACTCGTACTCTACTCAATTCTCTGCTCGCATCTACTCCTTCTATTGAAAGTCGATGGCTACGCTTCCTCATCCATAAAAGGCTCAAAACTTACAGCCAACATGTCGACCAGCATGATCCAAAATCAGTCTTCTTTCATAATCTGAGGCAAGAGGGATCTTCTCATCTGAGTCGGGCTACCTCTATTCTATCCTCATCCTCTGAGTGTCACTTAAGTGCACCAAAACCAAGCAATTTGTGACCCTCAAGCCCCTTCCTCTCTTTCCTTCTTGAAGTTGTACACATTCGATTGTGCCACCTCGCTCAAAAGACCTATTTAAATTGTTCTTCTGCAATGTTGAAGTGCACGTTGCCTATAAACATACAAGCATCTAGTATCACCTGAATGAGGCCCCACACGTTAATCTGTGAAGCTTTGCCCACTGTTCCTTGAACATGGATGCTTATCTCCTTTAGCATTAACATGAGCCTTTATTTAATGAAAGACATTTCAACGCTGAGGAGAGTTTGCAATTGAGATCCGCAATGTTGAGCACATGTTCATCCTCTTGAGATACAAGCAAGCCATTTGCCTGCTCGAGATTGCTGACCCTAGTCTTCCCTTCTCTCCAACCATTTAGCTTTGCCCCACTGTTCCTTGAACATGGATGCTTATCTCCTTTAGCATTAACATGAGCCTTTATTTAATTAAGACATTTCAACGCTGAAGAGAGATTGCAATTGAGATCCGCAATGTTGAGCACATATTCATCCTCCTGAGATACAAGCAAGCCATTTGCCTGCTCGAGATTGCTGACCCTAGTCTTCCCTTCTCTCCAACCATTTAGCATTTACATCCTCTAGCTGGCTCATATGCGAATAGATCAACTCAGCCTTCCTCTTCATGGTGTCAACCTCTGTTTCCACCCATCTAGTAGATTCCTTCTCCTGTTCCAATAGACTCGATACATACCTCTCCAGATCTGCATTAGTGATAGTTCCAATAGACTGGATACATACCTCTCTAGATCTGTGTTAGTGATTACGAGAGCATCTTTCTCTAGCTCCAAACTTTTTGGCTTTCGCAAGTTTTTCCCTAACTAATCCTAAGCTCCACACATGGATTGTCGTCGAGGAGAACCATTTGATATCGTTCTTGTGCTTCCTCATCTACTCATTCTTCTTAACACATTGCTTTTCTAATGCTTCTTCCTCTCGCTGTTCTGCAAGTGTCTTACTTGCTTCAGCAATCTAATGGGATTTCATTGCAATAGCTTCATGCTCCTCAGCCATATGTTGTGCCATTTCTAGCTGCTTATTTAGCACCCGCATATCTGCCTGCTAATTCAATTATAGTAGGTTGATGGACTTTGGAAGCTCCCATAGAACTAACTACATTCTCATTATCCATCATTTCGAAGCCACAATTTTTTTTGGGGCTGCAACGCTCACATGGATCCCCACATTGACTTGACCATTATCATGCTCGTCCTGTTTTAATTCCAACATTATGCCTACAAGTTGAAGCTTTACGAATATCATTGCCCTTATATGAACTCAAATGATCTGTATTTTGACCTTTTCTCTAGTTGACATTGGCAACCTTCTTGAGCTCATCATGACTACCCTTCAAATGATGGATCATCTTGTCCTAAATGACACATCTAGATTTTCAGAGTGCTCCTAATATTCCATATGATGTAAGTCACATGAGGATAAATTGGCATACCAAGGCATCAAAATAACTCTAATCTTTAGCCCCTCTAAGTTTTCTATAATAGCAAAAAAAACCCATAGACCATCATCCATCACGGTTTATCTTGATCGAAGGTTTCTCGGGTGAATCTAGCTTCGTCTTCTTAGGATATATATGCTATCTGTGCATAATGGAACTAGGCTTGTTGTTTGTATTCCTCACACTATGAATCCTATTCATTTTCTTCTCCTCTTTAGTCACCTCTTCCCTTCTCTCCATTATCTATTCCTCCATAGGCAAACTTCTAGGGAACTCCTTCAAGGATATCGATTAAGAAAAGAAGAGGGTGGTTGTGTGTGTAGTAACCTTTGGAATTGCACATGGGAAGAGAGCGTATCCTTCTAACCCTTTCAAACTCCAAAGGGCGTGATGTATGTGCATCAAAATTACAAGATCATACCTTCCTTTTCCAAGCTTTGATGAAGATGATGAGCCAACTACTCCAATGATTTTTGTAGAAGAACCCAAAATAAGAGTTTACACACGATTAAAACAAAAAACTTAAAGGAAAATCAACAAAATGAACTAAAAGTTAAAAAAAAACTACTTCTATTCTACTCATAATCTTGAAGAATCACCACACATGGTAGATTAATCACCCAAAAATGGGATCTTCCTCATACCAAAAATGGCTTTGTAACTGCAATTAAGGTTGTGCTTGATACAATGTAGCTTCTGTGATAAGATTTGAAGAGCTTTTTCACCTTAGAAATACTTGTGAAGCACAATGATATCTCATGCCTTTCTCTTCTACAATGTCATCGAACACATGTACAAGATATGTTGCACTTCATAAATATCACCAAAGCGGGCTTATCTATTACGCTCCTATATCAAGAATAATATTGAGTCCTTTGTTTCAAAGTGGCAAATATTTTTTCCTCTCTTTTATCCCCTTTTTTTTTAGAATTTAGTATATATGAAATATAATACATATGCAGAGTTGTGCCTCATGTGTCTCAAATTGAGAGCTGTGTCTATGGACAACCATTAATAGGGCCCTATAATTTATGCATACTTTGGAGATGCATTACTTAAACTATGCAAAAGACAATTCCCCTCAACATATACAAGTTGGATACTAGAATAATACTCCAAAAGACCAAAATATAAGAGATGAAAAGTATGCAACAAATCAACCATAAGCATGCCAATTTTCTCATCACATACGTCGTGGTGTGCTCGGTTGCTCCAAACGCAAAAGGAGTGGGCTGCTACATGAGGAGAGAGAAAGTAGAGAGAGAAACCTGTGCAAAAATTTGGAGAAGAAGATGGAGAAGCTGAAGTTGAAGAAGTCCCAATCAAGTTATGAGAGATTTGGAACTAAGTCTTATTGATAAGTGACTTTTAGGTCATTTGGGCATGTTCACACATGGCCAATGACCAAAAGTCATAAAAATAATGTAAATGCCTATAACTCCCCAATTTGGGGTCCAAAAAATATAACAAAAATATGTTTGGAAAGCTCTAGAAGAGAGCATTCACATGGAAGGTATACAAAAGGAGAGTCCTTGGGGCCTTTATCCCAAACAACCTCCCACTTAAACGACCAAGGAGGCTCCTTTAAGCTAAGTAACTCCCACCATTTGTATACATAGCTGATGTTGTGCCTTGGGTAGACACTTCGTGAGAGCATCTGCACGATTCTGTGAAGTATTGACCTTGATCAAAGTGATCAAGCCATCCTCTAACACCTCTCTGATGAAGTGATATCTCACATCAATATGCTTTGTGCGAGCATGAAACATGGCATTCTTTGCCAAACATATGGGCCTATGGCACTCTGGCTATCGCATCCAAGAACAGGTGCCTTTTCAAGCATCCTAAACTCATTGCAGAGGCGAGCTAACCAAATGGCTTCTTTGGAAGCCTCTGTAGCTGAAATATATTCAGCCTCTGTAGTAGATAGTGCAACTATCCTCTGATGTCTAGAGCACCATGAAATAGCTCCACCTGCAAGGATGTATACATAACCACTTGTGGACTTGCGTATGTCCACATCACCTGCCATGTCTGAATCACAAAATCCTTTTAACTCCAATGCACCCTTTCCATAACATAAGCATTTAGTTTTGGACCCTTTCAAATATCTCAAGATAGATTTGACTGCCTCCCAATGAGCTCTACCAGGATTAGCCATGAACCTGCTAACTCCCACTGCATGAGCAATGTCTGGCCGAGTGGCAACCATAGCATACATAAGTGAACCACAAGCTGATGCATATGGAACACTCTTCATGTAATTGGCTACATCATCATTTTTGGGACAGTCATCCTTGGAAAGCTTAACATGTGGCTGCAATGGCACTCCAAGAGGCTTAGCATCAGCCACATTAAATCTGTCCAGCACTTTTTCAATGTACTTTTCTTGGGATACCTGCAAAGTATGCTGCTGCCTATCCCTTTTTATACACATACCAAGAATATGCTCAGCTTCCCCAAGGTCTTTCATTGAGAATGCAGAGTTCAGTTGCTGTTTTAGAGAATTCAGAGTGCTCTTTTTCTTCTCAGCCAGCAGCTTATCATCTACATACAGTACAAGAATAATTGGGCTTCCATCTTCATCCTTTTTGGTGTACAAACAGTGATCTGCATGGCTTCTTTTAAACCCATGCTTGAGCATAAATGCATCAAACTTCTTATACCATTGTCTGGGGCTTGTTTCAGCCCATATAAGCTCCTTTTCAGTTTGCATACCAGATGCTCTTTTCCAGGAATGGCATATCCTTCTGGCTGTTTCATGTACAGCTCTTCATCTAAATCACCATGCAAAAAGGCTGTTTTAACATCCATTTGGAATAATTCCAAATCCAAGGCAGCTGTGAGAGCAAACAACACACATAAAGTGGTCATTTTCACCACTGGAGAGAACACTTCTTGGAAATCAATGCCCTCTTTTTGTGCATATCCCTTAGCAACCAGCCTTGCCTTATACTTGGGTTTGCCATCAACAGTTTTGATTTTGTACACCCACTTGTTGGGAATGGCCTTCCTTCCTTTGGGTAACTCAACCAAATCCCAAGTATCATTTGCATGCAAGGCCTTTATCTCTTCCTGCATGGCTAACTCCCACTTCTTCTTGTGCTCAGATAGCTTTGCCTCTTTATAAGTAAGAGGTTCACCCTAATCTGATAACATAATATAATGTATAGAGGGATCATATCTATTCACTAGCCTCCTAGGACGTATATATCTTTTTACCCAACGATCCACATTACCAGGCAATGGATCTACATCAAGAGGTACATTAACTTCTTCATTGTTAACGGGCTGCTGTACATCATTTCCAGCCCTGTTTTCAGCATGAATAGGTGGCTGCATATGCCGTTTAGGAGCATCATTTTGATGTGCAGCATCATCTGGCTCAATAACCACGGGCTCATTGTCATTTCCAGCCATATGTGGTGCATCCCGAGGGTTCATATCAGATTTAATTGGTGGCTGTACATGCTGAAATTTGACCCTTTTATGGTCATCATTAGAGGCACAATTGTTTTTTAGCAACCTTGCCTCATTAAATACAACATCTCGGCTGTGTATTACCTTCTTGAGTTGAGGTAGCCAAATCCTGTAGCCCATTTCACCTTCATCTCCATAACCCATGAAGATTCCTTTCATGGACTTTGCATCTAACTTGCTTCTCAACTCAGGCCTTATATGCACAAAAGCATCACAACCAAAGATGCGTAGGTGGTCATATGAAGTTGGTTTGTAAGACCAAACTTCTTCTGGAATGCCACCTTTTAAGGATATATGAGGGGATCGATTGCAAACATGAACTGCAGTTTTCAAAGCCTCTCCCCAAAATCAAGGAGGGAGATTAGCTGTGGACAGCATGCATCTCACCCTCTCACATAAAGTCCTATTGTACCTTTCAGCCACACCATTGGAAGAGGAGCTATATGGGACTATTAGCTCCCTCTTAATATCAAGATTTTCACAAAATCTATTGAGTTCAGCACTTGTAAACTCACCCCCATTATCTGTACATAAGCATTTCAGCTTTCTACCTGTTTGGGTGGTCACAAATGCATGAAATTTCTTAAATGCAGCAAAGGCTTCATCTTTAGATTTTAACAAATATACCCAAAGCTTCCTTAGAGTAGTCATCAACAAAAGAAACAAAGTAAAAAGCACCCCCCATAGATTTTGTGGGAATGCTAATGTCTAGCTTCATTTCGCTCTTATAATTGAAATTGTCATTAAACTTCTAATCAGCATCTTACACTCAATAAATACATGCACAGGAAAATTTTGGGCAATGATATTGACCATTGAACTAATAAAATCAAAATTAAAAAACTAAAAAAAGAACAATTACTTTCTTAAAAATCTTTTAGTTTACCTCAAACTTAAGTCTTTACCTCAAGCTCAAGTCTTGACATCAAGCTATGCCGGAGGATCTATAGATTATCATCCCATGGGCCTCTACATCATAGAGTGATTTGGGCCACTCTCCAAAGAGAGATTGCCGATGCTTCATAGAGTGATTTGGGCTACTCTCAAAAGTCATGAGATATGATCAGAGATGGACCGAGTTGTGTGAGTCCATCCTTTTATGGAGAGAAAGATTGTTACATAAGCCAATAGTGAAAAGTACAACAGATACCTAAAGCTATTAAAGTATTTTACCGATGATAGAGACCTACTAGGTCATCTAGAGACATAATGATTGATCTTGAAATGTGACCATGCCAATATAGGCATTCTTAATTAGATGTATAGATGCATGCAACATGAATTAAAACTCCAAGCCATGATTAAAATCACTCTAGTTAGTCATGCAAGACTCCAAGCCACATACTTACCATGGAGAATATTGATGAGATTCCACAAGCGATACTAGCTTCTTATGCATTGGAAAACTCTCTTACCCTCTTTTTACAACACAAGGTTTACTCTCCTGTTTCCAATATTTCATGTATTGACCTTTACATCTAGAGTCAAGCATATGAAAGCTGCTCATCATAGGCATGGTGGCCTCCCCATAGTTCTAGGCCATGACATTTCATTATTTCCTTATTGTCATGGGCCCTTGTATGATTATCCTTTATTCCTTTCTTTTGTTTTATCCTCACATTGAACTATTGTTACGCAAGATGCAACTTTCTTGGTGTCATAGACCTCATTGGCCTAGCGAAGACATTAACAAATTGTATTATGACTCTCTCTCTGTCTACACTTCTATCTCACACCATGCTCATTCGGCTTCGATGACATGCTCCTCCACTTCACTTCTGAGCTATCAAGAGACTACACCACATAGTAGAGAAGTTCAGAGATCTATACCAACATCTTCATCAAATAGCTTCGCTAACCTACAGAACAGGCTGCTACCCATTCTTTTCATTTCATGATATATACTATAGAGCCGTGGAGATAGAGCCCCGCTCAAAGAAACCACTTTCATGAATGAAAATCAACTAAAAGATGGGCGTCGCCACTGTATGATAGGTTCTCTATTATCGGATGATCAAGTTCTTAATTCAATTAAATTCACGAATTAAACCGAAATAGAGCAGAAAATGTAAAGTTTCTACTTTCAAATTAGCATAGTGAGACGGTATTATAAATATAAATGCACTATTCCCTCTGTTGTCAGCTCTTTGCTAAGAAGCTCGTCGAGAAGATAGCATTCATGAATTATTCTGATCAATGAAGATAATATGAAGGCGCAAGGGACTATAAATGAATGGGACGGAGAGAAGCAAACAAGTGCCTGGAAACAATGTCGAGGACATAGTCAGGATTCTCAGGAGAGCCAAAGCTGGATTGGAGAGTAGTCAATAGCTTGAACCGTTTGCCTCTGCCAGAACGGCATGGAATCGCGTCTTCCTGGGTTTCCATCTCCATGTCTGTCATGACGTATTTCTTCCCGCGGCTGCTGCAAAGACATCAACCATCCCGCAGAAACAATTTATCCGACCATCTTATAATCGAACATGTAGGGTAACAACTCGGTCATACACTACACACTCGAGGATGGAGTGAGCATTGGACAATCAGACTGCTCCCACGCTTTTTTTTTTTTTAAAGGAAGTTCGATCTTGAGGTCTAATGTCTCCCGAATTACTTCGAATTTTTTATTTTTTATTTTTTTTGAAATGAAGGTTCGGCCGAAGCTTACTTCCCCGGACTTTAACTTTGAAATTGCAACTGTACAAGGAAGGGCATAGTATCCATGGGACCCCCTTATCTCACAAGAACAGGGGTTTACAAGACTGGTTTAAACGGCGGTCAACACTATCGCAGGGATAGACAAACGGTGGCACTCAGTCACAATGCAAGAACTTTCCAGATTACATGTCCCTTACATGTTGCTGCTAGGGATTGAACCCTCGCCCTCGCCTCAAGAGGCGAGAGGCCCAACCACTAAGCCAGCGAACTAGGACTACTTCGAATTAATTGAATTCTCCCGAATTACTTCGAATTAATTGAAAGTACAATTCAAGGGAGGGATAATACTCATGGGATTTCTAGTATTTCGAATGAATTGAAAGCACAATTCAAGGCAGGGATAATACTCATGGGATTTCTAGTATCTCACAAAGAAGAGGTTAGACACCTTACACGATCACGATTACAGAGCTCGAAAGCCCGCTAGAGTAGAATTTAAGAAGGGACAACCCTAAGGACCAACTGATTTAGAAAAAATGAACTCGACCAAAGGCCATTGTCAACAAGTTCCCAAAAGTCAAAATACACTACCCAAAAGCCATATATCATCCTCCCATATAGGAAGGGAGTGTCCTCCAACCCTTGGGGATTAAACCCCTGCCCCGCACATCGAAGGCAGCTAAGTTATCCACCACAATGCTTTTTCTTTCTTTCTTTTTCAGCATGTTCCTCCATCCTTTTAATTCACACTATGCGCCGTTATGACAGTTAGGATTTTTTTTGGGGGTTTTTTTTTTGTAAGCTTAAAATTTGAAAGAACAACACATGCACGCAAGGGCTTTTTTTAATTCTTATGGTTCATGTCAAGAGGATTTACAAATCTTCAATCTTAGACTTCTATTTTTTTAAGCCAATTTTTTAAGTCATTCATTAATTATGATGTCAAGTGGATCTACAAATCTTTAATTTTAGACTTTAATTTTCCATAAGTCAATTTTTTTAATTCATTAATTTATTGTGTCTCACCAAGCTTAATTTTGTTCCAAGAAAGAAAAATTACCACAATATGGGTCTCTAATATTTTATATTTCCTAAGTGCTGATGAACATTCTCGTTGTGGAACTTTAATTTAGCGTTATTATTTCTACTACTTAATATGAATACACATCCAAGAGGAGTTGGTCCATCTTATTTTTTATGGAATATCCTTCCCTTTATGCTTTAATCTCGTACATATTTTCACCATTATTCTCTTAAGTCAATCCTTTGTTATGGCTCTTAGTGATTGTTAAGCAAATTTTACTATCCAAGGTACTAAATACAAGCAATACAACACTCAAGCAATCCAAGGTACTAAATACAAGCAATACAACACTCAAAAGTCAACAATGTGCATCTCCATTCGTGGCAATCAAGCTAGAAATTAAACTTGATGTAGTTGTCTCTAACTTAAAGCTTTTAATAGTGTTCTCTTTTCATCATTGTTTTAGTGAGTCGATGTTAAAGAAAGATGATTTCAACACACATCTTTAGCTAGACCCATCCTAAAGTCGCTTGTGTGTTGAAACATAATTGCATTATTTTAATAGCATATTATGAGCCGTGAATGAGTTTTCTGTATTTGAAGCACGTCCTTTGTTGCAAATGAAAATGTAGAGATGTGTATAGTTCTAATGTTGAGATCCAAAAGTCGTCTTCCATGTAGAAACCATTTATGTTGCCATATGAAAGCTAGCCATGAAAATAGCAAAATGCCTTCTCTATTGAAAAGTTGAAAGTTTTCAATTCATTGAGATTGGCAATATTTTAGGTAATACTTATATTGTATACACCTAGATATGTTGTCAAATCTTTTTGAACTGTTTAATTTTGGATTCTAGTCCTTCTCCCTTACTTTGATTCTAATGAGCCACCAGGTGATGGTCTTCCACACAATTTAGAACTCAAGTAAGCATTATGCCATTATAAAACTTAGAAATCTAGTATGCAATAAGGACTCAAAATTCTCATTAAGCTCATTCTCAAACAATGCACAAACACTCAAAGTGGATAATAAATAGATAATTTGTGATAGTATGCAAATAATGTCGATTTTAAAAATGCAACTATTAAACATCCAACTTTGATGAATTAGACATGATTCTCATGTTGAATAGTCTTGTTAAGATCCTAGTCTCCATTCTAGAGAATGGTCTATGACTCTCCACCCAACCTACCATTGTTTAGAAAACCATAATTCACAACAAAAGAAACCATAACAACTAAGAAGATTGAAGAAAAAATAGGTTTTGAGACCATAGAAAGAGACTCATTGATCCCAAAAGTTGAAGCCAATTGGCCACATGGTTTGTGGGCCAAAGTGCAAGAAGAGAGATGGAAGAAAACTGAGGAGGATGTCCCTCCCTTTGAAGAACTAGAACTTCTAGGAATCTGCCTAAGATGGAGTAGGAAGAAGATTGTGAGGAATTATCTAGTCTGGATCAAGATAGGGGAGGAAGCAATTATTCTAACTACACTTCCTAATTACATGGGTGAATAGGAACAAAAATCCAAAATTTTTCATGCCCCAACAATAAGAGGTGAGGAAAAGAAATTCTCAGAGGAAAAATCAACCACATTGCAAGAGTTGAAAAGAACTAAAGTTCAATGTCCAATAACCCTGGAAGAAATTTTGCAAGTCAAGCCTCATCTATGGAAGAGACTAGCTAATCAGCTAAATTTGGATAAACAAAACATATCAGAAGGAAAGGCGGAGACAACACCAACTATTAAGATATTAGTAGATAAAGTTGGAGATTTTAGAGAACTAATAGAAACGGAATGGGAACAAGAATATGAAAGCATAGAAAAGGAACCTCAATTAAAGGAATTAGATAGGGAAGACACCAAGGAAAATAGAAAAACATTCCCCATATAAGAATATCAAGAAAACCCTAGAAAGGAGACTAATGAAACCGTGGATGAAACTTACCAAATGAACATTTTGAAGTACTAGAACATTTTGAGAGATATGAAGCAGAGGAAAGAAAAGTAGCTATTCAAATGTCTAAGAGAGAGGCACATGATGGAAAAAAATGATAACAAAGAACATACCAAGAAATTCATAGTAACTTTCGAGGGAGATGAAGAGAGATGCACATACATAGGCAAACATGTGTCTGTAGAAGAGGAACAAAAACTCATAACATTAATTCGAGAATATAGGGATGTATTTGCTTGGACCTACAAAGAATTCTCATAGAATTCTTTGTAGATCCATCAATATGTGCTCATAGAATTATTATGACTCCTAACGCAAAACCATCTAACCAAAGGCCTTACACTTACAATGATGTATATTCCACCAAAATTAAAGAAGAGATAGAAAATTTTTTGGCAACTAGATTTATATATGAGATCGAACACACCGAATTCGTTTCTCCTTTGGTGGTCGTACCAAAGAAAAATGGAAAACTTAAGGTTTGTATTAACCTTAAAAAGGTTAATTTTGCCATCATTCGAGATAGTTATCCATTCCCATTACATACCATCTTTTGGAAAGGGTAGCCAGCAAGGAAGTGTACAACTTCCTTGATGAGTTTTCATGATAGAATCAAGCAGTTATTGCTACTAAGGACCAACATAAGGCCACCTTTGCTATAGAATGAGGAGTATATGCTTTTAGGGTTATGGCTTTCAATTTAACTAATGCCCTAGAAACTTTCCAAAGACTAATGTGTCATGTGTTCAAAGAATTCCTCAAAAAAAAAGTACGGAAGTCTATGTAGACGATTTATGTACATACTCTTCTCAACACACTACCCACATATCTGAATTAAGAAAAATGTTTGACAAATGTAGGCAATATAGAGTATGTCTGAATCCGGAGAAATGTGTCTTCATGGTGAGAGAGGGAAAAATATTGGGACATATAGTGTCCAAGAATGGTATCTCTACCAGTGAAGATGAGAGCAAAGTTATTCTAGATTTGCCAAGACCTAAGAATGTAAAGGAAGTTCAAGCATTTATGGGTCATTGTGGATATTATTACCAATTTATTCACATGTATGCCATAATTTCAAAACCCTTATACAAATTGTTGACTCAATTTACTTGGACAGAAGAGTGCAAAAATGCATTCAAGGAATTAAAGAGGAGATTGAGTTTAACACCAATATTGAAGGTGCCCAATTGGGACAAACCATTCCATATACATGTGGATGCATCTAATTTTGCCATTGGATGCATCTTAGCACAATGCCTATGCTAGTGGAAAACTTAACCAAGAAGAACACAATTACACTATGACTGAACGAGAGGGTCTAGGGATGGTCTACACTTTAAAGAAATTTATACATTACCTCCTAACCAACAAGTTCAAGTTCTTTATTGATCACCAAACTCTATTATACTTGGTCAACAAACATTGTAATACTGGAAGGCTAGTCAGATGGTTTCTACTATTAATGGAATTTGATTTTAAGGTAGTAGTCAAGAAGGGAGATATTAATGTAAGAGTGATCATTTGTCTAGGATGATGCACGAAGAACCACCAACTAGAGTAGCGGATGAGGTACCCAACACTTATTTGTTCAACCTAGAAGTATTTCCTGAATGGGCTGAAAAATTGGTGCCTATACTAACACATGGACCAAGTCATAGGATCAATGCAACTAGAGACCAAGAACTTTGGAAAGTACAAAATCTACACAGTTACAGGAAGCTTATATTACAAGGACTCTAATGGAATACTTCTAACATGTGTCAAAGATGAGAAAAGAACTAGTTTAATTAAACAAGCCCACGAGAAAAAATGGAGAACACATAAAGGAGTTAGTGGAACCACATAAGATTTAAAGAGACAAGGAGTGTATCGGTTGAACATGCAAAAAGATGTACATGAATATGTAACAAGTTGTCACACGTGTCAAGAATCTACACCCGAGGAACATTCATGCTTATGCTATTCGATTATAGCACTTCAGTGGAGTAAATAACTAGTATATTTTTTGAAATCGCAAACTTATCTGGAAGGAGCGAGTCTAGCAAGGAAAAGAACCTTAGAAGAACAAAGCAAAGACTATGTAATAGTGGGAAAGCACTTGTTCAAAAGAGGAAAAGATAATCAACTATGAATGTTTGTGCATGAAGGAGAATACTTGCCCATATTAGATGTTGAGCCGTCAAAGTCAAGTTCGTCAAAGTCAAAATGGTTAAAGTCAAAGTGGTCAACTATAGAATAGGTCAAAGGTCAAAGTGATGTCATTGCATGCGATGTAGAGGGGTGCAAAAGTGCAAAGTAGTGCACAGATGGTGTACAAGTGATCGTGAACAAGGGTGCATAGGTAGTGCACAAACATTTGTTTATGATAGTTTGCTGAGAAGCTGAATGGAGGTTGCAAGATTGTCTTCCTGTAAGGTTTTCAAGGGTTTTGAAGTGTTTGGAAGGTTTTGGTGAACCCTCCTTTAGGCACACATATGGAAGAAATAAAGACAAAAGTGAAGGTATATGAAGAGGGAGCAGTACATAAAACTATATGTATGGTCCCCCATTTAAAATTTTGTTTTTCTCCTAAAGTCACTACAGAACAAAATAGGGAGTTGTTGGTTGTACACACTTTTAGACATTCTTGAGACATCAAAGTGAGCACCAAGATATGATATCAGTTAGGAGGAGTGTATGTAAGTGAATCGACACACAAAGCATGGACATTATTCTTGGAGTTAGATGAAGCATGTGAGAGCATATTCTACACTAGGAGAGAAGAGCAAGAGACATTGAGCAGTGTGACGCAAAGAAGCAAGAGAGAGCAAAGTGTGCAAGAAGTGTGATCTAGTGTGCAAAGAAGGAGTGCAGAGAGCCAGTGAGGAAGGCAAACAAGGGTGGCACAAGGTACAATTGAGGAGGTGTGCGCATGGACAGAAGGTGTCCCTCCCTCCTACCCTATTGGAAGCTTGAGTGCAAGGTGTGCACAAGAGCAAGCTCCTAGAAAAGGTGGAGGTTTGGTGTAGAGAAGGTTGGCGGCATAAGGAACTTTGGGTATCTTGTAACCTTGTGTGTGTGTGTGCGTACTCTTTGGGATTAAGCACTCCACATAGAGAACAATTGGTCTTGTTCTATACATCATTATTGTATTTTCTCTTTGTGATCAATATACAGAAGCTTCCGGTGTCTGTGTTTCACTTCTTCTTCTTCTTCCTTCTCTTACAAATACTCAAGTCCCTTTTTGCACAAGAATCCCCCAACAAAATTTGGCACACCCAATGGGATCATAAGGAGGCTTGAGCATAGGAGAAGCAATAATTGCAAAGTGTAGAAGGAGTGCAAGGATACCGACAATGCTAGTTTGAGAGGTAATCCTTCTTCCATTTGGAATTCTCTTAGCCTCAGAGGAGAATGAGCAGATCATGACCACAAACCCAGTCTCAAACGTTGAGGGTCCCTTGCAAAGCAACAAGAAGAAAAGCTATTCGAAGGGCAACCAACCCTCTATCATCAACATCCTCAGTAAGAAATATGGTGGCTCAGGTAGACCTAGAAACTCTACTTTCTAGCTTAAATATCAAATTTCCCTCTTTTAGAGGATTATCACATGAAGACAACGATGAACATGTTAGAAGCTTTTTGGCCTTATGTAAAACAACTTTAGAGGGGTTAGCGGATAAATGGTTTAGTCAATTCACAAAAAATCATTTCACTATGTGGGAATTAATGAAGGATGCTTTCAAAACACAATTCCAACAAGGGAATATAGTAGAAAACATTATTGAAGAGTTAGAAAATCTAAAACTAGGTCCTTGGAAGACATTTCTAGAATTTGTCACTAGAGCCAAGGCATTGATGGCTAAATTACTAGACCCTCCCCATGACTTCTTCATCAAGAAGTGGTTGGCTAAACCACTTCCAATCTCAATACAGTGTAAAATTAAAGAGTTAGTGCTACCTACAACAACAATTAATGAGTTCATTAATACAACCACAAGATTGAAGGAGATTAGGCATCAATATGGGACAAGCTCCTCTAGTCTATCATATCCTATAGAATTTGAGGACCCATTAATTCAATTAAGGAAGGAACTTGAGAAATTGAAAAGGAACAAACCCCACAAAGAGGAGGACAGTGTGGTAACTCAGCTAAGGCGAGAAATTGAGGCCTTAAAGCTACAAAAAGATGAAAGCCCAAGTAGAAGAGTTAGCACAACTCCGACAAGAATTACAAGAACTGTGTGGAGGGGGCATAAAAAATGGACTGTGGTGCACCATGTGTAGCAAATAGGATCATGTGGTAAGTGAATGTCCTCTTTTAAGTGTGACTTGCCAATTATGCAAGAAAAAATGGTCATGAGGCCCAAGAATATGAGTCAAGAGGGATGCCTACACAAACATATTGGGGACAAGCAAGTCAAAGTAAAAAATGGTCAAAGTCAAAGTGGTCAACTATAAAATTGGTCAAAGGTCAAAGTAATGCCATTGCAAGGGATGCATAGGGGTGCAACAGTGGTGGTGCACAAGTGATTGAGAACAAGGGTGCACAGGTAGTGCACAAATAGTTGTTTATGATAGTTTTGCTAAGAAGTTGAATAGAGGTTGCAAGATTGTCTTTCTATAAGGTTTTCAAGGGTTTTAAATTGTTTGGAAGGTTTAGGTGAACCCTCCCTTAGGCACACATATGGAAGAAATAAAGAAAAAAGTGAAGGTATATGAAGAGGGAGCGGTATGCAAAAGTGTATGTATGGTCTCCCATTTAAAATTTTGTTTTTCTCCTAAAGTCACTACATGACAAAATAGGGAGTCGTTGGCTACACACACTTTTAGACGTTCTTGGGACATCAAAGTGAGCACCAAGATATGATATCAATTAGGAGGAGTGTACATAAGTGAATCGACACACAAAGCATGGGCATTATTCTTGGAGTTGGACAAAGCAAGTGAGAGAATAGTCTATAATAGGAGAGAAGAGCAAGAGACATTGAGCAGTGTGATGCAAAGTGTGCAAGAATTGTGATCTAGTATGTAGAGAAGGAGTGCAAAGAACCAGTGAGGAAGGAAAACAAGGTGGCACAAGGTACAATTGAGGAGGTGTGCACATTGACAGGTGTCTCTCCCTCCTACCCTATTGGAAGCTTGAGTGCAAGGTGTGCACAAGAGCAAGCTCCTAGAGAAGGTGGGGGTCTAGTGCAGAGAAGGTCGGCAGCATAAGGAACTTTGGGTATCTTGTAACCTTGTGTGTGTGTGTGTACTCTTTGGGATTAAGCACTCCACACAGAGAACAATTGGTCTTGTTCTATACATCATTATTGTATTTTCTCTTTGTGATCAATATACAGAAGCTCTCGGTGTTTGTGTTTCACTTCTTCTTCTTCTTCCTTCTCCTACAAATACTCAAGTCCCTTTCTGCATAGGAAAAAATAATCAACTATGAATGTGAGTGCATGAAGGAGAATACTTGCCCATATTAGAGACGATACATGCGGGAGCAGCGGGAGGTTATTTTTCAACTGGCAAGACTGATAAAATGATTCTCTTTGCAGGCTTATGCTGGGAAAGACTACATATGAATGCCAAAACTTATGTACAAAGTTGTGATATGCCAACCAACAATACGACAAGATAACATGCCTATGAAACCAATGGTTAGTGTGAGAGCTTTATCTAGATGGGGAATATATTTTATTGGTCCAATTAATCCCCCATCAAGAGGATCTCATGCATAATACATCATAGTAGCCATAGACTACTTAACTAAGTGGGTAGAAGCTAAAGCCACTAGGAAGAATTATGCCCAAACCATTGCTAAGTTCTTGTTTGAAAACATCTTCACTAGATTTGGACTATCTATAGAGATCATAAGTGATATAGTAACACACTTCATTAATAAATTCATTGAGTCACTCAAGTGATTCATAAAAATTCAGCACTCTATCACTCACAAGTTAGTGGACAAATGAACAATTGAAATAAAGTGTTATGCATGGTTCTTACTAAGATATTAAACAATGGCAGATTTGACTTGGATAAACAATTGCATCATGCAATTCGGGCATTATGCATAGCTCATAAAACAACTATAGGAACAACACCATTTCATCTACTTTATGCCCAGAATGCAAATTTACCAATTAATTTCTTCATTCTTACTCTTCGAGTAGTTGAGAAATATGAATGAACAGGAAATGAGTTGTCCAAGAAATTGGCTCAAATAGAGAGGTTGCATGAAACTAGATTACAAGTGGTGGCAAGCATTTATGTTGCTAAGTAGAGACAAAAAGCTTATTATGATGCTCACATCAAAGATAAAGGTTTAAGAGTTGGAGACCTAGTGCTTGTCTACACTTTGAAATAACATGCAAAAAAGCTACAACAAAGAGGATATGGTCCTTTGATCATAAATCACATCGCCTCATGTGGAGCTATTAACCTAGCTACATTGAATGGAGACATACTACCCAATTACATAAGTGGTTGTAAAGTTAAAAATATATGGAGCCTTTGAAAAAATAAATATTGACAAGACTCTTAGGAGTAAAAAATTGAAAAAAAAAGAAGAAGAGAGAATAAGAGAAGAAGCGAGACTAGAAGCCCTAGTGAGAATAAGAAAACTTAAGGAATGGATCAAAGAACGGGATGAGAGATACTTACAAGGTGAAGACCCTATTCCAATGTCAAATTATCATGCCACGAACATTAAAACCCTAGGAAACACACCAAGGTAACCTTATCTAAACCAAGTAATTGGATAGGAAGAATATCATCCGACTGATTCTTTGATTGATATAGGAGAAGCTCTAAAATTGGAGAATTAAAGATGCTACTCACTCCAACAAAAGCCTACATGATAGGGATTGGAGGTAATATCATTTAATGTGTAGGAGAAGTAACCCTATCAACTTAGGAAATAATACCATGCAACAAAGACTTTTGGTATGTAAATGCAATGATCTACTAGAAGACCTAGGACAAGATTGGATTTATGAACACGAGGTTACAATAAATTTGGCTCAAGGATATATTTCAACCAAGATAGAACATAGATGAAGTATTTTGATGGAGATGCACCATAGTGTGCTCTCCTTTTAGAGAGCTCCACAATGATATCCTCGGAGTAGAAAACCGAGCTCCAAGCAATGTCGCACATGCAATTCTAGAGAGAGGCTGCAGAATATGCAAAAAAAAAACAGTACAGAGGGAGCACGAACACAGATTTCTTAGGTGTTAAAAATGAAGTCGAACTTATAGCCTGTGGCTGACCAGGCCACTATATGTTTTAATAAAGAACATACAAAGAAGTGTCTGGTGGCCGTTTGGCCTTTCATGTGGACAATAACGGTAACAATCTCCCATTAAAGGCCAATATGGCCAAAGTAACTATGGGAGAAAAATAAAGAATGATAAAGAATACCTAAGTGTAAGTATATAGGCTATACCTCCCACCTGATGGGCATGCTACACAGTATACAAGTGACTGTGTACGATCATGAATCAAGTAACCCCCATCAAGTGACAACAATGTTGAAAGCTATCCTGTGGTAGAGCTTTAGTCAAAGCATCTCCAGCATTATCTCGAGTGTGAACCTTCTCAAGAATAATGCGCTCAGTGGCTAAGCAATCTCTAATAAAGTGATAGCTCACCTCAATGTGCTTGTTCTTTGCATGATAGACCGGATTCTTAACCAAAGCAATGGCACTTTGACTATCACTGAGAAAACGAGGTACATGCTAAGGTAAACCCATATCACAAACAAGACAAGAAAGCCACAATGCTTCCTTACATGCCTCACTTGCTGCACCATACTCCGCTTCTATGGTGGAAACAATTGTACATTCTTGAAGATGAGATATCCAAGAGATAGCACCTCCAACAAAATGAAAAATGTACCCTGATGTAGACTTATGATTGTCTACACAACTAGCATAGTCAGAATCTGTGTAACCAATAATGGATGCTTTCCCTCTACCTAAGCATAGACACTTGTCCTTAGTGCCAGTTAGATATCTCAAAATCATCTTGATCGCTTCCCAATATTTCTTGCCAGGATTAGACATATATTTGCTCACAACTCCCACTACAAATGCAATGTTTGGTCTCATAGCTACCATAGCATACATGAGACTACCAACAATCGACTGATAGGGAACTTTGGTCATGAATTCCTTTTCCTCATCTGATTTGGGGCAATCATCCTTGCTCGATTTCACATATGTGGATAAAGGTGTACATAATGCCTTTCCACCTTGCATATTGAACCTATGAAGTACTTTGGATATGTACTCACTTTGAGACAAGTATATGCATCTTTTACTCCTATCACAAGTAATGTGCATACCAAGAATATGTTTGGCATGTTAGATATGCTCAATACTCCACCCTCATGTGACCACAAATGATCCATGGTGCTCTAAGTTGTAAGGCCCCCATTATGAGGAGAAGCCATTATGAGAGCCCGGACATTTGTGGAACCCTAACTTCCAAGTTAGATGAGGTCTATGTGTGACCGTTGATGGTTATAGATGATCTTTGTGAGCCTAGCCGTCAGGTTAGGTAGGGCATAAACTTCCAGGCCATTGGGTTATCATTTAAGGTGAAAATAAAGGCCCTGTGGCATCGCGCGGTTTCCCCATAGAACCTTAATGGGGGGAGTGCAGAGGGGGGCTTGCCCCCTTCTGCGGGGTCCGGGGGGCCTATCCCCCCGGCCCGTAGGGCCGAGACGGTAGGACTTCTGGTCATGGAGATATTGTCGGATCATATATTTTACAGACTAATTTGTATCTCCCGACTACGTTTATCTATACCGAACCGCCTTGTAAAAGCTATATAAGCACAGCCCAGGTTGAGCTTTATATAGCATTGCGCACTAGTAAGCCCTTCATCTAGAGTCTGTCTAGATCGCCATCTAAGCTCCACAGTGGGAGCGCACGGGTGGACAGCACCATCATTGTAACTGCATTATGCTTTGCAATCTGAGAATTTGAGTTCTCTACCTCTCAGTCTGCGTCTATCTTTGTCTGCGTTTTTCTCTCAACTCTGTCTACAGGTCTATTCCGCTGTGCTGTTATTTTCTTACATGGTATCAGAGCTCAGGAGGCTCTGAGTGGTGCAGAAGTAGAAACGCAGAGGTTGCAGAGTTCTGAACAACAAAAGAGAGAAGATGTCAAGTGGTGCATCATCATCTACGACTGGGGGCCAAGGTGGTTCATCAACAGGAGTAGGTGGCGCACAAGCAGGAGCATCAATGATGCCGATCATACCAACATTGCGGATACGGCCACCAGCCTTCACAGAAGGTAAACTTGATGGTACGAACTACACCCTGTGGAAGTTCAAAATCACTTCTATTCTTGATTCATATGAGCTTTTGGAGACTGTTCTTGGGACTGATCATGAGCCTCAAGAAAGACCTTATCCAAATACTCCTGGTCGAATGATTCCTCCTGATGCTGATCTTCTACGTGCTTGGAAACGTAGAAATGCAGATGCACTCTGTGCTCTTGTTACAAGTACTTCTGATAGTGTTCTGACTCTCATTCAGCATACTACGAAGGCATGTGAAGCATGGAACATATTGAGAAATCAATATGAAACTCGTAATCAGACACGGATTCAGAACTTGGAGAATCAGCTTGCAGCAGAACGGTTTGCTGATGGGGAGACTGCAGAGGTGTTTATCACTCGCATAAAGAATCTACGAGATCAAATGGCGGGAGCAGGTGTTCAAAAGTCAAGTGAAGAGCTAGCTCGACGTTGTCTTCGAATTTTTCCACTGAAGTTTGATGGTCTGGTAACTGCTCTTAACACTCAAATCAGACCTCAACCACTAACTTTTGAAGAATTCAGTGCCTTACTAATGGAGGAGGAGTTGCGGCTCAAGGCAAGGAGTGGTGGTAGCAAAGGAGATGCTGCATTCACAGCAAATGCCAAAGGAGGCAAAACAGACTCTTCAAAAGATGGAGACAAAAAGAAGAACGACAAAAAGAAGTTCAAGGGAGAGTGTTTCCACTGCAAGAAGAAGGGACACAGAATCCAAGACTGTCGCATCAAGAAGGCAGAAGAGAAGAGTGGCTCTTCAAAAGGTGGCAAGGGCAAGGAGTCTGCCAACACAGCAGAAACAGAGCTTGAGTTATTTGTTACGATAGAGGAGGTGTGCTCCTCGGCTGAAGATTCAGGAACAGATGACTCATGGGTGTTGGACAGCGGTGCATCTCGTCACATGACGAGTAGAAAAGACCTTTACAGTTCCTTACAGCCTCTAAAGGAACCCATCACAGTAAAGGTAGGAAACAATGCAAGATGTCCTGCAGAGGGCGAAGGTACGGTTTCTTTCATTAACTCTAATGGCGATATCAAAAAGCTTTCAAATGTGCTATATGTTCCACAAATAAAACGAAATCTACTGTCAGTAGCTTCTATAACTGATCAAGGTCATCAAGTATCTTTCAGTAAGACAGGAGCTAAGATTATGGACGATAACAACAACATTGTTGGGACTGGCATAAGGAGGAACAACCTATATGAGTTGTGTGCTCTTACAGCCACTACAAATGTGGGCACAAGTAAGCTATGGCATGAGAGATTCGGCCACATTGGATACCCTGTACTGAAGGAGATGCATCGCAGAGGTATGGTTGCACACCTACCATCGATTGCAGAAATGAAGGAACCATGTGAAGCTTGCATGATGGGCAAGCAACAGAGGAAGGCATTTCCACAAGAAAGCAAGAACAGGGCAAGCTATCCTCTAGAGTTGGTGCATGCTGACTTGTGCGGAAAAATGCCTACACAGGCCTTGGGCGGATCTTCCTACTTCATGTTACTTGTCGACGACTATAGCAGGAAGATGTGGGTGTACTTCCTTCGCGATAAGGCTCAAGCTTTTGGTAAGTTTAAAGAGTGGCTTCAGCTTGTTGAAATTGAAACAGGGAAGAAGATGAAGAAATTCAGGACAGACGGTGGTGGTGAGTTCACATCAATAGAGTTTGAAGATTTCTGCAAGAGTAAGGGAATCAAGCATCAACTCACAGTGGCACATAGTCCTCAACAGAACGGTGTTGCAGAACGCCGGAATCGAACCATCATGGAGATGGCAAGGTGCATGTTGAAAGGAAAGGGTTTGCCTAATCAGTTTTGGGCAGAGGCTGTCAACACTGCTGTCTACATCTTGAATCGAAGCTACACCAAGGCACTTGATGGAAAGACTCCACAAGAAGCCTACACGGGTAAAAAGCCTTCTGTTTCCCATTTCAAAGTATTTGGAAGTGAATGTTATGTACATGTTCCAGATAGGGAGAGAAACAAGCTTCAACCAAAAAGCATAAAATGTATCTTCCTGGGGTACAGTGAAGATAAGAAGGCTTATAAGCTTTATGACCCTGAGGCTAAGAAGATCATGGCGAGTCGTGATGTGGTGTTCAAGGAGGAGCAGCCACATGCAGTGGAGGAGGATAAGAGAGCTTCCACTTTATCATCAGGCGAAGGGGCAATCCACTATGAACCTGGCCCAAGAGCTATCCCTTCTACACAAGAGAAGGAAGCATCATCTTCAGATGATGAGTCTAAAAGTCACCAACCTGCCGACACCCAAGTGGAAAAGCCATTGCCACGTTGGGTGAGGCAGCTCTATGATTCTGCAAACCCCATCCCACAGTCACTAGAATAGGTTGCAGATGGACCGAGGCGATCACAGAGAATAGAGGAACAGAGACGGGCAAGCACCCATATTGTAAACACAGCCTTGATGGCTGATCTCATTCAAGAAGAAGCGAAGGAACCAAGCAATGTGGAAGAGGCACTCCATGATCCGAATTGGAGGGCTGCCATGCAAATAGAATACAACAATATCATGAAGAATGGAACTTGGGAGCTAGTGGATCGACCCCCTAAGCGTAAAGTCATTGGCACCAAGTGGGTTTGGAAGCTAAAGTACAAGGCTGATGGTACTCTAGAAAAATATAAAGCAAGACTTGTTGCACAGGGCTACTCACAAGTTGAAGGCATTGACTTTTGTGAATCATTTGCCCCGACTGCAAGAATGACTACTATCCGAGTAGTACTAGCTATGGCTGCACATAAGCGTTGGCCAGTCTATCACATGGATGTTAAATCAGCGTTCCTGAATGGAGACCTCCAGGAGGAGGTATATGTGTCTCAGCCACCAGGGTTTGAGGCTCCCCATTCACAGAACAAGGTATGTAAGCTGAAGAAGGCATTATATGGGCTAAAACAAGCCCCTAGAGCATGGTACCAACGGATAGATAAGTATCTCTTGAATCTAGGGTTCAAAAGATGTGCTTCTGATGCTAACTTGTATGTTCTAAAGAAAGGAGGGAAGACAATTGTGCTTGTACTCTATGTAGATGACCTTGTGATTACAGGAAATGATGATGCTCTTCTTCAACAAACAAAAGATGCCCTGAGTTCAGAATTTGAAATGACAGACTTGGGCTTAATGCATTATTGCTTAGGTCTTGAAGTTTGGCAGGAACCAGGGAAGATTTTCATCTCTCAACAAAAGTATGCAAGGCAGATATTGAAGGCATTCGACATGGAGGATTGCAAGGAAATTTCTACACCCATGGAGGTCAACACAAAATTATCTATTGAAGATACTTCACCTCCAGTGGATATTGGAAGATACAGGAAATTAGTTGGAAGTCTCATCTACTTGTGCAATAGCAGACCAGACATCTCTTATGTTGTTGGAGTAGTAAGCAGGTTCTCTAATAAACCTTGCCAAACTCATTGGAAGGCAAGCATGCGGATACTCAGGTATGTGAAAGGAACCACTGATTATGGTATTCTTTATGAAGAAGGATCATCTCTTGCCGGATACTGTGACTCAGATTGGGCAGGAGATATTGATACCAGAAAATCAGTTTCTGGATATTGCTTTTCTTTAGGATCAGGGATTTTCTCTTGGATCAGTAAGAAGCAACCGACTGTAGCATTATCTTCTACTGAAGCTGAGTACAAAGCTGCATGCGTTGCAGCATGTGAAGCAGTATGGTTGAGGAGGATCCTATGGCACATAGGAATACAAGGACAAGAGGCTACAGAGTTGGTGTGACAACCAAAGTTGCATGGCCATCGCCAAAAATCCTGTTTTCCATGCACGTACGAAGCACATAGAAATCCAGTATCACTATGTGCGTGAGTTGATTGAGGACGGGGTCGTGGAGATAACCTATTGCCCTACTGAAGAAAATGGAGCAGACATCTTCACCAAGGCTCTTGGGAGAGAGCAACTTCTTCGACACTTTCCAAAGCTTGGGATTGGACCAAGGAGGTAGTTCACCATTGGGTGGACATTGAGGGGGGGTGTTAGATATGCTCAATACTCCACCCTCATGTGACCACAAATGATCCATGGTGCTCTAAGTTGTAAGGCCCCCATTATGAGGAGAAGCCATTATGAGAGCCCGGACATTTGTGGAACCCTAACTTCCAAGTTAGATGAGGTCTATGTGTGACCGTTGATGGTTATAGATGATCTTTGTGAGCCTAGCCGTCAGGTTAGGTAGGGCATAAACTTCCAGGCCATTGGGTTATCATTTAAGGTGAAAATAAAGGCCCTGTGGCATCGCGCGGTTTCCCCATAGAACCTTAATGGGGGGAGTGCAGAGGGGGGCTTGCCCCCTTCTGCGGGGTCCGGGGGGCCTATCCCCCCGGCCCGTAGGGCCGAGACGGTAGGACTTCTGGTCGTGGAGATATTGTCGGATCATATATTTTACCGACTAATTTGTATCTCCCGACTACGTTTATCTATACCGAACCGCCTTGTAAAAGCTATATAAGCACAGCCCAGGTTGAGCTTTATATAGCATTGCGCACTAGTAAGCCCTTCATCTAGAGTCTGTCTAGATCGCCATCTAAGCTCCACAGTGGGAGCGCACGGGTGGACAGCACCATCATTGTAACTGCATTATGCTTTGCAATCTGAGAATTTGAGTTCTCTACCTCTCAGTCTGCGTCTATCTTTGTCTGCGTTTTTCTCTCAACTCTGTCTACAGGTCTATTCCGTTGTGCTGTTATTTTCTTACTATTCCGACTGATAGGGAACTTTGGTCATGAATTCCTTTTCCTCATCTAATTTGGGGCAATCATCCTTGCTCGATTTCACATATGTGGATAAAGGTGTACATAATGCCTTTCCACCTTGCATATTGAACCTATGAAGTACTTTGGATATGTACTCACTTTGAGACAAGTATATGCATCTTTTACTCCTATCACAAGTAATGTGCATACCAAGAATATGTTTGGCATCCCTCAAATCCTTCATATCAAATGTCTAACTCAACTTCTTTTTGAGAATTAACAAGTCATAAGAGGACTTCCCAACAATCAACATATCATCGACATAAAGTATCAAGCATATCAAGCTTCCATTTGAGCATCTCTTTTCGTAGAGACAATGATCCTCATTGCTTCAAGAATAGCCTCGAGACTTCATAAAAGCATCAAATTTTTTGTACCATTATCTAAGGGACTCTTTAAATCCATACAAGCTCTTCTTGAGCTTACAAAATAGACTTTCCTTGCCAGAAACTACATAACCCTCTGGTTGTTCCATATAGATCTCGTCTGTAAGATTTGCATGCAAGAAAGTAATTTTCACATTCATTTGGACTAAAGCTAAGTCCTCCATTGCAAAGAATCCAAGCAACATGCGTAGAGTACTAATCTTGACAACTGGAGAGAAGATTTCCTCGAAATCAACACCATGTTGTTGCTTAAAACCCTTTGTAACAAGTCATCCATTTGGACTAGTTCTAAGTCCTCCATTGCAAAGAATCCAAGCAACATGCGTAGAGTACTGATCTTGACAACTGGAGAGAAGATTTCCTTGAAATCAACACCATGTTGTTGCTTAAAACCCTTTGTAACAAGTCATGCTTTATACTTCGGAGATGCACTATCTGATGTGAATTTCAGCTTATATACCCATTTACATGGTAAAACTTTCCTACCCTTTGGCAAAGGTACTAAATCCCAAGTACGATTCTTGTGGATGGAATCCAACTTACTCTTCATGGCACACTTCCACTTGACATGATCCTCTGATGTGAATTTTAGCTTATATACCCATTTACATGGTAAAGATTTCCTACCCTTTGGCAAAGGTACTAAATCCCAAGTACCATTCTTGTGAATAGAATCCAACTCAATCTTCATGGCACACTCCCACTTGACATGACCCTCTATCTACATAGCCTCTTTGTAGCAAGAAGGCTCATTGATATCTGTTAGCATAAACAAATCTGAACCCGGAACATATCCATGAGGTGGATGTGAGACACACGTAGAATGTCTCAATGGCTGCTGAACAAGAACATTTGTAGACTGATTTTATCAGACATTCTCTTGAATGTCCCTATGTGCAGCATTTTTATGCATGCTAACTAGAGGACTAGTATCCTCAAATTCCACTCTTCTCACTTCAACCTCCTTAATGGTCTGTTTATGTATCTTAGACTCATTGACAATGACATCACTACTTCTGATCACTCACCGTGTTTCGAGATCCCATAAGGGACATCCAAATTGTCTTTCTCGATCATATCCAAGAAAAACACATTTCTTTGACTTATGGTCCAACTTTTGTCTAAGATTCTTGGGTATATGAACATACGCTTCACACCCAAAAACTCGAAGATGATCATAATATGGTGGCTTCCCTGTCCATAATGCTTGTGCCACTTTCAGACCTTTGGCAATAGTAGGTGAAAGAGCCTTGTGAAAGGTTTGCATGATGGAGCATATAGAATACTCTATTCTAGATAGTTCTATTCATCCTTTCAACCACACAATTATGTACAACGGTATAAGGAGCTATAAACTCTCTACGAATTCCTCTAGACTGGCATAAAAGGTTGAATTCATGTGAGGTATACTCACCCCCATTATCTGAACGTAAAGATTTGAGCTTAGTTCCTCTTTCAGTCTCAACTGAAGCAAGCCATTCTGAATGTAGGGAATACCTTATCCTTCGATTTGATAGGATATACCCAAACTTTTCTAGGAGCATCATCGATGAAAGTGGCAAAGTAAAGAGAACCACCTAATGAACTTCTGGGCATAGGACCACACACATCTGTATGAACGAGATCTAAAGGCTGAATCGATGAGTCAATGTGTGTTCTATGCACATTTTTTGTTTGCTTTCCATATTGACAATGCTCACAAAATTAAAAACCAGAGAAAGATAACACATGAAAGTAGCGAAAACGAAAAAGATTTTCCATTCCACTACGAGATATATGACCCAAACGACCATGTCAAATACAAGCCATATGTTGTTCAATAACAGCTAACAAGTGTTTTTTCTGTGATACAAATAAAAGATAAAGTGAGCCAACTTTGCTTCCTTTTGCAATAACCATCTTGCGCTTTGATATGCAAAAGGACTAAGCATAGAAGACCACCTTGTAATCAAGGTCATCAAGTTGACCAACTGACATCAAAATGCATGATAACTGAGGTATATGTTGTACATTATGCATAGTAAATTTTGAACCATCAATGAACTGCACAACCACATCTCCGATCCCCACAACCTCACACTGGTAAGAGTCACCAAGTCTCATGGTACCAAGAGGCACATCTAGCAGCCATTGTGGGAAAGAGAATTAGCCATAAGAGCCTCGGTTGGCACAATACTATCAAGTGTCAACACATCAAGATCATCAGAAATAGCATTGATTTCTTCAATATTCACAATCGAAGTAGATGGTGCAAGTAATTGTTTAACATGCCCATCAACATTCTGTCCTTTACTTTTTGCATTCTTTAATGCATAATAGTCTTTATTCATATGTCTTTCTTATGACAATAATGGCATTCGATATCCCTCTTCCTTGATTTACTTCTACTCTTATTCCGTTGACCATTTTTCCATGTTGTTGATTCTTTCCTTGGTAAGAATCACGAACATTATATGCATCTCCACTCTGAGTGCCAACCATAGATTTTCTACAAATCTATGGTTGATTCTTTTCCGTTGGTAAGAATCAAGAACATTATATGCATCTCCACTCTGAGTGCCAACCATAGATTTTCTACAAATCTTGTCACTCAAGAGTGCTACACATATGTCATCATAGACCAGTTTAGCACCAGGTACACTATTGCTAATAGCTGTGCAAAACATATCCCATGATGATGGCACGGTGCATAACAACAAGATTGCTTTCATTTCATTATCCATATCCATTTTTTGAGCCTGTAACTGGGAGAATATAGCATCAAACTCATTTAGATGAGCAGCAACACTATCTGTGTCCTTCATGTGAAGGTCATATAACTTTCTCATCAGATACACTTTATTTGATGCTATCTTTTTTTCATATGTATTGCATAACTTCTTGCAAAGCTCCTCTGCAATTTCAGACTCTAATATTGTAAAGTAAACATTATCTACTAGGTGCAATCGAATGGTAGACCTGGCCATTTCATCTAACTCATCCCAATCATCTTCATCCATGTTAGCAGGCTTCTTTGAGATTCCATTTACTGGCTTCCATTGCCTCTTTTGAATTAGAACATCTTTAATATGATTCTTCCATAGAGCGAAGTTTGTGCCATCAAATTTTTAGATCTCAAAATGGTCTTTTCCCTGCAAGTTATAGCTCCTCCTCAAAACACTGGTACTAGACCTTGATCCACCAGACGTGCCTGAGACTTTTGATGCCATGATGGTAGACAACTGAATAGAATGATAATGGAGCTAGAAGAGTTCAAATACCACTAAGGCTCAAAGAAGGATGACCAAGTATTAGATTTTGGGAGAGAATTCACCAATATTCCCAGAAAAATGAATTAATGAACAATAATGACCACATGGACGTACATAAGCGGTAACCACAGAAGTGTACATAATGTATATGTGCTCAATATGTGCAGTAAAATGACATTGAATGGTTGAATGCGCAGCCTAGAAAACTAGCCACCAACACTTGCAAATGTCTGTCAACTCTATTGTTTTCAAAAACCTATATAAATTTGCAGTGGCTTCTCCCACCACAGTCGAGAACGTTTCAAGAAACCTGTAGTTTTATGACTGTGGCTGAAAAACACGTCTCTGAAGGTGAATACTTATTTTCAAAGAAGTACAAAGAACACTCTTCTTGATGTTCTTGAACCTGTGTGAAGAGACCTATGCACAAAATTACTCCAAAATGGCTCCAAAAATCACCCCAAAAATGCTTCAAAAATAGGCTTTGAAAGCAAAGAATGAAGCTTTGAGGGACCAAAACATGTTCAAAGTAATGTTAATCTTAGTCTTTCCCCTTCTTCAGACACCACTAGAGTGTAGCTTAGTGGCAAGAGGTTGCCACAATTAAGGAGCTCCGGGGGGGAACAATACTGGGAAGGGTGACCTCTCGGGAAGTACCAGGAACCTCTATCTTCCTTAATCATTGAGGTTCTCCCTCACACGCAGCCAACGACGACTTGGGTGACTCAGATGACAAGATATGCCAAGGTCTATGCCTTGGTTGCCACCTTGGAGAAAGCAAAGGAACAAAGCTTTTGCATCGAAAGGCTCTGATACTAGTGATGTATTTTGATGGCGATGCACCAAAGTGCACTCTCCTTTTTGAGAGCTCCACGACGATATCCTTGGAGTAGAAAACTAAGCTCCAAGTGCTGCACATGGTACTCTATTTTAAAAATTCTAAATAACACATATACTTTTGGATAACATACGGGACCTTAAAATGATAAAATAAAATGTCATTTAGCATGTGTTTCACTTCTCTATCATGAACTTTCAATGAATATAATAGCGAAAAACAATACTTTTGGATAACATACGGGACCTTAAAATGATAAAATAAAATGTCATTTAGCATGTGTTTCACTTCTCTATCATGAACTTTCAATGAATATAATAGAGCATCTACATATGAATATGAATTTTCCGTAAGCATGAAGGTCTTTTGTGCTAATGAAGAGTAATTCTTTTATTAATCATGCTTTCCATGCCATAAATGAAAGAGATAAAGGAATTAGGAATTCGTTGAGTCATGTGATGAAGATCATTCACTTGTGTTAACCCATTTGAAGTCCATACTTCATACATCATAGCTTCTTCCATGATTAGGATTCGGTTGAAGATAAGCAAAGCTTAGTAGACTCCTTGTCTTCACTCTTTCATTATCACTCTCCTTGGAGAAGCTTGTAGTTCCTCCAACAAGTCCTTGCTATTAAGGTATCACACATGTACTTTGGAAGGCTCTCGAGAAGAAGAAAAAAAGGGCATATATCTCTTGGATGCATAAGAACAAATAGGTCACCTCTTCCACTGAAGCACACACCCACCCACCCAAGGCTTTCTCCAAGGCTTACAACTAATGCGACAATCAAGGCATAGACCTTGGCATACCTTGTTCGAGTCACCGAAGTCACTCTTGGCACCGTTGGCTGCATGCGAGGGAGGACCTCAATGATCAAGGAAGAAGGAGGTTTCCAACAATTCCTAGGAGGTCATCCATCCTAGTTTGTTCCCCCCCAAAGCCCGCTTAAATGACAAGCTCTCTTGCCACTAAGCTACACTCATGTGGTGTCTGAAGAAGGGGAAAGACTAAGCTTAACTCTACCTTGAACATGTTTTGGTCCATCAAAGCTTCATTCTTTTCTTTCAAAGCCTGTTTCGAAGTGTTTTTGGGGTGCTTGGAGCCATTTTGGAGCAATTTTGCACATAGTTCTCTTTGCACAGGTTCAAGAACATCACAAGTGTGGTCCTTGTGCTTCTCTGACAACAGATATTCAACTTTGGGGCTGCGTTGTCCAGCCAAACTAGTAAATCTACAAGTTTCTTGAAAGGTTTTAGTTGTGGTGGGAGCATCCACCGCAAGTTTATGCAAGTAATCTGAGCTGAAAGAATAGAGTTGATAAACACTTGCAGGTATTGTTGGCTAGTATTTAGGTTGTGAATTTAGCTTTTAAGTGCCATCCTATTGCATATATTGAGCACATACACACTATGCATGCTTATTTGGATACCATTTATGTATGTACATGTGTTCATTGATATAGTGGTTATGTTTTTTGCATAAAGCCTTTGACATTGATAAAGAGGGTCGTGGTGAGGTTTTCTTAATTGGGAGACACCCAGATTTTGGGGTCTCTTCGGTGATGCAGGTGGAAGAGTTACCCAACCTCACCACAAGAGATGTATGCTAGTTGTTCATAGGTGCTCGACAAGCGTAGTTGGCTTCTTTGGGTTAATTGATTACATGCAGTGAAATCAATTATTCACTATGTAGGTTAACATATTAATACTTGTAGTTCTATGAGATTTTGACACTGGTCATATGCTCATTTTGCAGAGGATACTCTATCAATTTTTTTCTAGATTTTTTGGTTTTGTCAACTATACAGTGGTCGATTAACTCTTTGATACTCTTATTGGTATGAGCACATTTATTCTCACATAATCCTTTTGGTTGGTCATTACTATTCATTAATTCACTTTTTGGGAAGTCTCTGTTGAAATTTTTGCAAAATCTGATACTCGGTCATCCTTTTTTGAGCCTTAGTGGTGGTTGGACTCTTCTAGCTCCATTATCATTCTATTCAGTTCTCTATCATCATGGCATCAGAGGTCCCAAGCACATCTGGTGGATTAGGGTCTAGGGCCAATGTTCTAAGGAAGATTTATAACTTGTAGGGAAAAAACCATTTTGAGATCCGAAAATTTGATGGCTCAAAGTTTTCTCTATGGAAGAATCAAATTAAAGATGTGTTGATTCAGAGGAGCCAATGAAAGCCAATAAATGGAATCTCAAAGAAACATGGAAGAAGATGATTGGGATGAGTTGGATGGAATGGCTAGGTGTATCATTCGATTGCACTTGGCAGATAATGTTTACTTTACAATATTGGATTCTGAAAGTGTAGAGGAGCTTTGGAAGAAGTTATGAAATACATATGAAAAAGAAATGACATGAAATAAAGTGTATTTGATGAGAAAGTTATATGACCTTTGTATGAAGGACACATATAGTGTTGCTGGTCATCTAAATGATTTTGATGCTATTCTCCTAGTTACAGGCTTAGAAAATGGACTTGAATAATGAAATGAAATCAGTCTTGTTGTTATGCACCTTGCCATCATCATGGGAGACATTTTGCACAACTATTAGCAATAGTGCACCTGGTGGTAAACTGGTCTATGATGATACATGTGGAGCACTCTTGAGTGAGAAGATTTGTAGAAAATCTATGGTTGGCACTCAAAGTGGAGATGCATATAATGTTCATGATTCTTACCAAGGAAAGAATCAGTAACGTGGTAGGAACAAGAAGACGGAAAAGAATGGTCAACGAAATAAGAGTAGAAGTAAATCAACAAAGAGGGCTATCGAATGCCATTATTGTCATAAGAAAGGACACATGGATAAAGGCTACTATGCATTAAAGAATGCTAAAGGTAAAGGGAAAAATGTTGATGGGCATGTTAAACAACTACCAGCACCATTTGCTTCAACTGTGAAGATTGAAGAAATCAATGCTATTTTTTATGATGCTGATGTGTTGACACTTGATAGTATTGTGCCTACTGTGGCTCTTATGGGTGATTCTCTTTCCCACACATAGCTGCTAGATTTTGGTGCTTCTTTCCATGTGACACCACATAAAGAGTGGTTCTCTACTTATGCAACAAGTGTCTTGGTACTGTGAGACTTGGTTATTCTTAATAGTGTGGCATTGTCCGCATTGGAAATGTGGTTGTGTAGTTCATTGATGGTTCAAAATTTACTATGCATAATGTACCTTAGTTATCATGAAGCTTGATGTCAGTTGGTCAACTTGATGACCCTAGTTACAAGGTGGTCTTCTATGCTTAGTTCTTTTGCATATCAAAGGGGAATATGGTTATCGCAAAAGGTAGCAAGGTTGGCTCACTTTATCCTTTATTTGTAACATAGAAAGAATACTTGTTAGCTGTTATTGAACAACCTATGGCTTGTATTTTGAATGGCCATATGGGCCATATATCACGCAGTGGAATGGAAAATTGTTCTCATTCTGGCTACTTACCTATGTTATCTTTCTCTGTTTTTTCATTTTGTGAGCATTGTCAATATGGAAAGCAAACTAAGAATGTACATAAAATGCACATTGACTCTTCAATTATGCCTTTAGATCTCATTCATATAGATGTGTGTGGTCCAATGCCCACAAGGTCATTAGGTGGTTCTCTTTACTTTATCACTTTCATAGATGTTGCTACTAGAAAATTTTGGGTATATCCTATCAAATCGAAGGATGAGGTATTCCTTACCTTCAAAAAATGGCTTGCTTCAGTTGAGACTGAAAAGGGAACGAAGCCCAATGTTTTACACTCAGATAATGGGGGTGAGTATACCTCACATGAATTCAGCCTACTATTCAAGATAGAGTAGTTTCTATGTTGCATCATGAAAATCTTTCACAAGGCTTTTGGGCAGAAGCAATATTGATTGCAGTTCATGTGATTAACCTTTCACCTAGTACTGCCAAAGGTCTTAAAATGGCACAAGAGTTATGGATAGGGAAGCCACCATATTATTATCATCTTTGAGTTTTTGGGTGTGAAGCATATGTTCATATAGCTAAAAATATTAGACAAAAGATGGACCATAAGTCAAAGAAATGCATTTTTCTTGGATATGGTCGAGAAGGACAATTTGGGCATCGCTTATGGGATCATGAAACATGGTCAATGATCAGAATTAGTGATGTCATTTTCAATGAGTCTAAGATGCATAAACAACCCACTAAGGAGATCGAAGTGAGAAGAGTGGGGTTTGAGGATACTAGTACTCCAGTTGGCATGCATAAAAATGTTGCATAAAAATGTTGCACATAGGAATGTTCAAGAGAATGCCCGATTAGATTAGTCTGGAAATGTTCTAGTTCAGTAACCATTGCAATGCTCTGCACGTGTCTCACATCCACCTAATAGATATCTTCCAGGTTGGATTTTGTTATGCTTATAGATGCTGGTGAGCCTTCTTGCTACAAAAAGGCTATGCAAATAGAGGATCATGTCAAATGGGAGCATGCCATGAAGAATGAGTTGGAAGAAGGTGTTTCCATAGGACCCCAAACATCATTATGAACAAGCAGCGAGTGATGAGAAGCTCAAATTGAACCATCTTTAGGAAAGCAAGAATGTTGCATTTTTTGCAAAATATAGTCTTCACATACATATTTACAACATGCCTCAAGTTTGGGTAGAGATGATATCGTTTCAGATTTCTACAGGCATAGCAAACTAGAAAAATTTAGATGACCAAAGCATGCATGCCAAAACTTTGCATCTAAGATAGGCTAAGAATCTTGACGTGCGCATGCTAAATCATTCATAATTTTTGCATAGTCTATGAACTTTTATAACCCATTAAATTAAATACTAAGAGCAATACTAATCGCCATTTGATAAACCATGACTTGTATATATGCCACCAACAAATTTGTCAACCAAGATAATATAAGCTAATGCTGAAACTAATAACAGATTTTTCTTGATCCCTAGTACATAAAAAGCATATGACAATGTGAAAGAACTACCGTCATTAGTAGTCAAAATGATCTTATCAACTCCCATTATAGGATAAGAGGTGTTAGCACATGTGATAGTATTCCCTGTAGGGGCAGGCTCAAGTGAACTAAAGAATCTGCACTGCAAGGTAATATGTTTGGTTGCCCCACTATTAAAGTACCGAATAGCAGAGTCTATTTCAAAGATACACTGCTCATGAGAAGATGGGTCATAGTTGCATACACTAGCAAATGGCCATTATTCATTATGAATAAGATTAGTAGACTTTGTTTTAGGTGTAAGGGCCTCTGCATCAACTATTCCAACCTCTTTGTTCTTTGCCTATTTTGTAGCTAGTTTGGACAACTCTTTAAGACATGATCATTTCCCTTATAGTATTTATAAAACTATTTCCACTTTTCTGCTTTCTTCCTATCTTTGTCTTCCTTCTTTGATTGTGCATCATTAACAAATTTCTATTTACTAGTAGATGAACTCCATTTACCTTTGCCCTTTTGACTAGCTAGGAAAAGCTTAATCTACAACATGCATAATAGACCTATTCTACATGTACTCATCTTCCTGCAACAAAACATAAACTAACTCTTCAAATGCTCAAGCATTTGGATTTCCTTTCATTATGAATCGAAGAGTAGAAGCAAAACTATGATGTGAGTATGGAAGATTGTTCATGACAATGTGCACAAGTAAATTATCTAGCAAGAATTCATTAGCAAAAAACAACTGCTCCTTCAAATCTTTGATCTTTGTCAAAAGATTATCCTAGAATCTCCTTCATTCATATGCTTACCCTCCAACTATTTTTGTAGGTAAGAAATAGGAGCCTCATTTATTTCTTGGTATAAAGTGGTAAGTATAACCCAAGCATGCTTTGTTGTTTTGCTCAATCAAATGTGAGGGATAATGACATGTTTGATAGACAAAGCTATCAATGCATGTGGCTTAGCATCTCTACCATCCCAGCAAAGTTGCTCTACAATAGGTGCAATAGGAACCGTAACACGAACAAGAATTTGAAGATCATCATCTTCAAGGCCATTTGGATCAGTTTCAATAACTGTATTCGTAGGTGTAGTAGGATGTTTTTTAGCATCCTCCACAATATTCCCCAACCCTTTTGCTATCAATACATAACACATAATATATGCCCATAATAGGTACTTAGTACCATCCAACATATCCCTCTACAACCAACGTATGGAATATTGATATATTATGGTAGTGATGTGTGAACACACTTAGGATTGCCGAGCTATTTTTTCCCTCTTTAGGAGGCTTTTTCTCCTGGCTTGTATATACACCTATAACGCTAATGGGTCACTTATGTTTGTACATTCACTTGGTATTTCATTCACTATTGTATTGTGCTCCAAGCTTCTTCTTATTCCTTGTGCAATTCATGTGCTTTCATAAACCTCAAACTTCAATCATTGGTATCAAAGAAGGTCACTGCTTCATGTAGGGCATCCTTGACACCTCTCCAATCACAATCTCAAATGTGCACGAAAATTGGTGAGCATACTCAGGGTGATTATGACTGGCATCAAAATTTTGTTATGAGCTTGTTTCGGCCTTCAAACACAGTATCACAGTGACTATGCATACATTTTTTTCCTTCTGTGCCAAACATATACCCATGTTTTGGTTTGCCAATACAAGCACCTCAAAGTGTGCTATAAGTCTAGCAGAGCTCGACAGGTTGTTTTTGTTCAACTTTTTTAGATAGAAATTTTTCTACATTAGGGTATTTAGTCACACTATGAGAGCTTGGACGAGTATGGTATGACATAGGTGCATCTCATTTGCTGTCACACAAAGTTTGCATGAGCCATTTTGGCATAGTTTTTTCCTGTTCAATATCAGCTCTCTCATCAACAAGTGCATCATGTAAATCTGCATAAAAAATGGAATGATCTGCATCATCACATGAAACCTACAAAGGTTGAGAAGTTGTCTCATTAGGACCAACACTAGACTATCCACCTGTAAAAAAGAGGCAACAAGGTATCATACATGTCTTTCGAGCCAACAGATGTCTCCTTAGTACATAAAAGCAATGGCTGAATAACATCTTCCATAAAAACAACATCATGACTAACCAGAATGTGTTTAGTCTGTGGATGATACAGACGATAGCCTTCACTTTTAGAACTGTACCCAACAAAAATTACATTTTACTGCTTTATCATCCAATTTTTTGCGATGTTGTTCAGGCACTAATGCATATGCAAGACAACCAAAAACACGCAAATGAGCAACAGATGGCTTGCAACCATGCCAAGCCTCATATGGAGTGATAGACTGTAGCGCTTTAGTGGGACACCTGTTAAGTACATATGCTGCACACATAACAACCTCAATCTAGAAACTATGTGGTAAAGCCTGACTCTTGACCATACACCTCGCCATCTCCATGAGTGACGTGTTCTTCTTCTCAACAACTCCATTCTGTTGAGGTGTATACGACATTATACACTAATGTTTTTGTTAGAATTTGGGGCCCCAAGATCGTTCCAATACAAAACCTTTTGAGCATACACACTTAATTAATTAAGATGATAAGTGAGAGATAGAAAGAAAGATCTTGAGACAAGGATAGAGAACGTAAGCTGTATGCTTACTCACTAAAAATAGATGTCCAAATTACAACATGGGGGTACTACTCAACCATATAAAGTGGTGCACTCACTAATGGAAGAACATCCAAGAAGATGATGATAAATATGATCTAAGTGTGTGAAGTGAATGAGAAACGAAGCTAACCTTATTCTCACAAAATAGTGTAACAAAATTGTAAATCAACCAACCCTAATTTTGAGATTAGGGTAGAGAAACCCTAAAAACAAAATATAAGGTTAACTCACAAAAGATAGTTACCACCACCTTGTACAAGACTTCTTGCTCCAAGAGAGAAGCCTCTCCTTCACCAAAACTTCACCTCCAAAGCTTCAACACACCAACAGCTAGCTTGATCACCTCCTCTTTGCTTGATGAGTGATCCTTGAGTGATATTTGAACAATGAGCCTTTGGTCACTTATATAGTTTTAGAGCCTCCCCAAAAGCAATAGTGGTAGTTCTTCAATAAAGCAAAATAGTAGCCAAAAACACCTTCTATCGCAATTTCGTAAAACTCCTTCGCTTTTGATGACTTTTCTATAGCGTGTGACTTCTAAAAATAGAATACATGCTTGCTTTTCATAAAAACTACGAAGAATAAAGACAAGCCAAATCTTGCACGATGTTGTCGTAAGGATTCGAACCTTGGTGGCTGTCTTGGGAGCGATCCATTCTATCCATGCTGCTGCCCGCTTTTAGATGTACAAAGACTATAAAGATCTTTACTACATTGTGTATAAACTCGATGTTTTGAACCAATGTAGACATTGTTTCCAACAATCCCTCCTTCAATGTCATATTGGTACAAGCTTTAGTAACCTGCAAATCTTCTCATGACTATCTCTAGTCAATGCTTTGGTAAATATATCTGCAATATTCTCACTAGAAGGAACATAAACTAGCTCAATGTGCTTCTTAGCTATCTGCTCTCGAATATAGTGGTAGTGTACCTCTATATGCTTTGTCCTTACATGATGCACTGAATTTTTTGCTATGGCTATAGCACAATGTACTCTCACATCAAGGTAACTGAAAATCTTCTGCAACTAAACTGACTCTAGAGTAGCTGTAAATGATGCACGATATTCAGCTTCACACGATGAAGTGGCAATAGTGGGCTGTCTCTTCGAAAGCCATGGGATAAGATAATCTCCAAGATAAAAACAATATCCACTAGTACTTCTTCTTGTGTTTCTATCACGTGCCCAATCAGAATCTGAAAATCCTTTTAGTAACAAATGTGTAGATTTCAAAAATACCATAGCATAATTTGAAGTTCCCTTCAAATATCAAAAGATCCGCTTTACTGCTTTCCAATGTAACACTGTCGGATTCTGCATGAACCTTGATACTTGAGAAATTGCAAACTGTATATCGGGACATGTATTACAAAGATATATCAAGCAACCAACTACTTGACTATATAGAGTAACATCAAATGACTTTGCATCTGCTACCATCTGTAAAGATGCGTTCTGATCCATAGGTGTTTGCATAGGTTTAGAATCAAACATCTGAAACCTCTCAAAAAGTTTCTGAATGTACTTCTACTCTATCATATAGATACACTCATCTTGAAATAGAAACTGAATCCCAAGATAATAATGCAAGATGCCTAAATCATTCACATCAAATGTTTGCTTCAATTGTTCTTTGAACATTTGTAAATCTTCATCTCTCGGACTTGTGACTATAATATCATCCACATAAATGATCGCTATAATCATCATACCTATTTCACCTTCAACATAAAGAGTTGGAGTTGCATCTGAGTTATGGAAACCAATGGATAAAAGATATGTATGTATCTTTTCATACCATGCTCTAGGTGCCTGTTTTAAATCATACAAAGCTTTTTTAAGCTTACACACTAAGTGTTCTTTACCTGTCTCTTCAAAACCTTCTGGCTACTGAATATACACATCCTCATGTAAATCACCATTTAGAAAAGCAGTCTTAATGTCAAGTTGATATATATGCCAACCAAAATGTGTTGCTAAGCAAGTATTGACCTAATAACAATCATCCTAGACGTAGGAGCAAATGTCTCATCATAATCAATACCTTTTTGTTGTGCATATCCTTTGACAACTAACTTGGCCTTGTATCTATCAATAGTACCATCTACTTTCCTTTTGATTTTGAAGATCCATTTTACACCTATAGCCTTCTTTCCCTTTGGTAACTCACATAGCTACCAAGTTTGATTCTTATGAATAGAATCAATCTCTTCTTGCATAGCTTTTCTCCAAATAGGAATGTTAAGTGCATCTTTAACACACGCAGGTTCATCTTCAATAGTCGTAAGTGCCAAAATATCATGAATCTCAAAGTCTTCAGCAAAACTTACATG
Source organism: Ceratopteris richardii (assembly GCA_020310875.1). NCBI lineage: Eukaryota > Viridiplantae > Streptophyta > Polypodiopsida > Polypodiales > Pteridaceae > Ceratopteris > Ceratopteris richardii. The sequence continues at coordinate 23,247,109 of CM035422.1, forward strand.
ATCTCTTTGTTGTTGCTATCTAGTCTGACTTCTTGTTCTTATATGATCTTATTGTTGTTGTCTAGTCTGACTCCTTGTTCTTCCAGTAAAAGTCTTTATACCACTATCTTTCCAAGTCTGATATAGCCATGTAGGTGTATCTTTAAATAGTGGTGAAACTCTTTCTAACGCTTCAGCTTCCACAGGTTCTGGAACTTGTCCTATCGAGGTACTAGGATTTTCTGGAACTCTAACTTCTTCCATTTCTGGAACCAAAGTCTCATGTGGGACTAAATCTGTAGAAGGTTGTGAAATTCCTCTTTCTTCAACTTTTTCTTGAATCCTAGGAATCTTAACTCCCTCCTGATATGGCTGAACATGTACATCCAGAATCTTTCTAAAAAATCCATTGTCATTTCACTAATGAACTCTAGAATTTCTGCTTCTTTATCATAAATCTTATTTTCAGCAATATAAGCATTACGTGAAAGAATAACTTCACTTGTCTCTAGAACATAAAACCTGTATCCTTTACTCTCAACATGATATCCAATGAAAACAACTTTCTTTGCTTTTACATCTAGTTTGCCTCGGTCCTTTTTCTCAACATGTACATAAGAAAGTGATCCAAACACTCTGAAATAACTCACATTAGGTTTTCTACCATAATAAGCTTCATAAGGTGTGATTACCTTTAAATCTTTTGTAGATGACCTATTCAAAATGTGATTAGCTGTATGTAGTGCATAAACGTATAGAACATATGAAATCTGAAAACTACCACCTTCTCTTGACTTTAGGGTTACTGTACCTATTCCCACAACATCCAAATCATTGCCATCTGCAATAGTAACTCTTCTACCTGTAGAATAAGAAAGGGAAGAAAACACATCTTTGCAACCTGTCATATGGTTTGTAGCACCTAAGTCAAATATCCAAGGACTTGCTGAAAGAACTTGTAAAGCTGCATAATCAAAAGCTACTTCCTCAATGGTGATACAGGCATAAGAATCACCTTGAGATTTCCCTTTTTTATCATCTTCTACAACATTACCTGATGCCTTTTTCTTTTCTGCTGCAATCCTTTTATAACATGCTGCTTTTAAATGTCCATGTTTCTTGCAGTAAAAACATATTACTTCCTATCTCTTAGAAGACTTCTCTTTAAATGTAGTAGAAACAGAATCTGAAGTAGAAGGTGAGAGGGACCTACTTTCCTTCTTGGATTACTTTTCCTTCTTATCCTTCTTCTTCTTTTTACCCTTTGATGAAGATGAAAGTGCTTCTGCATTCTCTTCCATTCCCTTTGACTGATCTTCATCTTGAAGTAACAAGAACTCTAGCTCTTCAAATGTAACCTCTCTATCTCTTGTGGTAAGGTAAGAGTGGTTATAAAAGATCGATATGAAATATGAAGTGAATTAATCACATATTTACCATTTCTTCATCTGATATCTCAACTCCTACATTTAGAAGTTGATCTTTCAAATCAACGAGTCTCGTAATGTGGGTTTGAATTGACTCACCAACCTTCATCCTTGTATTTGCTAGTTGTCTCCTCAAGTGAGCTTTTCTAGCAGGATTTCTGCTATGAAAAAGATTCTCAAGCTTTAACCAAGCTTGTCTAGAACTTCTACAAAATCTGATTTGTGGTAGAATATGCCTTTTAACACTCATTGCTATGAATGAAAGTGCTAAAGCATCTCTAGCATCCCACCTTGCCCGATCTTCAGTAGGAGGAACTATAGGTAAAGACCTACCTGTGACTCTGGATGTCGAAGTAGTTAAGTCTTCTTCAGTTGGTTCTATAATAGTAACTCTAGTCCCTCTTGAAGCTACTATGGCTCCTTCTTCGCCTTCTCGTCTTGGTCTTGTTAAGGATCCATTGACGATACTCCATAAATCCTGTCACTAAAATATTCATCATCATGAAACTCCACATGGGATAATTAGAAGATCCATCCAACTTGTCTTCAATCTCAATTCTAATCACGCTCATCTTAACTAAGTGTGTATGTCAATTATGCTCTGATACCAAGTGTTGGAATTTGGGGCCCCAGGATCGTTCCAATACAAAACCTTTTGAGCATGCACACTTAATTAATTTGATGATAAGTGAGAGATAGAAAGAAAGATCTTGAGACAAGGATAGAGAACGTAAGATGGATGCTTACTCACTAAAAATAGATGTCCAAATTACAACATGGGAGTACTACTCAACCATATAAAGTGGTGCACTCACTAATGGAAGCATATCCAAGAAGATGATGATACAAAATTTAGATTATGTTGAAATAATCTAAGTGTGTGAAGTGAATGAGCAACGAAGCTAACCTTATTCTCACAAAATAGTGTAACAAAATTGTAAATCAACCAATCCTAATTTTAAGATTAGGGTAGAGAAACCCTAAAAACAAAATATAAGGTTAACTCACAAAAGATCGTTACCACCACCTTGTAGAAGACCTTGCTCCAAGAGAATCGCCTCTCCTTCACCAAAACTTCACCTCCAAAGCTTCAGAACACCAAGAGCTCGCTTGATCACCTCCTCTTTGCTTGATGAGTGATCCTTGAGTGATGTTTGAACAATTAGCCTTTGGTCACTTATATAGTTTTAGAGCCTTCCCAAAAGCAATAGTGATAGTTCTTCAATAAAGCAAAATCGTAGCAAAAAACGCCTTCTATCGCAATTTCGTAAAACTCCTTCGTTTTTGATGACTTTTCTATAGCGTATGACTTCTAAAAATAGAAAACATGCTTGCTTTTCATAAAAACTACAAAGAATAAAAACAAGCCAAATCTTGCGTGATGTTGCCGCGAGGATTCAAACCCTGGTGGCTGTCTTAGGAGCGATCCATTCTATCCACGCTTCTGCCTGCTTTTAGTTTTACAAAGACCATAAACATCTTTACTACATTGTGTATAAACTAGATGTTTTGAACCAATGTAGACATTGTTTCCAATAGTTTTATCCCATGTTAAGCGAGAAATACATTAAACTCAGAAGACATATATTCCCCCCCTTGATCATGACAGAGGGTGCCCATTTTACATGCTGAGAGATTTTCATCCAAAACCAAAAACTATTTGAAGCACATAAACACTTCAGACTTTGCTTTGAGTGGATATATCCATGCATGCGTGGAAAAATCATCAATGAAAGTCATGATTATCTCATGGGCTGTATAAGCTCATAGATTATGAAAAATCTATGAATGATTTAGCATGTGCAGTACATGATTCTCAGGCTATGTCAGATGCAAAGCTTTGGCATGCACGCTTTGGTCATCTGAATTTTACTAGTTTGCTTCACTGCAAAAATCTAAAATGTTCCATAGTCCTTTTGCAACCAATACATGTCGCATCATATAAGCCTATAATGGGTAGTTGGTACCATCCAACTTATCCTCAACAACCAACATACGGAATACATCACTGCTTTTAGCCAAGGCCGGTGACTAAAATATCTTGATGCAAAAAATTGACTGTATCTCAAAAAGTTGAACATAACTGCCCAGACGAAGAATTTTGCTAAACCTGTAGCATATTTCGAGATTCTTATACTAGTGAATCAAAATTGGTATATACCTTTGTCAAAAAAAGATGAAATAGCCTACACAAGCACTATGATAGTGCGTTCGAAGGCCAAAACGAGCTCAGATCATGATTTTGGCACCACGATGCGAAGCGGTTTTGATCTCTGAAACACCCTGAGTATGCTTATCAAAATTCGTGTGATTTTGAGACTGCAACGAGAGAGGTGTCGACAACGTCCTAAATGAAGCGGCGACCCGCTCTGATACCAATTGTTGGAGTTAGATGTCTACGGAAGCACGCAAACAACACAAGGAAGAAGAAGAAGCACAACACACAATACTCAATGTATTACCACTAGAATGTACAAAGATAAGTAGCCCATTAGGGCAATAGGCGTGTATACAAGCCGGGGGAAAAAAACCTCCTAAAGAGGGAAAAAAGTACCCTGGCGGTCCTAGAGTGTTCACACATATCGCTACCTAAATATATCAACAATTTTTAAGTTTGGAGCATAAAAAATGCAATATACAAAGTGTCATATTTTTTCTATGCAACCGTAAAGTTAGTCGAGGATTGAAATTATCTTCAAATCTCTTTTGTGCTCTTGGTTTAGATATTCATTGGTACAAAGATAGTCAGGATGATTGTGTATGAGCATTTTTTATTTGGCCTTGGTTTCCATTTGGCCATATATGATCATTGTGGTAGCTTCTGTGTATGAGAGTAGAGCATGATCTTGTCAAGTGTTTGACATGTGAGATGGCATTGCGCTATATCTTTCGAGTTGATACCATCATGATTTTGATCATAGTATTGCCAATGGATGTATAGTGGCATTGTGGTCTATATCTCGTTTATATCACTTGGTTACAGCTTTACTTGCCAGTTGCACATAATTTATAAGATTTGATTTTGGATCTTGGTTAGTAATTGTATTCTTGTTTATATCACTTGGTTACAGCTTTACTTGCCAGTTGCACATAATTTATAAGATTTGATTTTGGATCTAGATTGGAGCTTCAATTATGCATCTATTTGTCATCTTGATTGGCTACTCTATTAGCGTACAATCATTGATTTGATATCTTATTTATTAGTATAATTCTTTGCATATGTGGGTGATGATTTCCACATGGTTTTTTTGGTTCTAGAGTCCAGTTTTTAAAGGAGATGATGCTGAAATTTTATCACATCTTATACTAGACAAATGGTCTAGTAGATCCTTTATGCTTATGTGATATTTATGAATCATTGCTTATCTCCATTCACTTGGACATGGCCAGAGGTTATTTGTGATAGGTTGCACCATCTTGCAGGATTCATTCTTGAGTAGAAGATGTATCATCATTGTATTAGCATGTATTGTCATTGGTATTTGGCATGTGTATTTGCCATTAGCTTTGCTTGGATTAGTGACATGTTACTCAATATTCTTTTGCTATTGGTTATCTTGTTATGATTGCTCAGTTTACAAGGGATACTCAGTCTAATTTTTCCCAAGATTCTTTCACATCTACTTCATCATTTTGGAGACTTGTCGAGCAGGTTTATGCTCATGGTTTTATGTGCATGCTAGATGCATGGTTATATGATAGGTGGTTCATATGGCTTCTTCTCTAGCGAGACATGTGTGATGTGCATTATGCATATGGATATCCAGGTGTGATCCTATTGGTGATAGAGTATTGTTTCTAGTATCTTGTTACATTGTTAGTCTCTTGGATTATCACCATGATGTCTTCTCGATTTGATGGCACTGATTTTCTGAGATGGAAAGATCAGATATGGTATACATTGTTTCGTGCAAGGTTACACATGTATTTTCATAGAGATGCACAAAGGCCTCGTTACATGCCGGATCAGGTATGGATAGATATGGATGCATTGGCCAGCTCCACTACCCAATTACAACTTGTGGATTCTTTATATGAGTCTGTTATGTATGAGGAGACAATTGGTGCATTATGGCAGAGACTACATGATATGTATACGAGTCCATTCACTCATGAGATACCTAGATCACATCAACGACTTCGATGTTGGCACTATGGTCATGAGGGCCATACTTCATGATGTTGTTTCAGATGGATGCGACGATGACATTAGAAACATGTATGTGATGCAGGTCAGGTAGTCGTTTCACGAGAGCCTATGGTGATTGGTGTGTGAACATGCTTGATGGTACGACATATGGCATTGAGGGTGCATGAGATGTATGCCTTATGCTACCTAGTGGAGCATCATTTACAATCAAACATGTACATTATGTGCCTTCATTCCATGTGAGTTTGATTTTAGTTATCCAATTACAAGAAAGAAGATGTTATGCATTCCTTGGTAAGCATCATTTTCAGTTGTAGTTTGGACAACTTATGCTTGTGAAAATGCTAGGATTGGGCATAAGTATCCATTGCAGGTACTCCATGTCAGAGACCATCTTATCTCAGTGGAAGTTCAACCTTATGTGCAATATGAAGCTCTTCATGTCTTATTTTGTCTACCTATAAATATGTCTATTGATATTGTTGATACACATGTATGGCAGAATTTAGATGCTCAGATGGATGCACATGTAGAGCATGTCTTGGATGCTTGTGATGCTTACATAGAGCACGATTTATCAATCATATGGATGCTCTTGTGGATAATATTTTGGATGATTATTTGGATGCTTTAGGGCATGATATGGATGCTCATATAGAGCATTATGATGACATTCAGTTAGAGTTAGACAATCAACTTGACCTTGGTGTTGATGTTGTGCATTTAGCTCATGTGGAGCATGATGATACACTTGGTGTGTAGAGAAGGATAGATCTTATGATACATAATGTGTGGTAGAGCATATTAGCTCTCAAGTTACATAGCTAGACACATCCTTGGTTGTGAGGATGGATGATTTAGATGCTGAGGAGTTAGTTGTTATGCAATCATCATTGGATTCACTCATTATAGATATTGACATAAATATATATCAAGATATGTTGGTCTTGATGATGATGGTGCTTTAGATGCTTTGGATATAGGCATGGTTGACATGTTTAGGTTAGCTAGGATAATGTTAGCATTCGGGAGTTTGATGTACGAGTTGTTATGCTCGAGACCAAACATTGCACTTGGTATTGGAGCATTTGCACTTGGAGTTATCAGTCATTCGATGATTGACATAGACATAGCGCAAATGGGAGCTTTGTAGGAGCTTCATCAGTTAGATATGAGCTCAAATCTTATCCATGTGAGTCTAGAGCAATTTGAGGTGCATGGATGCACTTTGTTTGAGGCAATTGGTGTAGGTTGATTAGTATGGATTGAAATGTGGACTCTTCCTGTACATATTTTATAGTCCTACATCATTATTTGTATGTGTTGCCACGTATAGTCACATTGATCCTTAAGTGGTAGATTGTTGGGGATGTAAGGATCATGTAAACTTACCCCTATATTCATATACATATATCATTTATAGAGCATTGCCTCAAGAAGATCATTATGTGGGTTTCGAGGCTCCCATGCATGTGTGCACATCTCTTCTCTTCTCTCTCCCTCCTTCTCCTCCTTGGTACTCTTGCTCAACCCACCAAAGCCCTTTAGGATGGCAGAGATGCACAAACACATGCATTGATAGCTTTGTCTGTTAAACGTGCCATTATTCCTTATATTCACTCATGCAAATCAGCAAAGGATGCTTAAGATACACTTACCAATTTATTTTAGGCAAGAAATGAGGCTCATGTTGCTTACCTATGAAAACAGTTAGAGAATGAGTATATGAATGAAGGAGATTATATGGACATTTTTTTGACAAAGATCAAAGATTTGAAGGAGCAATTGATTTTTGATGATTGTTCTTAACGATATTCCAGATTCATATCATAGTTTTGCTTCTACTCTTCAATTGATGATGAAAGTCAATCCAAATGCCTTAACATCTGAGGAATTAGTCTCTGTTTTGTTGTAGAAAGATCTGTCTAGAAAGAATAGGTCCATTATGCATGTTGTAGATCAAGCTTTCTTACCTAGTCAGAAGGGCAAAGGTAAATGGAGCTCATCAATTAGTAAGCAAGAATATGCCGATACTACACAATGGAAGAAGGAAGAAAAAGATGAGAAGAAAATTGAAAACCAAAGACAGCTTTTCAAATATTGTAAGGGAAATGATCATGTCATAAAGAGTCTTCCAAAACTGGCTTCAAAAGAGGCAAAGGAGGAGGTTGGAATGGTTGTTGCAAAGGTCTCTAAACCTAAATAGATTTTGCTAATCTTGTGCAAAATGAAGAGTGGGTGTTTACTATTGTTTGGAGTTATGCCCCATCTTCTCATGAGCAGTGTATCTTTGCAATAGTCTCAGATGTTTGGTACTTTGATAGTGGGGCAGCCAAACATATTACCTCGTAGTGCAGTTTCTTCAATTCACTTGAGCCTGCCCCTATAGGGAATACTATCATGTGCTAGCAACTCCTTTTATCCTGATGGTAGTTCTTTCACATTGTCAGATGCTTTGTACGTGCCAAGGATCAAGAAAAATTTGTTGTTAGTTTCAACATTAGCCAAGATTGGGTTGGTCGTCAAATTTGTTGATCACAGATGTACAGGTCATGATCTATCAAATGGTGATGTTATTATTGCTTCTGAAATTTAATGTCATGGTCTGTAAAAGCTCATAGGCTATGCGAAATCTGTGAATGATTCAACATATGCAATTCAAAATTCTCATGCTAGCTTAGATGCGAAGCTTTTGCATGCACACTTTGGTCATCTCAATAATGCTACTTTGCTATGGTTGTAGAATCTCAAATCATGTCCTCTCTACTCAAACTTGAGGCACCTCGTAACATATCAATGAAGGTTGTATTTTGGGCAAAATGCAATGTTCTTCCTTTCCTAAAGATTGTTGAGTTCGAGCGGCTAATAAATTGCAGCTTTTTCATAGTGATGCCTATGGTTCTATGTAGACACCTTTGTTAGCCTCAATTAAGTCCTCCATTTTGGAGCTTTCTTAGCACAATATTTGAGAATGAAGACAAAATGGTTGCCGACTATCAATATAGAAGATACACATGGAGATGCATATGATTAATTATCCTCTGAGCCACATACTACTCCCATAAAGATACTCTCTCTCTCTCTCTAGCCATACTAGGGAGCCCTCAAATGGCATCACACATGGGTGCCACATGGCACTCATGTGTGTGCCCATCTAAATAAATCTTAGAAAAGGTTCACACCATTCTCCAAGGTGTGATGCTTCCATGTAAAATTTCCTTCCCCTTAGTTCCAAATTTATCGTCAAAAAGGGTATTGGAAGGTCCTATAAAAAGAGTGAATTAATGGAATATTACTCCCACTACATGCCCATGTAACTCGTGTACATGGTCAAGTCTCCATATTGTTTTCGTGTATCCTTCCCCTTAAGAAGACTCTTAGGAAGGTAATCTAAAGTTGGAAAATTGTTTTTGAAGGGTGCTAAACTGCTCCCAAGTGGCACTATCCTTTGAACTATCTTTTGATTTTACAAAGCATTGTTTATATAAGTGACTTCTTGTCCGTTTCTCTCAAGTGCATAGTATGTTCTCATGCTCATGTGGAACATATTGAACAAAAATAGGCTCTAATATCTCACTATCTGGAATGAGGTTGTTAGATTCACCCAACCTTTTCTTAAGTTGGCTAACATGAAATACTGGATGGTGTTTGGCTATTCTCTATAAGTTGGATCTATTTAGTCATCTTTCCTATTCTCTTAAGTATTAGGAATGGTCCACAATACCTAGAAGATAATTTTGGATAAGGTCTCGTCTTCATGGTTTTAGAATTAGATGGAACTCTCAAATATAGTTGCTCTCCTACCTCAAAGTTGATGTCTCTCCTTTGAGGGTCAGCATAGGCTCTAGCCCTACCTTGAGCTCTTGTAATGCTGTCCTTAACAAGACTAATCATATTATTCATCTCTTCCAAGAAGTCCTTTGCAGCTTGGACTTTCTCATTCTATAATCCAAGGATAAATGTGTACAACTCCTCCTCATAGAGGAGTAATTATTCTGAGTAGGTTCTAGTTTCTTGCTCTCAAAGCCACTGGTTGACCATCCTCAACTAAAAGTGCTCTTATAACAAAATCACTTCTGTCAGTGTCAACCACAAAGGGTTTATTGGGATCTGCTATATGCAAAACTGGAGCTGTAGTAATTGCTACCTTCGATTTCTTCATATTTTTCTTCTACTCGTCTCCCCAACGAAAGACTTTTCCTTCCCTTTAGGATGTTCCATCATCAGGACAACAAGTTTGCCATAGTTCTTAATGAATCTTCGATAGAATCCTCATAAACCTAGGAAGATTTGTAGCTCTTCCAGGATCTTGGGATGTGACCATCCCATAACAACCCGTACTTTTCAAGATCGATCTGGATTCCGTCTTGAGAGACTATATGCCCAAGGTATCTAACCTTTGTTTTGAAAAAAATCACACTTTGACTCCTTGACAAAGAGTGAATTTTCCCTCAACACTTGGAATACTTTTCCCAAGTGTTCCAAGTGTTCCTATTCTGATCTACTGCAGATTAGAATATCATTCCAAAAACCTACTACAAATTGGCTTTGAATATGGTAGGAGCATTGGTGAGACCGAAAGGCATCACCAAGAATTTGTAGTGCCCATATCTAGTCCTGAAGGCAATTTTAGGGGCATCCTTTGCCCTAATCCTAATCTCATGATATCCTCATCTAAGATCATCCTATAGTTGCCTCTCTACCTCCCCATGCTGAGAAACTCTAAGCCTATAAGGTGGCTCACAAATAGAGTTAGTGTTAGTAACTACCTCAATAGCATGGTCAATGTCCCCTCTCTCAAGTGGAAGTCCTCTAGGTAAATCAGTGGGAAAAACACCTCTAAACTCAAACATAAGATCCTTAGAACCTTTAACAACACACTCTTGCAAGAAAGAATAGTAAAACTCTTTTCCATAGTTACATTTCTAGCATGAAAATATACATCAGATGAAGTGTCTATACAATGCTCAAGATCTTGACTATACAAGAAAAAGATCCCTTGTACATGCTCAAAATTATGAAGACTATACAAATCAAAAGATAAGATGACGGGTGCACTAGGTACATCTCTCTCTCTTCCTGTATACAAAATTTACTTCCATTCTTTACAAACTTAGGAGTGTTGTTTTGATAACTATGTTTAAGTGTGTCTCCCAACCCCCAAAGCCACTCTCTTCCTAAAACAAGGTTTGTCCTCCCCATATTCATGATTTAGAACTCTACATGGTCAGTGTTATACTGTACTTTTGACTTCTAATTTAGATACCATAGTATCCGATATCCTCTTGTCTTCCTCTTGCATCATAGATACTATGTATTTATGTGCATTGGGCTATTGGGAATCTTTAGCTTCTTGACCAGAGCATAGTTTATGAAACTATGAGTGGCAGTCATTTATCATGACTCACACCTTGGTACCATACAAAGAACATGTATGCTCAATGTCCTCGTGCATCAGTTCCACTCCCTTGCATCTAGAGTTTCCATGAATGGGAAGTGTCTGCACTAGGTGGACCTTTTTGACCTTATCAGGGGCCATTCTACTTCTTGGTCCTCCTTTATTTTCTTCCCCCTTCGTGAGTGGACAATTCCACTATGCATGGCTAGGCGACAAACACCTAAAACACAAGTTCTCCCCCTTGGCCCTCTCATACTGCTCAGTAGGTGACTTAGACCCTTGTGGTCTTTATTTCTTAATAAAGATTTTATTTTTCCCTAATGCCACTTTCTTCTTTGAACTTGATTGTACTAAGAGGTTTGAGGGGCTACTCTCTCTCCATAGGAGTATATTGAGGACAATTATGTTCCTCATAGATCTGAGCATATTTGATCGCCTCCTTAAAAGTCTTAAGTGTATTTCTTCTTACCTCTCTCTTAATGGCTTTGTCTAAGCCCCTAACAAACCCTCTGACCTTCTGAAAGTCATCTAATCCCTTAAGCTTCAAATTATGATCTCCCTATAGTCGGATATGTAGACCGACAAAGGCCTACCTCTCTTTGTAATCTTATCCCTCTCATCCCAATTCCTAAAAATCTTCAAACTTCTTCCTAAGTAGAGCCTTTGTGAAAAGGTCTGCAACGTTCTTCTCTGTGGGCACATATGCCAGATTGATCTCTCCAACAAAGAACCTCTCCTTGACATAATGATAATGCACCTCAATGTGCTTACTGTGGGCATGGAACACAGGGTTCCTTGCAACTGCGAATGCGCTGTGATTGTCAGTGAAGATGGTGATGGAACAAGACTCACCAACATCCAAATTAGCCAAAAGGCATTTGAACCAAACACACTCAATAATCACTATGAAAGCTTCTCTATACTCAACCTCATAACTAGAAGTGGCCATAATAGAATGCTTCTTGCTCAACCAAGATATGCATTAGCTACCAAGAATGAAGCAAAAACTACTAGTGGACACACGAGTATCATAGCAACCAACCCAATCAAAGTCAGAATAAGCATGTAAATTTAACAGTAGTGATCCCTCCTTTGGGTAAAACAATCCAAGTAGCCAAGTACCACTCAAGTAGTGAAAGATGCGCTTAACCGCATGCCAATGCTCGACGCTTGGACAATGCATAAACTTGCTCATTTGAGAGACAAAAAACCATTGGTGATCACAATAGGATGCAAGCCCTTCGAGTAATGGAGACTTGAATTCATTGGACACATCAGCCCACTTGGTGAACTTGGAAACAAAAGATACATTTTTATGGCTACATGTCACTCATGTATAAATTGATTTCATGGCAAAACAATTGCAAGGCATCAACCGTGACAAAATTCTTGAGTTAAAAAAATTCTCAAGGTACAAGTGTTCTCTAGAAATCACTAACAATAGAGGCACTCACTTTTTAAATAAAAAAATGTGGCACATTTTTGACACCTGCAAGATATATTATAAGAATCCATATGCATATTTCGGGAAAATGAAAAGGCCGAAAGATCCAATGAGGTCTTGATCGGGTTGCCTACAAGCTTTTGTTGAATCATGAAAGTGCCAAGAACGATGATCGGAGATATTTGAGCACACCAAACAATAGAGGGGTACTACATGTGAAACTCCCTTTATGTTAACTTATGATAAACCAGTGTTGCTCCTGATTTTATAATCAACTAATGACACCGATCTGCACATGAGGACTACCAAGTTTCGAAAAACTTAGGGAGCGGTTATAAAAAGATTCCAACAAAGGCAAGAAGTACATAAAAAAGCCCACAACAAACACTTGAACGATAAACACATAACTAAAGGGTCTTTGGTTGTAGTATATCAGACACTTGTATTAACCATGCAAACCAAATTGGCACCTAATTGGCCAGGTCCCTATAGAGTGGTACAAATACTCCCTCCAAGTGCTATTCAACTGACAAACTTGGATGGATACATCATGGTTCTAGTCAATCAAAGTGAAGCCTTAGTACATGAGTCTTGGACATGAATAAATCACATCATTGTATATACTACCTAGTTCAATTCACTACTCTTGTCTTTATTTTCTGTATATTTGAAACATGGTTTCTCCGAACACAATAATGAAAAGCAAGGTAGAAGCTTGCACCGATACGAGGCGCAGACTTGATTTGGGGGTCGATAAGCAAGTAAAGAAAGGGCGATAATATCGAGGAAAGTGTGCATAAAGGATGATAATACCAAGGAAATTGTCCTAGGCCGCTTGTCCGGGTGGTTGGGCCTCTTGCCTCTTGAGGCGGGCGAGGGTTCAACCCCCATCGGCAACATGTAAGGGACATGTTGAACATGGAAAGTTGTATCTTGTGGTTGATGTGCCACCGTTTGTCCTTCCCTGTGGTAGTTGTGACCGTAGTTTAATCTAGCTATGTAAACCCCTGTTCTTGTGGGATAAGAGGGGTCCAATGGGTACTATGCCCTTCTTTGTACAGTTTCAATTTCAAAATTAAAGCCTGGAGGAGTAGGCCTCGGTTGAAACTCCATTCAAAAAAAAAAAAAACGTGTGCATGAAGGGTAGAGTTCTGCAGGTAAGATGAGTCGCAAGGATCTTGAGGGCAGCAATAGTTTGATCTCCCATTTATACGAGGGCATGAACCTGTTGGTCTCAAAGACAAGGCCCTCTACATGCAAAATTGGTATCCCGAAGTACTCCTAGCATGGAGGGCTGTTAGCTTGGTCTCCCAACAAGCTCAAGAGTTGGTTTGCCATCAGGTGCATGGACAGACAACAGGTTGATCGCCCCTTTTGATCATCTGAAGGTCACTGTCACCAAGTTGCCAAGCATGTGGATTGGCCAACCAGCTACACTAGAGGTGGGGATGGTTGGTCGCCCTACTTCTAATGCACAAGGAATAGGGAGTTGATCGCCTGGCAGAAGATTGACCATCAGAAGCCGGTCACCTGTGCTGGGAAAATGCGACCATGGTTGGTCGCCCATTGCATAACACTCAGGTACAAAGTTGATCGCCTAGCTGTGAATGCACCAACATGTAGTTGGTCGCCTCAAAATCCACACATATCAAGCTTCGTCGCCTTGAATGATGGCTCGCAACCTCATGGTTGATTGCCCAATACGAACGCTGTTTCACATCTGTCGGTTGCTCCCCTCCTGAGTTACCTGCCGCTTTCCTTGAAAGATGGTCTCCTCCTCATCATGGCAAAACAAAGGTGGTCGCCTATCCATGATGACTTCCATGTCTATTCACCAGTAACTGCCAGCCCGAAGCTAGAGTAAATTGCTCAATGTGTATGAGGCAGTAAGAGGAGAAATGGCAAGAGTCCAAAGTGAAGAAGGGGAGAAGTGGCAAAGTTCCAGAGTCAGTTGGAACATAGTACAAAGTAGAGATTTAAATCGTAGATTTAAATCGGGATTTTTAAATCGTGGAGATTTTTTAAAATAAAAATAAAAATTGAGGTTTTTATTCATCAAGAGATTTTTATTTTTTCTTGTATCTAAGGTATGCACAATACCTATTCAACTCATATATACTCCAATATTGGACAGTGGTGCAAGTAGTGAAAAGTTTATATGACCTGGATGCTTGTTTGTTGTTGTACTTCAGTCATATGTTGGATGCCAACAAAGAGTTTTTGATAACATTGCAGTCATATAAACTCTATAATGTCATTCAGCTATAGGTTGGTACAGATTCATACTGGACAGGGACTTAATTTGATGCCAAAAAATGTACATACACAATTGAAGGAACTTGGCTTTGAGCATCGAGTTTAACTTAATTTAGTTAGTCAAATCTCTAATGGGCAAGAAAATAATATAGTTCTATCTAGAGAGCAAAGTGGTAATATATGATAGACTATTAGCAAGCATAAGTATCAGAGTGATCAAATTTTAATTTTAAAAAGAGATCTACCATATGAAACCTTAAAAAAAAAAATTAAAAAAAAAAAAAAAAAAGAGAAAAGGGATTTAAATCGCGAATGCGATTTTTACGATTTTTATTTTATAAAAATCGTGCGATTTTCTTTACTATGAGTTGGAACTTGGAGGTGATGTCCCGGTGACCCCACCTAGGTGGTTGCCTGGGAAGCAGTGGGCAGAGCTACCTGCTACCTGCCACTACTGGGCAGCCGCATTGGGGGGCCAAGGTAATTGCCCCTGGCCATGCCCCTTGTTTTGTGCAGGTCAAAATGCAATGGACAGAATCATTCTCCACCAGGCAGTGGTCTTCCAGCTCCTGTACATGCATAACCACCCAGTGGTCCCCATTGCCTGTATAACAAGAAGTCCAGCTTCATTTTGGAATTAATGTGATACATGCAGACTTTCCCCGTAATTGTTGGAGATCTATTTTGGGAGCTTAACTGTGAAGGATCTCAGTTGGCATCCGTCTTTACTGGGCCGTTCTAGGTTTCTTGTTGGCATATGTGGACTTACCAGCAATAGTCTCTGTAGAAGTATCCAGTCTGCTGAGTGTTGCTGCCACTTTGTGCTACGTGGTGAGAGAAGTGTAGCCCTGCTAGAGGAAGAGTCTGAGATTGACTCAGAGCAGGTAGCCTCTGGTGTCTCCTAGGCCTTTTTCATGCATTCTCCAGCTCAGAAGTGAAGCAATCTTTATAAACTTCTTGTGTGTTCGTAAGTGTCTTTGGTCAACATCAGATTGTATGTCCCTGGTGGCTTCTTGCCCGGGTTCAGACTAGTTGAGCTGCAGATAGTGCTTTGCTTATATGATTGACTGGCTGCTCTTTTGGTCTCTAATTGTGTATTGTCAGAGTCCCTATTTTGCTTATTCTTTGCCAGTTCATTGTTGTTATAAGCTGGTCTATTCCAGCACTCCTTTACCTGGCTCCTTTACCTGGTGGTTGTCTGCCTTCAACAAGCACAGAGCGTGTTATGGAGTATACTTCTCCAAGGCGAGCCCGACCCTAAAGTAGCCACCCGGCAGGACAGCTACAAAGCTCTCTCCCAGACTCTGAATTTTATCCCCAGAATACAGAGCTTAACTCCAGACAAATTATCTCATAGAGCATTTGAGGGCTTTAAAGCACTACATGAAGGAGATACACTCATGGTATAATGAGATGATACCATGGTGACAGCCCATGGACTGAACATTGACCATGTTCCCCTGCTCTTATAAAAAGATGCTATACATAACACACTAACCTCCACTCTCATGGTTAGCCGAACAGGGTGATTAGACAGGAGACATGGCAGATAAACATCATGATCAGATAACGATGGATTAATCCACAGGAGTCTCTCCCACCCAAAATGCAGGTATTAGTGAGAGCATTTGCTGAGGATACCAGAGATGGGGTTCATTGAGAGAACTGCTCAATCGGTTGCATTTTTACCACTTGCCATAAAAGTTGCCAATTTTCAGCTTGGGATCCCCTCAATCAGTTGGAAATCAAGAGAGGTAGACCTGAGTGGATCACTCGAAAGAAAAGAATTTGCAGATTGTACTTCACAGAGATGGAGCGTGAGAAGAATTTCACTTGTTTGATGCCTGGCATATTCTCACACTTCAGCAGGCAGCAGCACTGAGAGTGCAACGCCGACCACACATGGTTGGTTACCGACGACCACGATTGCACCGGGAGGATATCTCACACATCAAGATAGCCCACAGGCCACGACTACATGATGGAGCACAAGCTCACCACCACCACTTGGACAGCCTTCCTCCAGGAGGTACTCATACCACCGTCGATGTACCACATACTCCACCCACCTCCACCCATCATCAGCAGTTAGGGTGCACACACTCACTCCCTCATGGGCCCCCCTTGTATTAGGTATTAGGTGGTCATTATCTGCTGAGTCAGAGCCAGGCTCCCCCCAGACACCACTATTTTATCCCCACTACCTTCTCATTACCAGGCACATTTTTCCTTTTCATTTTTCCTTTGTTGTTTTCAGCCTACACAGCTTTGTGTAGCAAACATTTTTCCTTCTCATTGCTACACAGAGGTTACCACAGTTGTTTATGATTTTGTCTCATAGGCCAAGTTTGACCTTCGAAAGAAGTTAATATACCTCTCTCTCTCTCTCTCTCTCTCTCTCTCTCTCTCTCTCTCTCTCTCTCTCTCTCTCTCTCTCTCTCACACACACACACACACACACACGCACACACACACACACACACACACACACACACACATACACACACACACACACATTTTGTGCTGTATACACAGCCAGTCCACATGGTTGATAAAAACAGATTTCACCTTTGTGTATTAGCATGTACGTGCTTTACAACTCAACAACAAAATTCAACTTAGTCCAGTTCCTTTGGGCTAAATTTAAAAAATCTGATTCGACATCACCGTCACTAAAAACACAGTGATATGTGTCATCAAAGTCAGAAACTGAAAATCGTGGCCCCAGGCTTATGGGGTTAACTCTAGTCTTTGTAAATTGAGTAGAATATCATTAAAAAATAAGGTCCCAGAAATCATATCCTGCCAGAAAATGAGGATGCTCAAAAATCAACTTACTGGTGGTAATTTTCGACAACAAATGATAAAAGTATATGGCTTTACCATTCTCTATGCCAGATTCCAGCTGTAAGTTAGTCTGTCTTCAAATTGCTTTCAGACTTCTGCTCCTGTGAATCTATAGATTTCTTTTCTTGGGCCGAATTCGATTCATCAAACAGTAAGAGCTGGACAACAGAAAAACTTATCAGAAATGAAATGAGAGATGGAGAAAGATATAGAGAAAGGGAGGGACAGGGGTATGCCATCTCCATGTTAGTCATTCAATCTGGTAACTTATGTAGAAGATGTAGCCTATGCTAGTACAACAATGAGCAGGAGCTCAAAGAGACCTAGTCAAGATCTGACACTGCACTAGATGAACACATTTCCTACTGGACTATCCATGATGAGACTACACTGCCGACTACATGTTTTGTAATCTAGAGGAGCAATCGATGTGTTGCCCAGCTTTCAAAGAACAGGCACTGATGATGCTCAAAGGGATATCAGATTTTCGATCAATTTTTCCATCACACTTATGTACATCTGAAGGATTCGAGATCTGACACATGCACCAGAGGAACACAGTTCCTATCGCATGCGGCACTATCCATGGCAAGGCTCACACTAAGGACTACATGCCTTGTGGTCTAGAGGAACAATCGAAGTGCTGCCCAGCTTTCAAATAACAGTCACTGATAATGCTATCAGATTTTCTATTAATTTTTTCTTAACACTTGCACATCTAGAGGGTGGTGCACTCACATGATTAGACAATGGAGGGTTTGCAAGAGTACCTAGAAATGCACACAAGGCCCAATGATTTGGGTGTTGGAAGAGGGAATGTAGAGAGAGAATGAGGTGCACAAATCTATGTATGCAAGTTTAGAGGTGAAGAGTAAAAGTGAGCATATAAAAATGAGGTGCTTAATGTTGCATTTGGGGCAGAAACGTTGGTTTTATTTTTGAGTTAACCAGCTTCTTGGAAACTTGAGTTAGTTCACACTGACCAAATCATCTAAAAGGCTAAAAAAATCATAAAGATGCCTATATCTTTGGCCGAGAGAGAAAGAAAGAAAGGTATATTAATGTCTTCCAAAGGCCAAACTTGGCCTATGAGACAAAATCATATACAACTGTGGTAATCTATGTGTAGAGAGAGAGAGAGAGAGAGAGAGAGAGAGAAGAAGAAGAAGAAGAAGAAGAAGAAGAAGAAGAAGAAGAAGAAGAAGAAGAAGAAGAAGAAGAAGAAGAAGAAGAAGAAGAAGAAGAAGAAGAAGAAGAAGAAGAAGAAGAAGAAAGTCATATTAACGTCTTCTGGAGGCCAAACTTGGCTTATGAGACAAAAACCATGTACAAGTGTAGTCACCCTGTGTAGAAGATGAAATGAAATAAAAAGTATATCGCTACACAAAGCAATATAGGGCTGGAAAAGGCTGGGGAGACATGGCTCTAACTCTGTAGATAGTGGCCACCTAATACATGGGGGATGCATAATGTGAGTAAAACACCCTAGACAGGTGATGGGTGGAGGTGGGTGTAGTATGTGGTACATCGGTGGTGGTCCGAGTGCCTCCCGAAGGAAGACAACCCAAGGGGTGGTGGTACGCCTATGCTCCATCATGTGGTCGTAGGCTGTCTTGATGCGTGAGATATCCTCCTGATAAAGTCGTGGTCGACGATATCCACCCATGCGTGTTCGGCGCTGTGCTCTCTGTGATTCTGCCCGGTGGAGCGTGAGCCCTATAGATGGACCTATCTGATGTAGCTCAGCTCGCTGAAAGAACTGCGTAATGATCCGCTGGGTACTCGCTCGTGGTTGATGTGTGGGATGTAGTGCTCGCTCTCTCCTCTCATATGCTTCTGTGAGGAAGCGTCCCAAGCGTCGTTGGTCTCCCATAGTCATGCACAACTCGAGTGACTCCTCTATCTGGAACTATGCTCGTAGGTCTAAGTATGCAGGGCGGCATCTAATAACAAAATGCTCCTCACTCTCTACCTCTGTCTCGCATACTGGGCATCACCTCTCCTCACGTGGGACTCCCCTGGACCGAACCCTCTCAATCTCGAGCGGATGTGATGAAACCCTGAGCTACCCAATGAAGACTCGGAGGTGGTGGGGTAGGTATGTCTGCATCTATCTCCGAATCTCGATGAAGCCCTCGTCCAATATATGTAGAAAATGCTCACGGTAATAGAGCATTTTCGGTGGTAATGTATCCCTAGGGCTCACCCATGTCCTCTGTATGTATGTATGCCATATCTCTTGACGAATGACCCTATTCCTCTCTTGATGAGATAGCGAATAGGTGGGTGCATGTGAGTCGTACTGTAGTGGTGGTTGCCTGTCTATGTCAAAGCCATGGTGGACCATCCAGTCTCGTGTCTGTGCATACCATGAGGAGGTGTCGCCTCCTAATGCCATATCATGCGATGCCTGGAAAGCACGATAAGCAATGCGCCGTGTATCCATGCTCCGGAGTATGTGTAATAGGCATACTGTATGGAATAGTGCCTCAAGTAGCATCGGTGGTGAAGCGAGCTCTGCTCTAATGATATCATGTGGTACTGAAGGCTTGCTGCGGATAAGTGTGGCAATCATGAGGATATGTGGACTCTCTAATGCTGTCCATACTGATGTAGCTAATCCTGGTCCCCATATGGTTGCCCCATACATGAGTGCTTGCATAACTAAAGTGTCAAAGAGCCACCCCTTCGTGCGGGGCTCCTGAAAATATGCCTTGTGGCACTGTCTCTCCATCAAAGCTAGTGTTGCATACCCACGTGTGATGCGGTCATGGGCTTCATGAGACATAGAGAAGACCCCTGATGCTGCTGTAAATGTCACTCCAAAGTAAACATATGATCCGACCACCTCAATCGGTCCACGTGCAATATGAACAAACTATGTCTGCTTACTGATGCTGATGTATGAAAGATCATGACCTTGATTTTACCAAGGTTCACAGATAACCCTTTGTGTCTGCAAAAGTCATCTAGGCCATGTAGATGATCTGTAGACCTTCTGCAGACTCTGAAACCAATACAATATCATCAGCGTATAAAAGAATATGGACAGTGGACCCGCGTACCTCAATGCCATCACCCCCCTGCTGTTGTATGTAGTCCACTATCTCATCAATGTAGAGACCAAAGAGGGTGGGTGAAAGAGGGCATCCTTGCTTCACCCCGATAGTGCTAGCAAGTGGATGAAATAAGCCCCCCGAACATCGGGCTCTACCAGATACTCTCTTGTATAAGGCATAGATCCCCATATCATCTCCTCCGGAGCTCCGATATCAAGTAATCGTCTGAAGAGTCTTTCCTTGGGAACAATGCTTTGCAGAAGTCCACAAAGCAACAATACAATCTCCTCTTCCTCACCCTTGCCTGGTCGATCAAGCATCTCAGAGTGAAGATGTGGTCATGCGCGCACACACATATAAATTAAAATGTACATACGTATTACTATATAGTGTAAGAAAATAACAGCACAGCGGAATAGACCTGTAGACAGAGTTGAGAGAAAAACGCAGACAAAGATAGACGCAGACTGAGAGGTAGAGAACTCAAATTCTCAGATTCCAAAGCATAATGCAGTTACAGGATGGTGCTGTCCACCCGTGCGCTCCCACTGTGGAGCTTAGATGGCGATCTAGACAGACTCTAGATGAAGGGCTTACTAGTGCGCAATGCTATATAAAGCTCAACCTGGGCTGTGCTTATATAGCTTTTACAAGGCGGTTTGGTATAGATAAACGTAGTCGGGAGATACAAATTAGTCGGTAAAATATATGATCCGACAATATCTCCACGACCAGAAGTCCTACCGTCTCGGCCCTACGGGCCGGGGGGATAGGCCCCCCGGACCTCGCAGAAGGGGGCAAGCCCCCCTCTGCACTCCCCCCATTAAGGTTCTATGGGGAAACCGCGCGACGCCACAGGGCCTTTATTTTCACCTTAAATGATAACCCAATGGCCTGGAAGTTTATGCCCTACCTAACCTGACGGCTAGGCTCACAAAGATTATCTATAACCATCAACGGTCACACATAGACCTCATCTAACTTGGAAGTTAGGGTTCCACAAATGTCCGGGCTCTCATAATGGCTTCTCCTCATAATGGGGGCCTTACAACTTAGAGCACCATGGATCATTTGTGGTCACATGAGGGTGGAGTATTGAGCATATCTAACACCCCCCCTCAATGTCCACCCAATGGTGAACTACCTCCTTGGTCCAATCCCAAGCTTTGGAAAGTGTCGAAGAAGTTTCTCTCTCCCAAGAGCCTTGGTGAAGATGTCTGCTCCATTTTCTTCAGTAGGGCAATAGGTTATCTCCACGACCCCGTCCTCAATCAACTCACGCACATAGTGATACTGGATTTCTATGTGCTTCGTACGTGCATGGAAAACAGGATTTTTGGCGATGGCCATGCAACTTTGGTTGTCACACTTCAACTCTGTAGCCTCTTGTCCTTGTATTCCTATGTGCCATAGGATCCTCCTCAACCATACTGCTTCACATGCTGCAACGCATGCATGTGCCATAGGATCCTCCTCAACGCATGCAGCTTTGTACTCAGCTTCAGTAGAAGATAATGCTACAGTCGGTTGCTTCTTACTGATCCAAGAGAAAATCCCTGATCCTAAAGAAAAGCAATATCCAGAAACTGATTTTCTGGTATCAATATCTCCTTCCCAATTTGAGTCACAGTATCCGGCAAGAGATGATCCTTCTTCATAAAGAATACCATAATCAGTGGTTCCTTTCACATACCTGAGTATCCGCATGCTTGCCTTCCAATGAGTTTGGCAAGGTTTATTAGAGAACCTGCTTACTACTCCAACAACATAAGAGATGTCTGGTCTGCTATTGCACAAGTAGATGAGACTTCCAACTAATTTCCTGTATCTTCCAATATCCACTGGAGGTGAAGTATCTTCAATAGATAATTTTGTGTTGACCTCCATGGGTGTAGAAATTTCCTTGCAATCCTCCATGTCGAATGCCTTCAATATCTGCCTTGCATACTTTTGTTGAGAGATGAAAATCTTCCCTGGTTCCTGCCAAACTTCAAGACCTAAGCAATAATGCATTAAGCCCAAGTCTGTCATTTCAAATTCTGAACTCAGGGCATCTTTTGTTTGTTGAAGAAGAGCATCATCATTTCCTGTAATCACAAGGTCATCTACATAGAGTACAAGCACAATTGTCTTCCCTCCTTTCTTTAGAACATACAAGTTAGCATCAAAAGCACATCTTTTGAACCCTAGATTCAAGAGATACTTATCTATCCGTTGGTACCATGCTCTAGGGGCTTGTTTTAGCCCATATAATGCCTTCTTCAGCTTACATACCTTGTTCTGTGAATGGGGAGCCTCAAACCCTCTGGCTGAGACACATATACCTCCTCCTTGAGGTCTCCATTCAGGAACGCTGATTTAACATCCATGTGATAGACTGGCCAACGCTTATGTGCAGCCACAGCTAGTACTACTCGGATAGTAGTCATTCTTGCAGTCGGGGCAAATGATTCACAAAAGTCAATGCCTTCAACTTGTGAGTAGCCCTGTGCAACAAGTCTTGCTTTATATTTTTCTAGAGTACCATCAGCCTTGTACTTTAGCTTCCAAACCCACTTGGTGCCAATGACTTTACGCTTAGGGGGTCGATCCACTAGCTCCCAAGTTCCATTCTTCATGATATTGTTGTATTCTGTTTGCATGGCAGCCCTCCAATTCGGATCATGGAGTGCCTCTTCCACATTGCTTGGTTCCTTCGCTTCTTCTTGAATGAGATCAGCCATCAAGGCTGTGTTTACAATATGGGTGCTTGCCCGTCTCTGTTCCTCTATTCTCTGTGATCGCCTCGGTCCATCTGCAACCTGTTCTAGTGACTGTGGGATGGGGTTTGCAGAATCATAGAGCTGCCTCACCCAACGTGGCAATGGCTTTTCCACTTGGGTGTCGGCAGGTTGGTGACTTTTAGACTCATCATCTGAAGATGATGCTTCCTTCTCTTGTGTAGAAGGGATAGCTCTTGGGCCAGGTTCATAGTGGATTGCCCCTTCGCCTGATGATAAAGTGGAAGCTCTCTTATCCTCCTCCACTGCATGTGGCTGCTCCTCCTTGAACACCACATCACGACTCGCCATGATCTTCTTAGCCTCAGGGTCATAAAGCTTATAAGCCTTCTTATCTTCACTGTACCCCAGGAAGATACATTTGATGCTTTTTGGTTGAAGCTTGTTTCTCTCCCTATCTGGAACATGTACATAACATTCACTTCCAAATACTTTGAAATGGGAAACAGAAGGCTTTTTACCCGTGTAGGCTTCTTGTGGAGTCTTTCCATCAAGTGCCTTGGTGTAGCTTCGATTCAAGATGTAGACAGCAGTGTTGACAGCCTCTGCCCAAAACTGATTAGGCAAACCCTTTCCTTTCAACATGCACCTTGCCATCTCCATGATGGTTCGATTCCGGCGTTCTGCAACACCGTTCTGTTGAGGACTATGTGCCACTGTGAGTTGATGCTTGATTCCCTTACTCTTGCAGAAATCTTCAAACTCTATTGATTTGAACTCACCACCACCGTCTGTCCTGAATTTCTTCATCTTCTTCCCTGTTTCAATTTCAACAAGCTGAAGCCATTCTTTAAACTTACCAAAAGCTTGAGCCTTATCGCGAAGGAAGTACACCCACATCTTCCTGCTATAGTCGTCGACAAGTAACATGAAGTAGGAAGATCCGCCCAAGGCCTGTGTAGGCATTTTTCCGCACAAGTCAGCATGCACCAACTCTAGAGGATAGCTTGCCCTGTTCTTGCTTTCTTGTGGAAATGCCTTCCTCTGTTGCTTGCCCATCATGCAAGCTTCACATGGTTCCTTCATTTCTGCAATCGATGGTAGGTGTGCAACCATACCTCTGCGATGCATCTCCTTCAGTACAGGGTATCCAATGTGGCCGAATCTCTCATGCCATAGCTTACTTGTGCCCACATTTGTAGTGGCTGTAAGAGCACACAACTCATATAGGTTGTTCCTCCTTATGCCAGTCCCAACAATGTTGTTGTTACCGTCCATAATCTTAGCTCCTGTCTTACTGAAAGATACTTGATGACCTTGATCAGTTATAGAAGCTACTGAAAGTAGATTTCGTTTTATTTGTGGAACATATAGCACATTTGAAAGCTTTCTGATATCGCCATTAGAGTTAATGAAAAAAACCGTACCTTCGCCCTCTGCAGGACATCTTGCATTGTTTCCTACCTTTACTGTGATGGGTTCCTTTAGAGGCTGTAAGGAACTGTAAAGGTCTTTTCTACTCGTCATGTGACGAGATGCACCGCTGTCCAACACCCATGAGTCATCTGTTCCTGAATCTTCAGCCGAGGAGCACACCTCCTCTATCGTAACAAATAACTCAAGCTCTGTTTCTGCTGTGTTGGCAGACTCCTTGCCCTTGCCACCTTTTGAAGAGCCACTCTTCTCTTCTGCCTTCTTGATGCGACAGTCTTGGATTCTGTGTCCCTTCTTCTTGCAGTGGAAACACTCTCTTTTGAACTTCTTTTTGTCGTTCTTCTTTTTGTCTCCATCTTTTGAAGAGTCTGTTTTGCCTCCTTTGGCATTTGCTGTGAATGCAGCATCTCCTTTGCTACCACCACTCCTTGCCTTGAGCCGCAACTCCTCCTCCATGAGTAAGGCACTGAATTCTTCAAAAGTTAGTGGTTGAGGTCTGATTTGAGTGTTAAGAGCAGTTACCAGACCATCAAACTTAGGTGGACAAATTCGAAGACAACGTCGAGCTAGCTCTTCACTTGACTTTTGAACACCTGCTCCCGCCATTTGATCTCGTAGATTCTTTATGCGAGTGATAAACACCTCTGCAGTCTCCCCATCAGCAAACCATTCTGCTGCAAGCTGATTCTCCAAGTTCTGAATCCGTGTCTGATTACGAGTTTCATATTGATTTCTCAATATGTTCCATGCTTCACATGCCTTCGTAGTATGCTGAATGAGAGTCAGAACACTATCAGAAGTACTTGTAACAAGAGCACAGAGTGCATCTGCATTTCTACGTTTCCAAGCACGTAGAAGATCAGCATCAGGAGGAATCATTCGACCAGGAGTATTTGGATCAGGTCTTTCTTGGGGCTCATGATCAGTCCCAAGAACAGTCTCCAAAAGCTCATATGAATCAAGAATAGAAGTGATTTTGAACTTCCACAGGGTGTAGTTCGTACCATCAAGTTTACCTTCTGTGAAGGCTGGTGGCCGTATCCGCAATGTTGGGATGATCGGCATCATTGATGCTCTTGCTTGTGCGCCACCTACTCCTGTTGATGAACCACCTTGGCCCCCAGTCGTAGATGATGACGCACCACTTGACATCTTCTCTCTTTTGTTGTTCAGAACTCTGCAACCTCTGCGTTTCTGCTTCTGCACCACTCAGAGCCTCCTGAGCTCTGATACCATGTAAGAAAATAACAGCACAGCGGAATAGACCAGTAGACAGAGTTGAGAGAAAAACGCAGACAAAGATAGACACAGACTGAGAGGTAGAGAACTCAAATTCTCAGATTCCAAAGCATAATGCAGTTACAATGATGGTGCTGTCCACCCGTGCGCTCCCACTGTGGAGCTTAGATGGCGATCTAGAGAGACTCTAGATGAAGGGCTTACTAGTGCGCAATGCTATATAAAGCTAAACCTGGGCTGTGCTTATATAGCTTTTACAAGGCGGTTTGGTATAGATAAACGTAGTCGGGAGATACAAATTAGTCGGTAAAATATATGATCCGACAATATCTCCACGACCAGAAGTCCTACCGTCTCGGCCCTACGGGCCGGGGGGATAGGCCCCCCGGACCCCGCAGAAGGGGGCAAGCCCCCCTCTGCACTCCCCCCATTAAGGTTCTATGGGGAAACCGCGCGACGCCACAGGGCCTTTATTTTCACCTTAAATGATAACCCAATGGCCTGGAAGTTTATGCCCTACCTAACCTGACGGCTAGGCTCACAAAGATTATCTATAACCATCAACGGTCACACATAGACCTCATCTAACTTGGAAGTTAGGGTTCCACAAATGTCCGGGCTCTCATAATGGCTTCTCCTCATAATGGGGGCCTTACAACTTAGAGCACCATGGATCATTTGTGGTCACATGAGGGTGGAGTATTGAGCATATCTAACATATAGTACATACATGCATGCTCCATAGTCCATATATACATAGTAGGCTTACCAAAATGAGGTATTATGGAATCCCATTGGGTCATTGGAGGACATCTACAGATTTGCCAAGAATTATGATAGTACCCTAGCAATTTCGCAAGAAGATAAGGGGAAGGAAGCACCAACCCCTAATCACTCTGAAAAGGTGACGTATCTCATTGCTCCACCTTCAACAAAAGCTCAATCCAAGGGACCACCATAGTTGACACGGTTCTCGAACCATACCCCCGAAAGGTACCATTCGATTCGGTTCGAGCCGAACCTTAAAAGTTCAATCAATGCTTTTCAGATCCTAATCAAAATCGAACTAAATTCGGATCGATTCGGTTCGTTTAGTTTCCATTCAATGCATTAATTACTTTCATTTTCATTGTTTCCATCATATTGTTATGGGAAGCATTAGGTCAAGATGAAATTCAAATGATTATTGAACTGAAGTCTACCCACAAGTTGAGAGAGAGAGAGAGGGCCTTTTTCTAGCTCTTCTTGAGACACAAAGGTGTGCACTCTCGTTACACACATTGTCATATTACACATGTACACACTATCACACACACACTCAGTTATGATTCATCTTAGACTTCATTATTCAGTCACGCCTCATTGCTGAGTCACACTAAGTCATTTATGAATTTATGCATCATGAATCATGATTAATGCATCATAATTCATGCATCATAATTTATGCATTAAGCATCAATGATTGTGCATTATGTTGGCAGGTGCATGCATTATATGCAATATGCATCATTCACTCTCGTTACATTTATGAATTTATGCATCATGAATCATGAATAATGCATCATAATTCATGCATCATAATTTATGCATTAAGCATCAATGATTGTGCATTATGTTGGAAGGTGCATGCATTATATGCAATATGCATCATTCATGATTCACGAATCATATGTAATGCGCATTGCATAATCATGCTGCATGCATCATCATTGATCAATGATCATGCATGCACATTGGATCTTGATTTGTGTATGATATGACATGCATGTTGCATAATGGTTTGACATGCATGCAGCATGCCGCATCATGTTGTTGCATCGATTTTGTTGCATGCATTATTGCGTTATTATACGATAAACACTAATAAATTATAATTGGTAATAGCTGCAACTTCTATGAATTGCAACAGTAATATGCTCAATGTTGCAACTTGCATGCAGCATGATTGATGCATCATTATGCAATGTGCATTGTACATCTTGCAATATCATTCATAATTCATTATACATATTAGAGTCACACATGTCACGGTCTAGAATCTACTCCTTCATAGACACGTGATACATGTCACGTAGTCGTACTGAGTAAGTATTCAATATTGTGAAAATGGTTATTACTAAGTATTAAAATATGATGGTGTGCACGCAATAATGAATTCAAAAGAATAGATTATGGAACCTATAGGCCTAAGGCTACTACCTATGCATATACTATATACTAGTAAATATTATGTTTATAATGGATTATGGAAAGCATCTTATGCACCTTTCCTTGAAGAGAAGGTAAGGTTTTTGCACCTCAACCACACCTAATGAAGCCTAAACGAACCTTATGCACCTTACCCTGATCATAAGGTTCGGTCCTCGCACCTGAAATGCACCGAATGCACCGAACCGAACGCACCTGACCACCTTGGGGACCACCAGGAAGGAGGTGAGCACATACCACACTTTCAGAGCTCTTAGACTCAAGGATAGGAGCAAGGGGCATTGTTATGAGTGTCCCTATATCGGCCACGTCCGTGTTGACCAATCTGTAGAGCGCAGATCAGAAGGAAGATGTCTTCCTCGTGTCCGGACGATAGACACTAAAGCGAAATGTTGCTAGTTCAAGTACTTATTTCTCTTGACATTGTTCTTGACATGTTCTTGACATTACAGATGTCTGCCTTTGCTCCTCTAT
Organism: Ceratopteris richardii; assembly: GCA_020310875.1. NCBI lineage: Eukaryota > Viridiplantae > Streptophyta > Polypodiopsida > Polypodiales > Pteridaceae > Ceratopteris > Ceratopteris richardii. Next base: position 23,275,747 of record CM035422.1, read on the forward strand.
TCATACACATATTTGCTCTTCTTCTTTCTCAATTCTTGGCACTATCTCTACCTTCTCTCTCCTTTGCAACTCACTAACAAATTTACCCATAGTGGGAAACTGTGTCTCATGGTTACACGGAGAATCAGATTAACAATGTTATCAGCATTGTCCTCACATATCCTCCTATCTTACAGAAGATTTGAGTAAAAAATTGGGAGTGACGGTCTATAAAACTCATAGGTAAAAATTCCATTTCTTGGAGCTGATGAATGACATTTTGGAGCAAAGGTACTTCTTAATTTCGATGCTCAATATTATTAATTTTTGCTCAATACAGAGATTGAAAACAAAACAAAATGAAAAAGAAGAGGAAGGGAAAGGAAAAAAAAAGAAAGCAGAGCATTGATGGGAATAAGAAAAAGCCAACGGTACCTCTTTTATCTCTCCATTAATGATTGAGTGTACAGTCAAAAACCCAAGGACCCCAGGAACAATGTAGAGTAAGGCTGGCTGCAAACAGCACCTGATAGATTTAGGAAGCCATGCTCAAAATCGGAAAATGCATAAATATAGTACTCACCTGAGCTGCTTGAAACCAGTTCATGACAATAATGGTTGCTGTTAGCCCAGCCACATAACCAGCATAGGCACTTCTAAAATAAAATGAACCTTTCCCTTGAGCTGCATCAAATCGTAGTGCCAAAGCCACAAATATTCCTGTAATCTCACAGAAAAGAGGTTTAAGTTTTTTTCCACTCAGCCACAAGACAAAACCTACACGGTGCCCTAAATCTATCACATATCACCATCATATTGAGAAAATCATTCAAAACCACTTCTAGATTGTCAACAGCAAATATTATTTGTGTAATAGTTACACAGAATCAAAGCAATCATGCAAGAGGAGGACCAAACATAGGACATCATGATACCCTTCCAAAGTGCTACTAGATCAACCCCATAGAACAATCATGTCAAATGAAATCTGTAAGTAGAAGATTAAAAGGTCCAACTCTTAACTTCATGATGCACGCATATGCACGTGCGCACGCGTGTGTGTGTGTGTATGTGCGTGTTTTTTTTGGGAGGGGGCATTTCACCTCTTTCCAATTTGCTTATTGACATGAAGTTCATTTGTTTCTAGGCTTTAAACTTCTATAAGGTGACCCCAATGGCCACCATGTTGGAGAACCTCATGTTTATATGTTTCGTCATGTGAGGGTAAGCTTCACTAAAGTTAAAAGTCTATATATACATCTAGTTGGGCACCCAAAGTATTTTTCATTGTCTCTCAGCCCACACATATGGCCTCAGTTCAGCTCTCCTGCTTATGTGCAGATCAACCTCACATTCTCTGGTTAGTGGCTCTGTGTGTCTGCGTCTGCGCTCAACTTTCAGCCCATATATTCTTCTCACATCAGCAGCTTATAATTCTAATATAAAAGCTCAGCAAAACTTTGGCTTCAGCATATACCAGCCTTATGATCTGCCTTCCATACTCACATCAGTCCCATCATGGCAAACCTCAGCCCCGATATCTTGAAACTCAGCCTTTTCATATAACTGCTATTGCAGGGTTATTGTCAGCTCATATATCTTCCCTTGGACAGTTGTCATCTACTCGGTAAAAGTCAGTTATGGTCTTTGTATTAGGATTGTCTCAATCACATATGATAAACAATCTGTATTCAGTTAATCCGAGAGCTTATCTCTTGTGTCTATCTGTCTATCCTTCTGTAAATGTTGTTTGTACATCAAAACTTCAAGACAGCAGTAATTATTCCACTCAAGGTCTCTGGCCACTTCCTTGTACAATGCACGTGCCTGCATGCGTGCATGTGTACAAGACATACAAGTCATAATTGTTTCAGCAGTCAAAGCTACAAGTTTTTAAGTGAAAGGAAAACGAGCTTCTATTACTTAAGGAATATGCACGTTTATCATTAGAATAATTGCGTATGCTAAGAATTGTGCATAGTTGCATTGAAAATTGTTTCAAGCCCAACCAAACTGTTTCTCTTTTCCCAGTTTCCTCGTCTATCCCAAACAGTTTTGTCCCCTCAAAAAATTACAGGTCACCTTTTCGTTCACAGTGATAAGCTGAAGTCAGTTTATAGTGCAAACTTACAAAATTGAACACACGTACAAGTTAACAACAATCATATACAGATGAATGTAATACAAACATATACATACATACAACTTCCAATATGTACACATGCTACAGCCTACGACTCGTCCATTAGAGTATGTGGAGGGAGATTGTACCCAATGTAGTGTCATCTCTTGTCTCTTTCTATTCTCTGAGTACTTTTGTGTGATTTTGATTTTGTACTATCCTCAGCGTTCGTGCGTCCTCGGGATCCGAAGGGCAACACACACGTGTGTGTGTGTGTGTGTTAGGGGTGAAGAGGTCAATTTTAGCCCTAAAGGTTTTGAGGCTAATACGTGTTGTTTTCGTTTTCGCTACGCCACTATTTGTTTTTGTTTTCGTTTTCGTTTTCGCACGTTAGATGCTATGCATTTACCTATGGGGCATTAGTTTACCTAACGATAAATGGTAAACGCCGATAGTTTACATGTTTTCGTTTTCGGTCCGATGAACCGAAGTTGAGCTTAGCTTCGATTCATGAACCTGCAGATACATAAGTATCTCTTGGATTTAGGTTTCAAAACATGTGCTTCGGATGCCAACTTGTATGTTCTAAAGAAAGAAAGGAAGACACTTGTGATTGAGCTCTATGTAGATGACCTTGTGATTACAGGAAATGATGATGCTCTTCTTCAACAAACGAAAGATGCCCTAAATTCAGAGTTTGAAATGAAAGACTTTGGCTTAATGCATTATTGCTTATGCCTTGAAGTATGGCAAAACAAGGGAAGATTTTCATCTCTGAACAAAGTATGCAAGATAGATTTTGGCGGCATTGAATATGGAGGATTGCAAGGAGATTTCTACACCTATGGACGTCAATATGAAATTATCTATTGAAGATACTTCACTTCCAGTGGATATTGAAAGAATCAAGAAATTAGTTGGAAGTATAGCTATTGTGCAATAGGAGACCATATATCTCGTATGTTGTTGAAGTAGTAAGTAGGTTTTGTAATAAGCCTTTCTTAACTCATTGGAAGGAAAGCATGCAAGGAAAGCATTCAGATACTTAGGTATGTGAAAGGAACCATTGATTATAGTATTCTCTATGAAGAAGGATCATCTTTGGTTGGATATGTGACTCAGATTCGGCAAGAGATATTGATACCAAAAAAACAGTTTCTGGATATAGCTTTTCTTTAGGATTTGGGATTTTCTCTTAGATCAGTAAGAAGCAACCGACTGTAGCATTATCTTCTACTGAAACTGAGTACAAAACAGCATGTGTTCTAGCATGTGATGCAGTATCGGTTAGAAGGATCCTATGGCACATAGGAATACAAGGACAGGAGGCTACAGGGTTGAAGTGTGATAACCAAAGCTGCATGGCTATCGCCAAGCATCCTTTTTTCCATGCCCATACCAAGCAGATAGAAATTAAATATCATTATGTGCATGAGTTGATCGAGGATTGGGCCATGGAGATAAGCTATTGTGCACAGTACAACTGAAGAAAATGGAGCAAACATCTTCACCAAGGCTCTTGGGAGAGAGAAACTTCATCAACACTTTCCAAAGCTTGGCATTGGACCAAGGAGGTAGTTCACTATAGGGTGGACATTGAGGGGGGGTGTTAGATATACTCAATATTTCACCAAGTGACCACAAATGATCCATGGTGATCTAAGTTGTAAGGCCCCCATTATGAGGAGAAGCCATTGTGAGAGCCTAGATATTTGTTGAACCCTAACTTCAAGTCAGATGAGGTCTTTCTATGACAATTGATGGTAGTAGATCAACTTTGTGAGCCTAGCCATTAGGTTAGGTAGGGCATAAACTTACATGCAAGCAAAGTTTCCACCATACTTGCATCGCAACGCGTTGCAAACGGTTCGCAACTTCACAACGTTGCTACATTTGCAACGCGTTGCTTTGCATGCATGTTCTTTTGGTAATCCAAGGAGTACCCAAAACTATATTTTCCTTAGGAGGGATAAAAAAATTATTTAAAATTGTGTCCGAAATGTTTGATACATGCAATAGAAAACATGGAGAAATTGACGAAGACATAAAAGCTATAAAAGTGTAGACATTTATTTATGTATGATTTTCTTTATGGGCCTTATCACCTTGAGCTAGCCAAATATTTTGGATTTCCCATGTTCTCCTTCTAATGCAATTATAGAGCTTAGACTAAAGTTTCATGCTTGGCCTTGGCCCTTCAAAGCCACGGGTACTCTTCTATGATGATTGATCTCACTACTTAGCACTGGCATCACTCATGAATATTGACTTGCATAGGGACTAACCTAGACTCAATAATCTATACTATATATATCCATGTATATCCTATACTATATAGGTATGTTTATATGTATGTAATTACAAATATGCATGTGTATGTATATATTATGAATGTATGTAATATGCATGTATGTATGTATCTACTTATATGTATGTATGTATGTATGTATGTATGTATGTATGTATGTATGTATGTATGTTTGTTTGTATGTATGTATGCATGTATGTCTGTATGCATGTATGTATGTACGTATGTATGCATCTATGTATGTAATATGTATGTATATATGTATGCAAGTGTGTAATATACATACTACGTGTTGCATATCTACTTTTAATTCATTATATATATATGTGAGTATATTTATTTGTGTGTGTAAAAGGATGCATTTCATCATATATTAGCTATAGGATGCCCATAGTAGGAAAATATTAACCAAAAATCCCAAAACGCAACGTTTTAGCAATGTCTAGGCCCGAACGTTGCTATGTTGCTAACGCGTTAGCAACACGTTGCCTTGGACGTTGCTAAAACGTTGCTAACAACACTGGTTTCCACTCAAGGCGAAAATAAAAGCCTTGTGGCAGTGCGCGGTTTCCCCATAGAACCTTAATGGAGGGATCCTCCTAGGGTCTAGACAATAGGACTTCTGATAGTGGAGATATTATCAGGTTATATATTTTGTCGACTATTTTGTCTCTCTCAATTGTTTATCTATACCGACTTCCATTGTGAAAGCTATATAAGCATACCCATGTGTAGCTCTATATAACATTGCGCACTAATAAGCCCTTCATCTAGAGACTGTCTAGATTGCCATCTAAGCTCCATATTGGGAGCGCACGGATGGACAACACCATCTTTGTAGCTTCATAACTCTTGGCAATTTGAGAATTTGAGTTCTCTATCTCTCGGCCTTTGTCTCTCTTCGTCAGCTTTTTTTCTCAACTCTGTCCATTATTGTTTCCTGACACCAAAAGGAAAAACATAGCTGACGCCGACTTACCTGATGGGTTGCTGACGCACCTCCTCTAGGGGGGGAAAAAGGGGGTCTCATATTCAATCTTAGACACATTTCTTCCTTTTGTATACAGTCGCACAACATGCTATACAAAGTACTCCTGCGTGTTGCCGCCTGCGAATGTGCATTCTTTGACGTATGCTGCTCGGACTTCAAACCTTAGGACCTACACACCAAAGGTAAGAGGCACCCACTCATATCCGGGCCCGGATTGTGTCACCTGTGTGCTCGGAGCTCATCCACGGAGCACATATATGATGTGTCATATGCTTATGCATATGCTTAGCAACATTGAGACAACCAACTGGCTTAAGCATATAAATTATAATTAATGGCATGGACACATCATGCATTGTTACATGATACATCCACTGATTTAGTCTTGACTCTTGGTACAGCTAATAAATGGCATGGCCACATGATACATATTGCATGCCCTTCTTTATTGACATTACACATATTATAAGTTATGATTCATCATTCATTTGTGAGCTCTAGATAGTAGAGTCTAATTGGATCTCTTTTTTTATGGTTGAACATTGTGTAGATGCCTCGCAAATCAGGAGCTGAATGGGACTTTGTGACAAAGTTGAAGACTTTACCCAAAGGCAATTTTAGTGTCTGGTGCAAGTAGTGTTCCCATACTTGGGATCGGAGAGCAAATAGAGTCAGAGCACATTTGGTTGGCCTCAAGGGATATGGAGTAGGTAGTTGTGAAAGTGCACCTGAAAATGTGAAGGATATGTGCATGAAACTGCATGGGAAAACACTTGATGATGCTAGTGGAAGTGCTAATATGCAATCACATGTTCAATCATATGCAGATGTATCACAATGTGATGATGGTGGACTTGGAGAGCCTCTGTAGGTCATGCACTGAAGAGGGAAAAAAGTTCAAAAGGGGCTTTGGATAAACCTTGGGATGTCCAAGCTAGAAAAGAGGCAAACAAGGTTGTTCGTCGTTATTTCTTTGCAGAGGATATTCCCTTTTGGAAAGTAAGAAGTCCTTACTTTCTTAACATGCTCCTCCAAGTTATTGGTAAAGTAGGGCAATCTTATAAGCCCCGTTCGTACCAGCAATTGAGATCAAAAGAGTTGCATGAAGAAGTGAGGGCCATAGAAGGCAATATAATACAAATTTGTGATTCATGGAAGATCTTTGGATGTAGTATTATGTGTGATGGTTGTTCGGACACTAGAAATTGACCTATCATCAATGTTATGGTCTCTTGCATTTATGGAACAGTGCTCTTGAAATCTGTGGACACCTCTTGTGAGGTTAAATCACGTGAGTTTATATTTGAAATCTTGAAAGATGCCATCAAGAATGTTGGAGAAGACAAGGTGATCAATGCATCCAATTGTATACGAGCTGGTTATTTGGTGGAGGAACAATGGCCCCCCATCTTTTACACACGATGCGCATGTCATTGCCTAGATCTTCTATTTGAAGACATTGGAAAGCTTGCACGAGTGAAGCCCATATTGGAGAATGCAACAAAGATTGTCACATTTGTTACAATGAAGCCTCTACTATGCTTGCATTATTTAGAAAATTCAGCCAAAAAGATTTAGTGAAACCGGCTCCCACGAAGTTTGTTTATGCATTCATAATGCTTACTAATTTGCTTGATGAGCATGTGTACAATGGTTTGTGCTCTTTGATGGTATGCCCTGAATATACAAGAAAGAGAGTTGTAAGAACTCAAAAGGAAGAAGAGTTTTTTACTCTTGTGTTGAGTCCTTTTTTTTTGGAGAAATGTGAGAGAGATTTTTGCCATATGCAGCCCTATCCTAAAAAGTTTACGTTTGGCAGATAGAGAAGGGGCGACAATGGGGTTAATTTATGAGCTCACATATAGAAAGATTGAAAAAATTTCCAAAAAATTGAAGTGACACTTGACATGATAGAGAAAGAAACGGATGATCAAAGACTGATTGCATTGCAAGCAGAACATAATGGTGAGATAGTTGTTTCATAAGCTCATACTCTTATGAAGACTCATGAGGATTGCATTGACAAGGATGAGGAGGAGGATGCGGAGGATTGTCCTATTGCTGATGATGATGATGATGATGATGATGATGATGATGATGATGATGATGATGTAGGAGATGAGGATGTATGACATTCTCTTGAGTCTCATCTTGATACATCATACATCCATGGCTCTATGCCTATGTTGAGCTCCTTGAGTTTTGCCTTTATTTTGCTTGATAGTGATCATCTTTAGATTTTAATCTTCACCCCTCACTTTTTTGATGTCTCATGTTATTCTACTTATGTGATTGTAATTGGTAATGTGATGTCACATGGGTGGTAGCACGCTACACTCCATCAATGTATGAATGTGATTCGTGAAATATGATTGTTATTATTATTATGTTTTCTCATTGATATAATGTTATAAAAATAATTCTATTGTTGTATGGTGACTCTACTCCTTTCTTTTCAACTTTTTTGGGGGAAAAAAAATAGGCGGCGTCAGATAACATCAGAAACGTTTTACCTTACCCGTCGGTAAACGTAAGAAATCAGAAGTCAGAAACCCATCAGAAACACTATGACTTTGTCTACAGGTCTATTCCACTATGCTATTATTTCTTACACATTCTCCTCTTCATGCTGCAACATATATTTTGCATCCTATTTGGAGAGAGAAATGTCGTAAGAAGGATGGAGAAGTCAATGATGGTTAGATGGATGTCATTAAAAGATATATGCATAATTATGTTGATAAACAAGGTAAATTATTGGATGAGTTACATATTTTTAAGACTATATCCGGCACATTTGGTAGGCAACTTGCTAAAGATCGAAAAAGAATGCATCATGGTGTGATGTGGTGGGAGTCTTTTGGGGTGATACACCCAATTTGCAGGCATTGGCTCTTCGTATTCTTTCACAGGTACTTGTACTTCCCCTTGTGAGAGAAATTGGAGCACGTTTTCTTTTATTCATACTAAAAGAAGTAATAAGCTTCTCTCAAAAAACACTGAAAAATTGGTTTATATTCATACCAATTTTCAGCTTTCAATGAAGATTAAAAAAAAGGGTTTTGAAATACAAGAAGTTAGTTTGGTGATGATTGAAAAAGAGCATGATGATGAAAGGTTGCTTGCAATGCAAAAGAGTATAGAGGGTGAGGAAATTCCCCTCAATTCTATTACCTCCATTACTGAGAGATATGTACGTGTAGATGAGGGCCCTTGATCTACACGTGATGGTGGTGATGATGATGATGATGATGATGATGATGATGATGATGATGATGATGATGATCGTGATGCTCGTGTTGATATTTTGATGATGATGAGGCGGTTGATGATTGATCACCCTTATGTTTTCATCTCTAAGTTCTAAGTTCTAACTCTATTTTCATGATATGATAGTACGCATCATGCTTTACATCATATGAAATGGTATTTTGAAGTTTTTACTTACTTTTATATTCTAGTGATTATGTTTTTGTTAAGTGTTATGTTTATATTGAAGTACTAATTGTTATCTATGTATTTCATATATATGTGTGTGTATGTGTGTGTGTATGTGTCATGTCGATAAACATCAAAAACGTTTTTCCTTACCCGTCCGAAGTTCGAAGTCAAAATCCTAAGTAACAACTATGGAAGAAGCAACAAGAATAGAAGAACAGTGGATCCATTTTGAGACATGTCAAAGCAAGAGTACTTCTTCAAACGACAACTCTATACCTTAACTTTGAAGTGAGCTTGAGGCTCTCAAGCTACAAAAGGATTTGGTGCAAGAGAAAAGTAACCTTCGAAAAGACTCCGATGATCTAGCACAAATAAAGGCAAGAACTAGAGGAGTTCAAAGCCTTAAAAGAGGTACGCTTCTAGTTTATGGTGCTCACTTTGTGCCAGTAAAGGGTGCACTATGCGTTTCAAGCATGTTAGATGCCAATTTTGCGGAAAAGGGGGCCATGAAGCTAAAGATTGTTATTTCATAGAAGGTTTAGGAGTTCAAAATTTGATGCACAAACAACTTCAAAATGTGAAATGGGTAAGAGAAGTTGAGTCTTACCTCCTTCCTCCTGGGATAACCACCCACCACAAGTTCATTTGGTCCTATCTTCTACACGAACCAGGCTTCTACCCAAGGGAAGTGAGGAGGGGGACCTCGACAAAATAGCCCACCTATGCCCATTATGTGTTTTCGTTGTGATGAATACAAGCAAGTGCTTGTTACCGGAAGATGCACGCAAAACTATTCAGCTTCAAGGGATCATTACACAAAGGAATGTCCAAAGGGAGCTCCCTCCACTAGTAACTCCAGTAGCTTATTCCTTTTGCATATAATCAAGGTCACCATTTTAGAGGACAGCTTGCCCAATAGCCATTCTCCAAGTACCAGAGTGGTCCAGCTCGAAAAGCTTCCTCGAGTCATGACAAAAGCTCAAAAACTAAAATCAGCAGCTAAAGAGAAAGCAGCTGACCCTCAATTCTCACAAGATGCACAGACACACATACACAGAGAGAGAAAGAAATAGGAAGGCTTCTCAGCTTCGGGAATCGGCCCTGTGCTATCTTTCTGTCCTGTGATAATCTGATTGGTGAGCTCCCACCTTACCAGGAGCATGATGTACATCTTCCAGTCTCATACAGACACTATGAATATTTCTTCACATTGGCAGAGTAGTTATCGCTCTAGAGAATCTGACAATACAAGAATTACACATGATGCTTAATGAGGCCACATCAAAAGTGTTTTCATTGCAATAGTCATCCTGTTAACATGCGAGTAAACATCTGCATTGCCTCCAACCATTTTCGATGTGACTTTCAGCCATTTCTTTCCATGTTTCTGTGGGCTTTTAGCCGAGCATCTTGATCATGTATTAGTGGTGTTATCTTGCTTCAAAAAAAGAGTTTCTGACTGTGAGTGAAGGCATGCAAGCACTCTCCCACCCCCTTTTTCTTACTCGCTGCCATTTAAGATCGTCAGGCTTTATCTATACACTGCGCTTATTTTAAAAGTGCAGGCTAGATAGAACTATGACAACAAAGAGAACCGTCAAAGATTTAACAGAGCTCCATGCAAATACCAGGAATGACAATATCTCCAAGACCCAGCATGGAATATGGCCGCTGTAGACTTGATGTGGGAAATAATAGCTGCAAAAGGAAAAAGGGAAAATAACTGACTAAAGTAAACAAGTTCAGCAGAAACGTATCCATGCAAGAAAGAACACACATGAAGGTCATTGACCCGTGGCAATGTGACAAAAAGAACAGAAAAATTTAGTGTTACCTTAATAGGTGCATCAAAAGACTTTGCAACACTGACCATAACTGGTGTGAAAAACACCCAAAATATGTCATAGAAAAATAACCCAACCTGAAACCATAAATAGATTACTTGTTTATAAATTTTCCATATCACACCTCCATATTTTCTCTAGAAAAAAAATCATGCACAAATTATCCAAAACCCACCAAAAGAATAGCACCAATCTTGAAGGATCCCAATGATAGTAGTTCAATACCCTGAAAGTAATACAGGGAAAGAAATTCACCTCAGTCTGAGAATTCAGAATTAAGTGCATGAGTAAAAACATAAACTGCAGAGAAGAAAGTAATTGGCTGGTAAAAGAGTGATGAAAGTAAAAATCCTTTACCATGCTAGAGACAAACATATCCAAATATTCTAAATTTCCAGGGTACCTCTATAGAAAAGGCAAGTCCAAGTATATTGTTTGCGAGCCAATGCTTCTTCAGAACATACCACAAGCAAAAGCCCGTTGCTGGTATTCCTGCTATAATCTCAGCTACTGAAAGCTCAAAACCTGATTTTGCATTTAAAATAGGAAATGTAAGCCCTAAGTTAAAGGAATAAGTGATACACAACAATCTAAGATAGAGGTTCTTTGTCACCACACTAACCACCCCTTCAAATATACAGTATATACCTTGACTCTGAAGAAAAGGAATCTTGACCGTTAGAGAACTCTCTTTCAGTTTCTTCGGAAGAAATTTTTCAACATATGGTAGGATTGTTGCTCTACAAAAGCAAAAGAGAGAACAAAAAATATTTTAACAAATACATGAAAAGCAAACTGCCCTATATAAATGCAAACAGATATTAAGCAAAATGCTTACGCTAAAGCTATGATCCCCAGAAGGAAAAAATAGCCTGCAAGGATGCGATTTACCAAATCCTTTGGAAGAAACTTAAAAAGTAGAAACAAGGAGAATAGCACAGCACTTCCAATGAAGGGGAAGCGCATTGCATGCTCTTTTGAAATTGACTCCTGCAACCAATTGAAATCGAACCTCAAAAATTGGAAGACAACAGCTTTCAAAGTTCCATAACCTCTCATAAACTTAAGCCTTTGAAATATCAATTGAATAACACGTTCAGCTTCAAACATCTGCATACTATTCAACTATGACTTACAATCTACGGACACATCATATGAAATCCGAATTCTCTTTGGTATTCATACATGAAACATAAATTGCTCTTTTTTTATTGGAGAGTATCTAAATTTTACTTACTAATATTTCTGTTTCTTTTAAAAATAAGTATATAAAATAAGAAACCTCATCAGAGAAAAGAAATACGATTAAGAAGAAAAGATTTAGAATTTTTTCTTTTACTGTAAATTTTCTTCATTAAAGACAGAAGTAATCTTCATATCCTCTCCAGTAGCAAGACAAAATACTCAATATTTGCAAGTTGCTATAGAGTTCTAAATATTCTGGTATGAAATTATCGTCAGGAGGTGATTTCTCAGCTGTTTTTATGTATTCACAATTTCACTGTAAACAAATACTATCATTTGTTTTCATTTTCTCTTTTTGATGGCATGTATGCCAATAAGTCTTTAAGAGATTCATTCAATATGGTTGTATAGACATGGGATCTTAGGGCCCCACTGTCTTGAACACCTTGACCACACGGTCACATGAACTTGCAAAAGTAGGATGGAAAGTCCAATGAAGCACTAAAATTTGGAAAGATATGGAAAGCCTGTGTGTGTGTTGATTGCGAAACACAAGGAAGACTCTGATGTAACACATGTAGCAACCAAACAAGGCGCTTAATATGACTTTCTTTCTCTCTCTCTCTCTCTCTCTCTCTCTCTCTCTCTCTCTCTCTCTCTCTCTCTCTCTCTCTCTCTCTCTCTCTCTCTCTCTCTCTCTCTCTCTCTCTCTCTCTCTCTCTCTCTCTCTCTCTCTCTCTCTCTCTCTCTCTCTCTCTCTCTCTCTCTCTCTCTCTCTCTCTCTCTCTCTCTCTCTCTCTCTCTCAGAACCGCTGGTATGATGAAGATTGTCGCGAGCTACGGAAGCACCTACGCATTTTAGAGCATAGAGGGGATATTACACACACACAGGCACAGCGTCGCATGCAGAGCCTTACTCGCCGCAAACGGCGTGATTAGGAAGAGAGACACTACTGGGATATTTATCATTTACTCATGAGTCGAGACAGTGCAGTGGCATGGCGACATTTGAGAGAGAGGAGAAAGCAGACACCCATCCGAGACCCGAGCACTTGGCATAGCTATGCACAGAGCCTATACGAGATCCCAGACCAGCCCCCCATTCCTAGACCACATAGCTCACGTCCTACTACATCTGACTTCTTCACACCCACTATGGTGGGACGCGCCATTGCCCGTCTACAGCATGGAAGGGCCCATGACCTTTTCGGTTTACAGGCTGAGCACCTCATCTACGGAGGCACGACCCTTGCACCGCTCATTGCCCACCTCTTCAACCGTGCACTGGTTGAAGGGTTCCCATACTCATGGACTGAGCACACCATAGTGCCCATTCATAAGTCAGGAGATACTATGGATCCAGCTACATACCGGACCATCATGATTGGCCCTATATTGGCCAAGTTATATGGGGCAGTACTGGAGACAGAGTTGAGTACTCTCGCTGAGAGGAAGGGTATCAAGGCTCCAGGACAGGCAGGCTTCAGGCGAGATTACTCTACCATTGACCACATCTTCACTCTGAGATGCCTGATCGACCAGGCAAGGGTGAGGAAGAGGAGATTATATTGCTGCTTTGTGGACTTCCGCAAAGCATTTGACACTATTCCCAGGGGACGACTCTTCAGACGACTACTTGATATCGGAGCCCCAGAGGAGATGATATGGGGGATCTATGCCTTATACGAGAGAGTATCTGGCAGAGTCAGATGTCCGGGGGGCTTATCTCATCCACTTGCTAGCACTATCGGGGTGAAGCAAGGATGCCCTCTTTCACCCACCCTCTTTGGTCTCTACATTGATGAGATAGTAGACTACATACAGCAGCAGGGGGGTGATGGCATTGAGGTACGCGGGTCCACTGTCCATATTCTTTTATATGCTGATGATATTGTACTGGTTTCAGAGTCTGCAGAAGGTCTACAGCATCATCTACATGGCCTAGATGACTTTTGCACACACAGAGGGTTATCTGTGAACCTTGGTAAAACCAAGGTCATGATCTTTCATACATCAGCACAGGTACGCAGACATAGTTTGTTCACGGCAGCGGGTGAACCCATTGAGGTGGTCGGATCATATGTTTACTTGGGAGTGACATTTACAGCAGCATCAGGGGTCTTCTCTATGTCTCAGGCAGCCCGTGACCGCATCACACGTGGATATGCAGCACTTGCCTTGATGGAGAGACAGTGCCACAAGGCATATTTTCAGGAGCCCCGCACAGAAAAGGCTCCACCTTCCAACCTTTACGACGTTTAGGATTTGACAGAGAAAAAAGCCTGGGATGGATGAATGGTGCAATACTGCTTAGCTTACCTTTACGGTATTAGCTTCGCCCCTATGGTGCCGTTTACCGGTAACGGAGCTAAGCCGCAGCGATAAAGAGCGCATTGCTTATCGGGCTTTACAGGCATCACGGGACATGGCATTAGCAGGCGACACCTCCTCATGGTATGCGCAGACACGAGACTGGCTGGCCCACCACGGCTGTGACATAGACAGGCTACCACCACTACAGTACGACTCACATGCACCCACCTACTCTCTCTCTCATCAGGAGAGGAATAGGATCATTCGTCAGGAGATATGGCATACATACATACAGAGGACATGGCTGAGCCCTAGGGATACATTGCCACCGAAAATGCTCTATTACCGTGAGCATTTTCTACATATATCGGACGAGGGCTTCATCGAGATTCCGAGATACATGCAGACATATCTACCCCACCAGCTTCGAGTCGTCATTGGGCAGCTCCGGGTTTCATCACATCAGCTCGAGATGGAGAGGGGTCGATCCAGGGGAGTCCACCGTGAGGAGAGGCGGTGCCCAGTATGCGAGACAGAGGTAGAGAGTGAGGAGCATTTTGTTATCAGATGCCCAGCATATGTAGACCTATGAGCACATTTCCAGATAGAGGAGACACTCCAGTTATGCATGAGTATGGGAGACCAGCGACGCTTGGGACGCTTCCTCGCAGCAGCATACGAGAGGCGAGATCGGTCACTCCAGCCCACACATCAGCCACGGGTGAGTACGCAGCAGACCATTACCGAGTTTTTTCAGCGAGCTGAGCTACATCAGAGAGGTCCATCTATAGGGCTCACGCTCCACCAGGCAGCAGCACAGAGAGCACGGCGCCGACCACGCAGGGGCACATATCATCGACCACGACTATATCAGGAGGATATCTCATGCATCATGACAGCCTACGACCACATGATGGAGCATAGGCGCACCACCACTCCATGGGTTGTCTTCCTTCAGGAGGCACTCAGACCACCCCCGATGTACCACATACTACACCCACCTCCACCCATTCACCGGTAGCTAGGGTGTTTTACTCACACTTTTACTCACATGTCCCCCATGTATTAGGTGGCCACTATCAGCGGAGTCAGAGCCACATCTCCCCATCCTTTTCCAGCTTTATATATATCTTTGTGTCGCGATATACCTTTTATTTCATTTCATCCTCTACACAGGGTTACTACACTTGTACATGGTTTTTGTCTCATAGGCCAAGTTTGGCCTCCAGAAGACGTTAATATGACTTTCTTTCTTTCTTTCCTTTCTCTCTCTATGGCTCCCAAGTTGGAGAAACAATTAGCCACCTTAGAACATACCCTTCGAGAGTTGATAGGGAAACATAAAAGGAGATTCTGACTGAACGGGGTTACCCGTCGAGTCGTCTCTCTTGAAGCAAAAGTAACAGCCTTGGAGAAGGAAAACGAGTCCCTACGGGAGGAGCTTGCTGCTATGCGCTTGAAGCACTCACAAAATCAGGAGGAGTTGCACACTGGGCTTACTGATATGAAGATGAAACTCGACAGCATACGTGAGGAGGGGGAGATTGCCCCACACCTAGAGGACATTCGGACGACTATAAAAAAAGAGTGCATAGAGGTGGTTCAGAGCGAGCTTGAGACTAAAAAGATGGATGGGTCGAAGTTGTCAAGAAAAACCTTCGACAGGAAGCAAAGAAGAACACCCACCATGAGAAGATCCACATAGTACACACCACCATTGAGGAGGAGCGGATGTGAAAGGCCCGAAGGCTCAATGTTCATGTCTCTGGCCTCACAGAGAAAGACGGATCACCGGAGCAGAACGGGCGTCGCTTGTGCACACTACTTGGATACTGCACGGATGAGCCTCTTCCTTTCACCAGAGCCTGGAGGGCAGGACGAGACACTACGCGGAGCAGAGCACTTATCCTTCAGTTCTCGGATGAGGCTAGGAGGTGAGACTTCCTCAGACGACGAGCGGCACGATGCACTACACCAGGCACCGCGATCTATTTGGATGACGACCTCACACGGATGCAGGTAGAGCACATACGCGCATGCATGCCACGTGTCCTCCAGGCTCGACAGGAGGGACATCGTGCCCTATACAGAGACGGTCGTGTCATCATCGATGGACGACCAATTGACTAGGGATTCGCACAGCATCGACCTGTCATCATCGATGGACGACCTGTCATCATCGATGGACAACCTGGCATCATCGATGGATGACCAATTGACTATGAGACAGCAGAGCAGGAGGTGTGCTTTGGAGTCTGGAACTGCAATGGATCTTTGTAGACACGTCCAGGACGCCTCGAGGAGGTGATGGAGGGCAGAGACATGATCTTCTTGACAGACACATGAGAGCCCGGGGAGGAGCCTACCGAGGATTGAGGGCTATATATGGGAGTCAGTTCACCACCGACAGATGAGACAACACACTACACGAGGATCATGAGGAGTAGTCGTGCTCTATAGACAGTCAATACAGGCTACAGCACACGGTACAGGTGGTAGCCAGAGACCGCGATTCATGTGGATACACCTCCAACTATCAAAGGAGAGAGGAGTGTATTTCGCCATATGCTATATTGCACCCATCGGCTCGCGCTTCACACATTCCCATGAGCAGCCCTCAGAGAGGGAGGGACCAGACACCGCATCGCCATATGACTGCCTTAGTGACACCATTATGGAGTACACCGGGATGGGCGAAGTCTTCCTTGTAGGAGACTTCAATGCCCGCACTCAGAGCCACCAGTGTGATATCTATGACTTTGATTGACCCTGAGATGCTTCGCACCATCGAGGACAGACCTACACTCAGAGCCTCAGTCGACCACGCCACACCCACCTCATACGGCCGACACCTACTCTAGATGGGAGCAGCACACCCTCTCATTGTATACAATGGGATGGCGACCTGTCCCACCTCGGGTGGTCTCACCTGCATTCCACCCACGACACCGCATGGAGGCAGTGTGGTAGACTATGTTATCGGACCCCCGGAGGAGACACATCTCATCGCCTCATTCACCATCCCACCCACACCGATTTGAGCTAATCACGCATATCTCGCCCTATCCATACGCGGCACACCATGCATATCCCACCCCGCCACCATACCGCCACATGCCCATACGACCGTTCACTTTAGACATGAGCTAGCACATATCTATAGTTCCCATGTTCAAGAGCGCATCTACTCCCTTGATCCCTCCGCCCCATTGGATACCCTCACCGCCCACCTCTCCTCGATCCTCCACACATCCGCTACTCTCAGCTTCCCATACACCACCCTCAACACCGCACATCCTACACGGCTGGGGCATACACCCCAGAATAGGTGGTACGATGATGAGTGTAGACGACTATACCGACATCTCATAGCACATAGTATTTTGGGATCCATCACAAAGAGGGAGGCACGACGACAGATGCGAGCCCTCACACGCCGGAAGCGGCGAGCTTTCGAGGAGCGAAAGGAGGCAGAGTTGTTTAACCTTCTCATGAGTAGGGATTGCGCCACTGCGTGGAGGGCCCTACGTGAGCCACGCCCACCTACGCCCATAGAAGATCCTCAAACCTGGCACACCTACGCCCAGAGGTTATATGACATCCCTGGACAGCTTCCATTGCCGATCCCTCCCACACCGCATCCTGTGATATCCACCCTATTCATGGAAGGCATGGTACGACAGGCTATCCATAGGCTATATGGCCGTTCAGCACACCACACAGGACTTCAGGGCGAGCACTTTATATACGCAGTCGATGTAGTTTCCCACCTGATCGTCCATCTCTTCAACCGTGCTTTGGCCGAGGGATTACCTGACTCGTGGACTATGCATACCATTGCGCCTATACACAAGTCCGGCGATATGATGGACCCAGGGAACTACAAGACTATTATGATAGGCCACATCCTGGCCAAGATCTATGGGGCACTACTAGAGGCAGAGCTCCGTGCAGCTGGGATCAGAGCACCCGGTCAGGCAGGCTTCCGTCTCACTTTTTCCACTATCGACCATATCTTCGTACTTCGTTGCTTGATTGAGAGCGCGAAGTCGAGGAAGCGGAGACTATACTGTTGCTTTGTGGATTTCCGCAAAGCCTTCGACATGGTCCCTCGAGAGAGACTACTACGGAGACTCAAGGAGTTACAGATACCATCAGACATGTTATGGGCCATCCATGCTTTGTATGCATGAGTCACAGGCAGGGTGCACTGCCCCGGCGGCCTATCAGACAGCCTTGTTAGCACCATTGGTGTGAAACAAGGTTGCCCTCTCTCACCCACCACTCTCTTTGGTCTCTACATCGATGAGATCACGGCGAGGACATCAGAGACCGCTACCCACATCTCTTAAGGGGGCCCAGAGAGATCCGAGCTTCACTGGAGACGGAGGACCAGCGCCCTCTAGGTCGCTTCCTAGTAGAGCTCCAGCGCCGTCGTGCATCACTTCTCCAGTAGCGGATGGACATACACTTGGCCCCCCCAGACTTCTATTACAGACTTTTTTAGACCCATAGCCACCCGAGGACCCAGCTCGACGAAGGGTGTCACATTACAGAGAGCAGAGGAGCTTAGACGACAGCGCCGACAACCGAGACCCCCACTCCAGAGAGCCAGTCCCCACCAGAGAGAGATTCAAGCGATTCACGTACGCCATGACATGGAGATACGGAGACATCAGCAGCGCACTCCTGTCGATCTCGATGTGCAGAGCATTTTGAGGATCGCCACGATGCCTTACCCACCGATGCACTATATCCTACACCCACTCCAGGCGCTTAGAGCGTTATGACACCACCGAGCCTCCCCTCCCTATGCATATCATATTTGTACATCACCTATTGAGCATATAGAGTGCATACCCATAGCATCCCATACCCTTGATGCCAGCTATTATCCACTCCTTTTATGTTCTGTTTTGTACCCACATTTTATTTTCCTTTTGGGATCACAGTGGATTGGATCATACTGATGTAAATGTTTTGTCTCATAGGCCGATTTTGGTCTCTAATAGACGTTAAAATCTCTCTCTCTCTCTCTCTCTCTCTCTCTCTCTCTCTCTCTCTCTCTCTCTCTCTCTCTCTCTCTCTCTCTCTCTCTCTCTCTCTCTCTCTCTCTCTCTCTCTCTCTCTCTCTCTCCCTTTTGCATATAGACTATCATAGATATCGCACTCCATACACCCCCCACCACTTTCATGGGTATCCCCACATGCACACTACGGAGATCTATATCAGCTTAACCAGTTTCTTTTCAGCACTTTTATCTTTTCTGATTGACAGAAGATACACCCATGTACATCGATTTGTCTCATAGGCCGAGTTCGGCCTCCTAATAGACGTAAAAACACTTTCTTTCTTTCTTTCTTTCTTTCTTTCTTTCTTTCTTTCTTTCTTTCTCTCTCTCTCTCTCAGCAGGCATGGTACGACAGGCCATCCATAGGCTACAGCATGGCCGTTCTGCAGACCACACGGGGCTACAGGGAGAGCACTTTATATACGCAGCAGATGTAGTTTCCCACTTGATCGCCCATCTCTTCAACCGTGCTTTGGTTGAGGGATTACCCGACTCATGGACTATGCATACCATTACTCCTATCCATAAGTCCGGCGATATGATGGACCCAGGGAACTACACGACTATTATGATAGGCCATATCCTGGCCAAGATCTATGGGGCAGTACTAGAGGCAGAGCTCAGTACACACACTAAGGCAGCGGGGATCAGAGCACCCGGCCAGGCAGGCTTCCGCCGCACTTTCTCCACCATCGACCACTGCTTCGTTGCTTGATTGAGAGCGCGAAGGCGAGGAAGCAGAGACTATACTGTTGCTTTGTGGATTTCCGCAAAGCCTTCGACATGGTCCCTCGAGAGAGACTACTACGGAGGCTCCAGGAGTTACAGCTTCCATCAGACATGCTATGGGCCATCCACGCTTTGTATGCACGAGTCACAGGCAGGGTACGCTGCCCCGGTGGTCTATCAGACAGCCTTGTTAGCACCATTGGTGTGAAACAAGGTTGCCCTCTCTCACCCACTCTCTTCGGTCTCTACATCGACGAGATCACGGAGTATATACAGCGAGCAGGGCGAGGAGGAGACCTCGGAGGTACGCCAGTACATATCCTATTATATGCTGATGACATTGTCCTGCTCTCAGAGTCAAAGGAGGGGTTGCAGTCACATTTACAGGCGCTCGATACCTTTTGCATGGAGAGAGGACTCACAGTGAACCTTGGCAAGACCAAGGTCATGATCTTCCATACCTCCAGAACAGTACGCCATCGCGCCTCTTTCACAGCAGCTGGAGGACAGATAGAGGTAGTGGACTCCTACGTCTACCTAGGTATCACCTTCTCGGGAAGCACAGGGGTATTCTCCATGGCACAGGCTGCGAGAGATAGATTGACGCGAGGTTATGCGGCACTTGCAGGATTGGAGAGACGCTCCTTTCAGACACATTTTCAGGAGCCCCGGACTAAGGGGTGGCTCTTTGACACTCTAGTGACACCCGCATTGATGTACGCAGCAGCAGTATGGGCACCAGGGATCACAGAGGCGATGTGGACGCAGATTGAGAGGCCCCAGATCACCATGATATCACGCTTGCTGCGCAGCAAGCCCTCCGTTCCACATGACATTATACGAGCTGAGCTTGGCACACCACCGATGCTAGTGGAGGCCCTCTTCCAGTTGGTGACCTTTATTCTGAGAGTCAGAGAGCTCCCCACTAGCCGACTCACCAGGCTTGCATTTGAGAGCTCTAGACATTTGGCAGAGACAGGGCATGAGAGAGTATGGTATGCACAGACTTACCGATGGTTAGCAGACCATGGCATGAGCATTACGGATCTCCCCCCTTTTCAGTATGACCTCTCTTCCCCCCACATTACCCTCTCTCGTTCGGAGAGGAATAGGATCATCCGTCAGGACCTACTACAGATACACGTCAAGGAGACATGGATAGCACCACGGGGGCCTCTTCCCACAAAGAGGCAACACTACAGAGAGCACTTCCTGACTGTGACAGCGGATGGTTTCATTCAGAGACCACGATACATGGATACATATATGGCACAAGCTGAGAGAGTGGCCATTGGGCAGCTCAGAGTATCATCACACCAGCTAGAGATTGAGATTGGGCGAGCCACACATACCCCCAGGGATGAGCGATTATGCAGGATATGTAGAGAGGAGGTGGAGGACGAGGAGCACTACACATGTAGATGCCAGGCATATGAGGACATCAGAGACCGCTACCCACAGCTCTTCAGGGGGCCTAGAGAGATCAGGGCTTTATTGGGGACAGAGGACCAACGCCCTCTAGGTCGTTTCCTAGTAGAGCTCCAGCACCGTCGCGCATTACTCCTCCAGCAGCAGATGGAGATACACCTGACCCCCCCCCCCTCAGACTTATATTACAGATTTTTTCAGACCCGCATACACTCGAGGGCCCAGCTCGATGCGGGGTGTCACATTACACAGAGCAGAGGAGCTTAGACGACAGCGTCGACGACCGAGACCCCTTGTTCGGAGAGCTCGTCCACATCAGAGAGAGATTCAGGCGATTCACGCACGCCATGACATGGAGATACAGAGACGTCAGCAGCGCACCCCTATCGATTTGGACGCCCAGAGCATTTTGAGGATCGCCATGATGCCTTACCCACCGATGCATTATATCCTACACCCACTCCAGGCATTTAGGGGGTTGTGATACCATCGAGCCTCCCCTCCCTATGCATATCATATTTGTATCTCACCCATTGAGCATATAGAGTGCATACCCATAGCACCCCACACCCTTGATACCAGCTACTATCCCTCCTTTTATACCCGTTTGCAGTACTCACACTTTATTTCGTTTTGGATCACAGTGGATTGGATCATACTGATGTATATGTTTTGTCTCATAGGCCGATTTTGGCCTCTAATAGACGTTAAAAAGTCTTTCTTTCTTTCTCTCTCTCTCTCTCTCTCTCTCTCTCTCTCTCTCTCTCTCTCTCTCTCTCTCTCTCTCTCTCTCTCTCTCTCTCTCTCTCTCTCTCTCTCTCTCTCTCTCTCTCCCTCTCTCTCCCTCCCTCCCTCCCCCCATCCCGCCCATACCCATCGGAGCCGATCACACATACCTCTCCCTTTCCATCGCTGGGGATAGAACCCCACATAGACCATCCACTTCACACGTGAGCTACCTCCTCTATACTCATATGAGGTCGAGGGTGGCCTATACCTACTACACCCCTCCACCCCCCTCTCAGTTCTCACCTCACATATCTCATCCATCTTACACACCTCAGCTATCAGCTCCTTCCCACATACCACTCACATAGGACGTACCCCTCCTCCCCTTGGGACTAGACCCCAAAAGGGTTGGTATGATGATGGGTGCAGAGCACTTTATAGACACCTACATGCGCGACGAGCCCTTGGAGAGATTACAGAGAGAGAGGCCAGTAGACAGATGAAGGCACTAACCCGTCGAAAGCAACGAGCATTCGAGGAGACACAAGAGCTTGAGTTATACCATCTATTCATGAGCATGGATAGTGTGACAGCATGGCGCGCTCTCCTCGATTCTTGTCCCACTACACCCATTGAGGACCCACAGATCTGGCGAGATTATGCAGCGCGATTATATGATGTGCCTCGACGGCCACCCATCCCATGGCCACTTTAGAGCCTCGACCCACACACTCCTCTTTCTTTACTACAACGATGGTGGAGAGGGCTTACAAAGCGAGCACCTCATCTATGCAGCCTCCACTATAGCCCCGTTGGTAGCACATGTCTTCAACCAGGCTATAGGGGAGGGTTTCCCAAAGGAGTGGACACAGCATACTATTGAGCCTATCCACAAATCTGGCGACGCTCTGGATCCAGGCACCTACAGGACTATCATGATTGGCCACATAATGGCCAAGTTATATGGAGCAATTCAGAGCTTAGCTCATATACAGAGGCATAGGTCCTCCGAACACCAAGCCAGGCCGGGTTCAGACGAGCTTTTTCCACTATCGACCATATCTTCATCGTGCCTTGTCTCATAGATGGGGCAAAGGCAAGGAAGAAGAGGCTTTATTGTTGCTTTGTGGACTTCCGCAAGGCTTTTGATACACTTCCACGTGAGAGGTTGTTCCAGCACCTACTTAACCACGGGATCCCGACAGAGTCATATGGGCCATCTACACTCCCTACGAGAAGGTGTTTTGTCGAGTTCGATGCCCGGGAGATTTATCAACTCCCATTGCTGGCACCATTGGTGTTAAGCAAGGTTGTCCACTCTCCCCGACACTTTTTGGGCTTTACATTGATGAGATCTCCGATTACATACTACGAGCAGGCGGGGAGGAGAGAGACCTTGGAGGCACCCTAGTTCACATTCTTTTATATGCGGATGATATTGTTTTGATTTCAGAATCACCTCAAGGGTTCCAATGCCACCACGGAGCCTTGGATGATTTTTGTTCCCATAGGGGATTGGTTGTGAACCTTGGCAAGAGCAAGGTCATGATCTTTCACACATCCAGTGAAGTGAGGAGTGAAGCCATCTTCACTATAGAAGGAGGGCATGTCGAGGTGGTTACTTCATACGTCTACTTGGGAGTTACTTTCACCATTCTACCAAGACCTTTCACCATGAGGCAAGAAGTTATTGACAGACACACCCGAGGGTATGCAAGTTTGGCCATGCTAGAGCGAAGGTGCCACCAGGCACACTTCCAGGAACCCTGCACGAAGGGGTGGCTTTTCGACACACTAGTCACCCCCACCTTGATGTATTCAGCGATAGTATGGGCACCAGGCTTGACAGTCGATCAGTGGGCACAGATTGAGAGGCCACAGGTATGTATGATCTCACTCTTGTTCCATAGCAAGCAAACCATACCACATGACATCACCCGTGGCCCTCGAGGCACTATTCTAGACACTGAGTTTCATTCAAAGGGTGAGGGAGTTGCCACACGATAGACTCACTCGTAGAGCTTTTGAGGAAGCTATACAGTTATCTCATAGTGGGCATGATAGAGCCAGGTACTCACATGTCAAGACTTGGTTCGCAACACATGGGCTCGATATGGAGAGTTTTCCACCTTTTCAGTACGTCTCAGACTCACCTTACCATCGCCTCTCTTGTAGAGAGAGGAATCCGGTGCTAAGACAGGACTAATGGAGGCTCTACATTAGGAGTTGGATTTGATTCAGATACAATATCTGATTCTTTTCACAAAAGTCAAAGGTTAGCCGGTTAGAACCAAGTAACTAAAATAAAAATCTTAGATAGATGTTCTGAACAAGAACCTTTTCAATCTTCAAAAGATGTTAACTCCAAGATCGACTTATTCATTTGAGTTTTCTTCAAGTTATTTAGCATAACTCTAAATGAATTTCTAGAGTCCAGTATACTCTAGAATAGAGAAGTTAGGAATTCTTTCATCAGATTGACAATTCCCAAGATAAAGTCTTTGAGAAAAGTGTCCTAAGTTGGACAATTTACATTTTGAATTTGACTTGGTCAAGATATAGTAATGTTGACCCAAAGTAAATGGAAAACTTTCCCCTAGAGTTTACATAGGATTTTCAAGCCCATTAGGACAAGGTAGTCCTCTAGGCAGGGGAAAAATCAAGTAGCTGTTGGATGGAAGTAAACCATTGTACAAACATCCAAGTTAGATGTTTGGATCAACCACACTTCAAGTTATCCAAATCAAATTCATATGAATCAAGAGGTTCTCAAAGTCTTGCGAGGGATAAGAATCATGCCTTCATTACTAAGTCCATGCACCATTTATGCTTAGAAAAAGACTAGTAATTGGAATCCATCCATTTCATATGTTTGTGCCTAGATCGAACATCAAGAAACAATGAAGTGTCTCTGGATATTTTTAGATCCACCCTTATAATTCATTCACTCCTTTGAACTTTGACCAGTTTATCAAAGTGCAAAGCGAGACAGTGTTCTAAATCATTTGGCAAAGGATCCCACCACAAAGATGAGACATGTTCTTCTAGTTTTAGCACATGACCATGTTCTTCAGGTTTAAGAACATGAGGCTCGGGGGTTGCCTATGGTTATTATATATAGTATTAATTTTGAGGATGAAAATCTTTCCCAAGGAGGGAAGAATGTAATAAAATAAGTCTATGATCTAAGGGTATGGCCGGTTCATAAAAATCTGAAATCGGACACCATTTGATCACTCATGTATGGCCAAAGATCTTGAGAGTAGACTTAAGCAGAAGTCCATGTGCTCTCTTAAACAAGTAATCCACTTAGCCTAGTGGTTAAGTCTCAAGGTTATGAAGGAGGAGGTCTTGGGACGTTCAATCCCCATGGGGAGAGCATTTTGTCCAAGGAGCTCTAGACTAACTCAAGTTAACGTGAGTTAACTTGAGTTCAGAAAGACATAACTCGAGTGGCGAGTATACCAACCACTAGTGGACTCTAGTGGAAGGTAGTAAAGCAGCGGTCAAGATCACTCCAACCACTAGTAGACTCTAGTGGAAGATATTAAAGGAGTGGAGGAGATTGCACATGCACTTGTGGACTCTGGTTACAATTGTGGTCCTCGTTGATTCAAGCAACTATATATACAGGCATAAGGTTGGGAGGAGAGTCATCTTTCTAGCATGTGGTGAACGTAATTCTTAGTTTCTTGTAGGGTATAAAACATCACCTACACAGCCTAAACGATTTTTGCACGCATATATCAATCAAACTTGGTAAAAACAACGTTCTCATATTCCATACATCAGCTAAGCTCGGGAGCCACAATTCTTTCACGGAAACACGTAGACCCATTGAGGTAGTAAGATCATATGTCTACATGGGAGTGACATTCACAACATCCTCTGGGGTTTTCTCCATGTCTCAGGCAGCCCGTGATCACATCACACGAGAATACGAAGCACTAGCTTTGATGGAGAGAAAGTACCACCGGACATATTTTCAAGAGCCTCGCATGAAGGGGTGGCTCTTCGACACTTTGGTTACCCAAGCACTCATGTATGGAGCAGCCATATGGGAAGCAGGGTTAGCCGCATCAGCATGGACAACATTGGAGGGACCACATACTCTCATGATTGCCAGACTCATCCTTAGCAAATCCTCAGTACCCATGATATCATTAGGGCAAAGCTTGCTTCACCACCGATGCTAGTAGAGGCACTCTTCCCGACATAATGCCTATTACACAAGTTTTGGAGCACGGACACAGAGCGCATCACTTATAGAGCTTTCCGAGCATCAGGTGACATGGCGCTAGCGGGAGACGACTCGATGGTATGCACCGACAAGGGATTGGCTAGGCCATCATGGATTTCACATAGACAGACTACCACCAGTAAAGTCCGACTCTTAGGCCCCCACCTATTCCCTCTCCCACCATGAGAGGAATAGGATCATTCGCCAGGAGATATGGCATACATACATACAGAGGACATGGATGAGCCCGAGGGACATTGCCACCGAAAATGCTCTACTACCGTGAGCATTTTGTACAGATCTCAGACCAAGGCTTCATTGATACCCCGCACTACATGCATACATACCTATCATACCACCTTCAAGTCATCATTGGGAAGCTTCGAGTTTCATCATATCGGCTCGAGATCGAGAGGGGTCTAGTTAGGGGAGTCCCTCGAGAGGAGAGGTGGTGCCCAGTATGCCATATAGAGATAGAGAGAGGAGCACTTGGTTACCACATGCCCAGCATACTCAGACCTACAAACACAGTTCCAAATAGAAGGGTCACTCTAGTTGTGCATGACCACGTGGGATCAGCGAAGGACGATATGCATCCTCATGGAAGCATATGAGAGACAAGAGCAGATGCTACAGCCCACGCATCAAACACGGGTGAGTACCCAGCATACTATTACTCAATTCTTTCAGTGAGCTCGGCCACATGAGACAGACCCGCCTCCCAAAGGCGTATGGCTCACTCTCCAGTAGGCAACGGCACATAGAGTGCGACGCCAACCACGTATGGTTGGGTACCGACGATCACGACTACACCAGGAGGATATCTCACTCTTCAGGGTAGCCCATGACCACATGCTGGAGCAAAGGTGAACCACCACCACTTGGACAGCCTTCCTTCAGGAGGTACTCAGACCACCACCGATGTACCACATACTCCACCCACCTCCACCCATCATATACAGTTAGGGTATACACATTCACTCCCCCATGGGTTCCCCTGTATTAGGTGGCCATTATCTGCAGAGTCAAAAGCCACGCTCCCCCCAAGCACCACTACCCCCTCATTACGAAATACACCATGATTTTTTGTTTTCAGCCTACACAATTTTGTGTAGCTAGTAATTTTCCTTTTGATTTCTACACAGAGGTTACTACAGCTACATACATGGTTGTCTCATAGGCCAAGTTTGGCCTTCGGAAGACGTTAATATAACTCTCTCTCTCTCTCTCTCTCTCTCTCTCTCTCTCTCTCTCTCTCTCTCTCTCTCTCTCTCTCTCTCTCTCTCTCTCTCTCTCTCTCTCTCTCTCTCTCTCTCTCTCTCTCTCTCTCTCTCTCTCTCTCACACACACACAACTTACAGAAGGAGGAGCATCCTTGACTGACCGCTTGCAACCGATGAAAACAGCTAAACATGCAGTTAGAATACAATTCCAATTAGGATCCACGGAAATAAAGAGTGGAGCAATGGCCAAACCTGAAAATCACCAAATCAAAAGCCTTGATAATGAACTTCAAGCTCAATCTGTCTATCTAAGTCACAGAAGAGCACTTTTGTTCAGTACAGATCGTCTTCATAACAACTATCAAGATTAAGAAATGCAACTACTGCCGAAGTTTGAAAAACTAATAACGAAGGAAGCAATGAATATGTGAGGAGAAATCACTGGTGTAACTAGCTTAAGAAGGTTTAGTTCGACGGGGTACCTGATCAATGCATCTACTCAATCCATTCCAACAACATCCCGTTACTGTGAATGCATTTGCCAAAATGTATATTGCCACCTTTATCACGTCAATAACATGGAATGGACTAAACGATCACATATGATCCCCAGACGCTCAAACGTAAGCACAGATTATCCAGGCGACAACTTGACACTTCCAGATCAAGTAATGAGAGCATGGGTAACTCAAGTACCAATAATCTGGCAACATGGCATACCTACTTTCGGTGAAATGCCTATCTCATGCTGCTCCAGGTATAGATGTAATTGTCGATCAGACTTACCTTGCCCGTCTTCTCAAGAGCTGGTATACGTAAAGCCAGGGGTGGAAAACATTGTGAGTGGAAAATATGATGAAGAATTCACTGCAGAACGAATCACAAGGCTTCCCACGGCACTCTAAGTGGACTTGCAATTGAGGAGGTAGGCTATACCTGGAGTTTTTCCACGTACAGATGGAGCTATCCATCAAAATTCGGCACGGTGATTAGCTATCTATCGATGACTGTTTGTCCGATTACTACGTACAAAGATCTGCATCCACTTTATGAAGCTAATGTGGCACATAGAGTGGATGATTCACCGATCAATCATAATTAACCGCGGAACGCCACACACATGAGCATGTCTCCAGTTCATAACGAACAACTTGAAATGCGCAACATAGTGATCGCATTGTAACTACAGTTGGATTGTCGTTCAATAATTATCTACAAGAAAATGGAGCGGCCAAAAGCAGAGTTTTTTCATAAGATTGCGTTGCACAATTGCGGGTGAGAGCCAATGAAAGCGTCTAGGGGTGTGTGTCTGCGTGTGTGTGTGTGTGTGAGTGAGTGAGTGTGAGAGAGAAACTGATTGATTGTGCGTGTATGCGTGTAAGTGTGTGTGTGTGAGAGAGAGAGAGGGGGAGGGAGAGAGTTTGGAGAAGACAAAGAGGGAGGGAAGCACCAAAAAGTGATAAAGATGCAAGCTGCAGCGAGGACACCATAGCGGCTGCTGAGGATGGATCGGAGGACGAAGCGGAGATCTGTGCTTTCAGCTGAAATCCGACTATACTCCTGTTCCGAAGAAGAAAAGCCCCGAACAGCAAAAATGTAAATAGAATCACGAACACGCAAAACGAGAAGTGACGAGGAAGTCAAATCTTTCCATGAAACTAAGCTACTTCACCCAAGACTGTTAGCGAGTCACGCGACCGTTTAGTCGATTCCTAAGCCTTTGATCGGGAAACGAATGGACTCTCACGCTTTCATCTTATGAGTGATGGTAGATTTCCGCGGTCCTCAGTTCACACGGACTCAGCAGGAGAATGATGGAAAACAGTGCAAAGGGCAGAGACCTACTTTGGAGAATGATAGAAAACAGTGCA
This sequence comes from Ceratopteris richardii, assembly GCA_020310875.1. Classification (NCBI taxonomy): domain Eukaryota; kingdom Viridiplantae; phylum Streptophyta; class Polypodiopsida; order Polypodiales; family Pteridaceae; genus Ceratopteris; species Ceratopteris richardii. Next base: position 23,305,222 of record CM035422.1, read on the forward strand.
AAGGGCAGAGACCTACTCTGGAGAATGATAGAAAACAGTTCACATGGACTCGGCTCGGCAGGAGAAGCGGTAAAGCGTAAGAAAACAGAGTAAAAGAAAAGAGACTTGATGTCTCTGCGTTCACACGTGCGAGAGAACAATACCGAGTGCCAAAAAAAATCTAGCTTTCTTACAAACGCAAAAGCAGGTATGGAGGAGCAAAGAGAGAAGAATACCGACTGGCAAAAAAAATCTAGCTTTCTTACAAACGCAAAAGCAGGTATGGAGGTCAGTGTTGTATTTTGACGGTCTATCATGCCCTTCAATTTCGAAGGCTATCCATACACACTACCTGTTTTTTACATTTTTAATGGAATTTTTGAATGTGAAGTAAAATTTATGACCTTATTTTACGGTCTAAAATGGCCAAAATGGGCAATACGGCCGTCAAAAATCAACACTGATGGAGGTGCAAAAAGCACAACCACAATCTTCCACGTAGTGTGATAGAAGAAGAGTGAGTTGGCAAATCGAAAATGTCAGTTCTTTACCCTCCTCTCGAACATGTTTCTTTCAAAAGGAGATCATCAAGCTTTTGGATGGATTTGATGAAGTGGAAGAGCTTAGACTGCCGCAGCTGTGTCGCATGCTCAATCCAATAAGAATGGACCATGTGTCCTTGTTCCAGGTAGATGGAAACACATTCACACACCCAACCTCGTAAGGTAGAGGCACCCATCTTATGTCTAGCCAAGACTTGAACTCAGGACTTCCTCTCGGAGACTCAAGGCCTCAAACCACTAGGTTATGCAGGCCAAGACGTGGTACAACAGTTTTGCATGCCATGTTGATGGTACAAATTGAAGTGCATAGTGCCGACCCCCCTGCCCCAAGTCACGTTTTGCGCTTGTGTGGTATATCTATGAATAAAAAAATAAAGTACACAGTTCTACTTGTCTGCTCCAAATATCATTTGTGGTGCCAACTCATATTTTTGCTACAAAATTTTTCTTTGTGTTCCAGTTGTTGTGTGAATATAAGGGTGGAGGAATTGAGCAAATATTCAAGGTCCCACAAGGAAACACCCAATTTTCCTTTGTTGTTCCAGAGCCCTAGTTTGAAGCCACCCTATGTTGTTGCCTTGTCTGAGCAGCCCAAGTCACAAGAAATAGAGTGAAGAAGTTATAGCGTTGCAATCCATGTGAGTTGTGTCAATGAATCCCCTTTCTTAAGTTTAATGTTTTGATCTACTTGAACTTTAACATTAACAAGTGTAAGATGTATGTGCATGTGTATGCATGTGTGCATGTGTATGCATGTGTGCATGCACGTTTTCCACTTTCAAACATACCTCTTCCAACATAGGTAAATGAAGCCAGCTCTTGTTAGACAAAAGTCCCTTAAAATAGATCTTGCATTAATTTGTCAAAATTAGACAAAAGTCCCTTAAAATAGATCTTGCATTAATTTGTTAAAAATTTAGAGACAGCATGAGGGTTAAGTTAACTTTTTGCTTTTAATACAAAAGGAAAGAAAAGAAACCAAGTAGTATTGTGAGGTAGCTTCTCTTTGGTGTTTCTTTTAATGATAGCTATATGATAATTTTTTAGAATTATGGAGTTTAGTTATTGGTGTTTAAGAAGTTCCTTGATTAGTCCCCAAAATTTTTTTCTCCTATTTAGAATGCTTGCATGCTTTTCAGGATGCTTAGCATGTTTTTTGGGGCTATATAGACCTCTCTATTTTCAAGATTGATTGAATTCCTCTCAATCCATCTTTCCCTTCCCTTGAATAACTTGTGACATGTATAACGGAGAGATGGAAATTTCCACTTGTTTTTACATTGTGTTACGAAGAGTGCATAAGCAAAAGAGGTGTCCCAATTTTACCATGCTTTTACAAAGCAGGCAACAATGGCTTCCTATTGCCACCCACATAAACATGGACGTCAAAGCCTTTCAAACTCCAGCTTCCATGTCCTATAATTTTATCATGCAAGTCCCTTAAGTCATGACTCAATAAAAACTTTTTCACGAAACTTTAAGAAAGTCGAAATGTTTAGTGAGTGGGACTTGAATACAGGCATTCTACCCCATGGCTCTCAATGCATACCGCTACACCACATCTATTTGAACATGAAAAGTTTGATGGTTCTAGAAATCCATTCTCCTCGTTTTCATTGTTCCGTCTTGTTTGTGAAAGAGATATTTTGGATATTTTTATTTTCTATGTATTGTGAAATCCTCTTCTTGAATTGGCTCAATGCCTTTACTCATGAACGAGATAGCGGCTTTAAAAGAGCTCAATGGGAGCTTTTGAGTGCACGTTCTACGTTTGAGCACATGCACCATGTAATCAAGTGGGGCGAGAGAAAACAAAAAAGAAAAAATGTTGCGTGTGATATTCATAGAGTTGGAGGAACGAGGTAAGGGTAAGCTTCAAAATCGTTTGCTCTAGTAAATCTCAATGAAGATCAATGCAAATCTTTGACCATTGAAGGAGAATTTATGGTGGGAATCGAATGAAAATGAGCCTAAATTCAGAGTAATACATTTGGGCAGTATTAGAACCAATTGTCTCATCTAGCGGACGTGGTTTAGCGAATGTGCCTTGTACTCTCAAGCAGATGGCCAGGGTTTAAGTCCCACCCAGGGTTGGATGCCTCAAAGTTCCCCAAGTTGGGTGCTTCTACCTTATCAGGTCTGGTGTGTGCCTTTCTAAATTCATTGTACGCTCAAAAAAAAAAACAATTGTCTTCGGGCAGTCCTCTTTAATGTCGCTTTCAAGCAATCTAACCTCTGATTTGTGGAATATAAGAGGTTCCATGAGTACTATGCTCGTTCACTTGTAGAGTTGTGCTTTCAATCAATTCAAGATTTTTTCTTCAAGAAAAAAAAAAAGAAACAAGAAAACAATGACTAGAGAAGACAAATTCTGAATATATGCAGCTAAAATATAAAGATACCTCCAATAAGAGAGAAAAAGTGTATATATTATCAAGGATGCGTGATGTAGTGTTTAAATATCTTAATATTGGATTGAAGATCCACGACTCAAGACTCACAAGCCACCCCATATTAACCCTTGAAAGGTGAGGGGTATAGGGGTCCTCTCAACGAATGTGTGTATTGTTCTTTCTAAATTTCAAGCATAATGAAAGATTAAGTGAGCGAACGAACTTCCAAAACAATAAACAGCATAAAACAACATCTTTAAGAAATATAAAACTATATTCATGTACCTTCAAATATTTAACATAACTCCACGTTTCATAGGTGGGTTGGTTAAGCACTAGTTTTTATATGAGAAGGTCTTGTGTTCAACTTTTAGACTAGACATATAATGGCTTTGGCCATTCTAAATCAATTGTAACCAGTTATGAACTTGTTCAAGCCCTTCTTTGTGGGATATCAGGATCCCACGAGTACTGTGCTTTAAGCTTCTTCTTCTTCTTTATGTTGTTTGCATGCTGTCGTAGACCTCAAACTCCAATTGTACATGAATTATTGTTACTAGACAATTCGTTTGCTTACTAGATTGATATGTTCCACTAATTAACTAATTAGAGGAGTACAAGTATTGTAGTTTTGTTTCAATGGAAGAAGTTCAACTTTGACAACGGCATTAGCATGATTTTTTCCCTAAGGATTTATTTCTCTTTTTCAATTAAAAAATAAAGTGATAGGCTAGTAAGTTTACGCTAAGGTGGATCGATCCCTTTTGAATTCATTCCAAAATCGGCCCGACTACATTCAAAATGCCAAATACTATCCGACTATCAAACATGCATGTGCCAAACTAATTGTCATTAACTCACCTTGAATGGTTTTCAAGAAGGGGTTTGTTGGAATATGCGATGACTTATTGTCATAACATTTGCGTACACACGACATAGATCACTTAGATACTCCAAATGTTGAGCAAGAAGCAGCCTACTGTGGCAAAAGTTCCACCCAGTCTACCTACCCACCTACTTCTCTAGCTTCCACTAGCAAAGAGTACAGGCATTTGAGATTCCACAATGCTTGCTTCACAAGTTGATTGTGAATGTCACGAATTGCAACCCCATCTAGCATGGCAAGGTTTCAGAGAGTCACATATATTTAAACTCTCCTAAACATGGCTTTTCAAAAATCTTTTCCATCTCTACCAATGGAACCAAAGATGTAGGGGTGCTAATTCTTATTGTGATTGCAAATTACTGAGCAAAATACTCTAGATTCTCAAGTAGGATATTCTCCCCATGATTTTCAATTAGAAAATCGGGATTTTATCACCTTCCCACTCCAAGTGCTCAAGCTTGTAGGAGGTAGAAAAGTGAGTTGTGAAGCGATGAACTTCGGTCTAGCCAACTGGCAAAAGACCAACCCTTGAGCTTATGAAGACTCAAATAGACCTTATAGGCATGCGATAAGTGCAATAAAATGCATGATGTACTTTGGAGCATCAAGGAGAAAGACTCAATACAAAACAGATGGGTTTGCGCATTGACTAGCTCAAAAAACTTGCTATATTTGGATGAAACAATCAACTTCAAATGCTCATAGAAACCATCATGATTAAAATTGGAAAAAATCCTTTGGAGGAGTGATACATATAGGGTTGAGTGTGTAAAATGCACAAGAGTACAAGAAATAAGCAATTTATGCTTTTGGAATGAACCTGACACTCAATAGTGGTACCTCCTATTTTTAAGAAATCCACAGAGATAGAACCCGAGATAGAAAAACTAAGATTTCTCCCAATCTACAAAAGGAAATTCTTTGAAAACTTTCACATATATACTAATACCTTTCCAATGAGTGCTTAGTCATCCAATTTGAAGCTCTATAGAGAGAGCAGAAGCCTTTGAAAGTTTATTGTTGTTGAAGAAGATGATGCAACAAATGAAGGAGCAATACAATGATGGCCACAAGTGTATGAATATTGCTTCCATGTAATTTACAAGTGATTTGAAGTCTTTATATAGACTCTTGAAGTTCTCCACGACTTCTACAAGTGGATTTTGAATTCAAATGAAGGTAGTAAAGGCCATTAGAGTGAATCAATTCACTTTCATACAATCTAGGAAAAGTGAAGATCTAGCTAGATCTACTTTTAGGTGATTGATTGATTCATTGATTGCAACTCAACCACCTCAAATTCGTGGAAGTTTAGCTCTCTTTTTCTCCTTACACATGTGTAAAGCTCTAGGCTTTTACAATGGTAAATGATCCATAAAAAATCTTTTTAAAAAATACAATAAATGAACATAGGTAAAGAAATCTTCAATGGATATTCTTTTGACGTAATCCAAATGATAGCTTTTTGACGTAGATCAAATCCACCTCAAGCATAGTGTAAGCTTGATGTTCCAACATGCTTGACACCTAGGCAATGCATAAACCTACTCATATGTGAGACAACAAACTGAATATCACGTCAAGTTATGCATAAGTAAATCAAGCATCCAACAAACCACTGATAGAGAACAACATCAAGTTCATCTCCAGCATCATGAAGACTCAGCTGTAAACCTATTTCCATAGGAGTGGCAATAGGTTTGCAAACTTCAAGGCCAAAATGCTACAATAATGTGTTAATATATTTTAGTTGACATAGAGTTATTCCACCATCAACTTCCATAAATTGAATGCCCAAATAAAAATGCAAATGCCCCAAATATGACATCTCAAATTAGGCATGCAAATCAATCTTAAAATCAGAAATATTCTTCTCATTAGGATGAGTGAGCAACATGTCATCAACATACACAACAATGATCAGAAGCACATCATTTGCATGCTTAACATATAAGGTGCTATGAGTTGGACTGTTCTCGAAACCATCTGCAATCAAGTAGACATGTATCTTTTCATACCAACCACATGGTGCTTGCTTCAAACCATATAATGAATTTTACAAACTGCACACTTTTTTTCATGCCCTTTCTGCACAAAACCATGGGGATAAAAAGCATACACTTCCTCATGTAAGACACCATTTAGAAATGTAGTTTTAATGTCCAATGGATGTACATTCCAACCATGATTGGATGCAAGTGCATAGATACTAGGAAACAATAGTCATTGGAAGTTCTCATTAAAATCAAGGCCTTTTTATTAAGGATAGCCTTTTGCCATAAGCGTAGCTTTGTACCTGTCAACTGTTGTGTCAGCTTTAAGTTTCAACTTGTATACTTATTTAGTGCCAATGGCCTTTTTGCCAAGAGGCAAATCAGATAAAGACCAAGTACCATTCTTCATAATAGCATCATATTTTGATTGCATAACAGCCATCCAATTGTCTAAATTTTGTGCTTCATCAAAAGAAATAGGCTAATTCTCATCACAATACTGGAGGCAGACATAGCATAGCAATTTGATGCAGAAGAATCACTATGAGAGCCTGAACAAATAAAATATGACAAAGGTGCATCTAATTTGCTATCTCGCAAAGTATGCACCAACCATTTAGGCATAGTTTTTGCCTCCTCTATATAGGCCCTCTCATCAACAAATCAGCATAAAAAATGGAATTCGCTGCATCATCATCATGTGGAACCTATAAAGGTTGAGAAATTGTCTGATTTGGGTCAGCACGTGACTATCCACCTATCAAATCTGGCAACAAAATGTCATACATATCTATGGAGCTTATTAATGTCTCCTTAGTACATGAAAGTAATGGCTGAACTGCATCTTCCACAAAAACAACATCACAAGTAGCCAAAATGTGTTTAGTATAAGGATGATACAGATGATATCCTTTGCTTTTAGAACTATATGAAACAAAAATATATTTCATTTCTTTATCATGCAATGTCCTGTGTTGTTGTTCAGACACTAATGCATATCACAAACAACCAAAGGCACGAAGATGAGCAACAGATGGATTGTGATTATGCCAAGACTCATATGGAGTGATAGATTACAATGCTTTAGTGGGACACCTGTTAAGTACATATGCTGCACACATCACAGCCTCAAGCTAGAAACTATGTGATAAAGCCTCACTTTTGACCATACAGCTCATCATCTCCATGAGTGAAATGTTCTTCTTTTTAGCAACCCCACTTTGTTGAGGTGTATACGACATTGAACACTCATGTTTTATCCCACATTCACCCAAAAATGCATTAAAACTAGAAGACATGTATTGCCCTCTCCTCGATCAAAATGGAGGGTGCCCATTTTACATGCTGATAGATTTTCATGCAAAACCATAAATTGCTTGAAGCACATAAACACTTTGGACTTTTCTTTTAGTGGATACACCCATGCATGCCTGGAGAAAACATCAATGAAAGTCAAGAAGTAAAGGTAGTTCCAAAAATAAGGCATCTGCATAGGACCAAAGACATCACTGTGAACAAGCTGCAATATCTGAGTAGATCAATTAGAACCATCTTTTGGGAAGGAGGAATGTTGCATTTTTTCCAAAATACAACCTTCACAAACATGTTTACAAGTTGCCCCAAGTTTGGGCAAAGAGGACACCATTTTAGATTTCTACTAGTGTAGCAAACTAGAAAAATTCAGATGACCAAAGCGTGCTTGCCAAACCTTTGCATCTGACATAGCATGAGAATCTTGAAGTGCACATGCTAAATCATTCATAGAATTTGCATAATCTATGAGCTTATACAACCCATGACATAAAATGCCAGAAGCAATAATGACATTGCCATTTGAGAGATCATGAATTGTGCTTTCAGTTGGACTGTTCTCAAAACCATGTGCAATCAGATAGGCATGTATTTTCTCATACCAAGCACATGGTGCTTGCTTTAAACCATATAATGCCTTCTTTAACCTGCACACCTGGTTTTCATGCCCTTTCTGCACAAAGCCACGAGGCTGAAAAACATACACTTCTTCATGCAAGTCACCATTCAGAAATGCAGTTTTAATGTCCAGCTGATGTACATTCCAACCATGATGGGCTGCAAGTGCACAAATGCTCCGAACTATAGTCATATGGCATGTAGGTGCAAAGGTCTCATCAAAATCAATGCCTCTTTCCTATGCATAAACCTTTGGGGCTTCTCCGTGTGTCTTGTTGCATTTGTGCTCATTATCTGTGCTTCTCGTGTGTCTCTCACACTTCTACACACACCCAACAGTGGTATCTGAGCAGGTTCAACTCCTTCTTAAGTTTTGGTTTTTTGCATCATGGTGAGCATGCACTTTTAATAGTGCAAATCAACTTCAAAGCATAGAACAATGATTTTTAGTAGCCAAGAAGCATTTCCACTAGTTGCATTGCAGTTTTATCCCCATTTCAAAGCCATTTGTGTAGCCAAAGTTGCCATCAGAGTGAAGAATTGTGAGCTGAAATTTTAGCACTCATTTCAGCTTGCATCAAAGTAAAGATCTTGCTACATTCTTGTTCTTTAGTAAAATGACGGGCAACAATGACTTGTTTGGCATACTTCAAGCTAAAGATAAGATTGATGGGACCAACTATCCAATGTGGTGTTACATGATGAAACGTGTTCTTGTTGCAAACCAAACATCAAGACAGGCATGGGAAACTCTTGCTTCTTTGTATGCGATGCAAAATGAAGCATGTATTGCATACTTGAGGAAGCAACTTGAGGATGTATCTATGGCTGAAAATGAGACTGTGGATGTGCATGTGACACACATCAAGGACTTGAAAGAGCAATTGGCAAACATAAATGAGATTATTCTAGATGCATCACTCATCTCTACATTGTTGAAAGGATTACCATAATCTTTTCAAAACTTGGCCACTACATTCTATTTGGTTGCAAAAGCGAATCCCAATATGTATGCATTTGATGAAGTTGTGTCTCTTCTTTTGCAAGAAGAGAAATCTAGAGTGAATAGGAGTGTTTTTATTGAGGGAATGCAAGCACTTGTTATCTCACAAATGTCAGAGGATAAACACTCCTATGTGCACAACGAAAGCAAATGAACCCTCCTAGGATCTTGAATTTTTTTAGACATAGCACTATTTTTTTAGTTTCTCCAAGTACATGTAATGAATAAAAATGAAAATTTTCAAAATGAAATTGGACTTAGAGAACTTTCCAATGAGAGTAAAATCTTTGCATTTGGACACTGGATGATGCCTCAACTAGATGCAACAATACATATAACTTGATCTCTTCAAAGAGTATTAGCTAACTACATAGACATTGTTCTAAACATTTCCCTTACCTTGTGGAGGCACTGATCCAATGACTTATACCACTCCAAATAGAACATATAAGCTTTCCAACATGACAAAAATCACTAAAAATGGATTTGGAATGAAGGAGAAACAACAATTACAAGATCAAGGGTCTATCCCTCAAGCTCAACTCATTTTCTATCATTGCTTCACCTTATGTCTTATGTGGATTGCTTCTTTGAATCCTCCAAGCTTTTTACCTTCAAGAAACTTTGTCATCATGTCTACATCTGCACTTAAATGTTTACATACCTTATATTTAGTTCCTTTACCATCCCATTTTTCTAATGAAGTGGTAATGAACCTCTATGTCCTTGCTCCTTGCATGAAACATGGATTGTTAGCTAGGAAGATGCTTCAAATGTTGTCTCCATAAAGAGGAAACTCCTCCACTTCCACTTCCAAGTCCTTACGTAGCTTCTTAAGCCATAATAGTTCACATCTAGCCAATGCCAAACCTCTCTACTCAACCTCTATGGATGAAAGAGCAATAGTGGGTTGCTTCTTAGAGCTCCATGAGATCACTTTTGTAGCTAACATGAAAACATAACCTGATGTACTCCTTCGATCATCTTTGCTACCTACCCAACAAGCATCACTATAACCTTCGACACTTAGATCATCATCATAAGAGTAAAATAGAACTTTGTTGATGGGGTGCTTGATGTATCTAATTACTTTTCTTGTTGCCATAAGATGATCATGATTTGGTGCATGCAAAAATTGAGAGAGCACACCTACTACATATGCAAGATGAGGTGTAGTGAATGCACCATACATTAATGAACCAATCATGCTTCTATATACTATAATACCTTGTATAGCCTCTCCTCAAGCTCCAAGCATTATTTTCATCAAGTTCCTTGAGCTCTTCCTTCATTGCATCTTGTCATTCCTTGCAATCATTAACTTCTTCAAAACTAGTCGATTCTTTGTCCTTGATTACCTAAGTCATGTATGCATAATGCTTTCCAATGAAATTATCATATGTTAACTTTTGAGCTATATATCTTAATCTTGAGGACCTTCTTTCACTTCCTTTATGTGTGGTTGTCATATTCTTTCTTTGTTTTCCAACTCTTTCGGTTCGAATTTTTATATCTCCATCTTCCAACATGCTTTCATCCACATAGCTTCCTTCTTCAATTCCAATCTTCTCTTTGCATTTGACTTTGCTTTCTTTAGGGTTGGTCTCTCTTTCCCTAAACCGTCCACTCCATGGTGAGGTTTTCCTTGTGCTAGATGAGTTTCTTGGACCCCTTAAATCCATGCTTTCTTGAACTCTATCATCATTCTTCTTATCTATCTTACCTATGTCTTCAACATACAATGGACTCCTACATGCATACCAAGGCTTCAAATCATCAAAGACAACATCCCTACTTACTTTCAGCTCCTTGGTGATGGGATTATAACATTTATACCCCTTTTCTTCCATAGAATGTCCCAAAAAAAAAATACACCTTTCAGATTTGACATCTAACTTTGACCTCAACTCTTGAGGTACATGTACATACCATATACAACCAAAAATTCTAAGATGTGAAATGCAAGGTTTTCTTCCACTCCATGCTTCCTCAGGGGTTAGATTATGTATACCTGATGTAGGACATCTATTCATCATGTATGTGATTGTATATGTAGCCTCTCCTTAATAACAATGTGGCATATTGATTTCACTGATCATATACCTTGCTACCTCTACTATGTGTTTGTTCTTTCTCTTTGCTACCCCATTTTGTTGAGGGGTATACCTGAATGTAAACTATCTTTTGATGCCATTGACCTGAAAAAATTTAGAAAAATCATGGGAGAAGTACTCTTCCCCCTCCATCGGATTTCAGAGTTTTGATAAACTTGCCAGACTCCTCCACCTGTGCCTTGAATTGCTTGAAGTAGTGCAACACATCTGATTTGTTCCTAATGCAATACACCCATACTTTTCTTGAAAAGTCATCAATGAAGGTTACAAAATACCTATTTCCACCAAGGGATGCTTCTCTTGTTCGACCCCAAACATCCATGTGAATGAGGTCTAAAACATTTGCACTCACATAGGTACTCTTCTTGAAGGGCATCCTTGATTGTCTTCCTTGTTGGGAAGCTACACTTGAGCTTTTGTAGGTTGATGTGGCCTATTCATTTATGCCATAGATACAACTCTCCTATCCTTTTGTCTCCATATGTGACATACATTGAATGGTGTGGCTAACTTATGTCCATTGGGAACATTGTCCCTTGCTTCTTTCCTTTTGTTATGAACTTGAAACCTTCCCTTGGATCATCAACAAAAATCTTTCATTAAACCTAACTTGGTAGCCTTTTTCTTTTGGGCTACCAAAATCAAGTTTTTGGTGGTAGTGGGGACATGCAATACCTCTAATAAGGACTTTGCCATTTGATTTCCTTCCAAATTAATATCTCCCACACAATGAATGGTATTCTATGATTTGTCACCTTTTTGCATATGTCTTTGATGCTTTGGGACTTGCAAATTACCAAAGAGACCTTTCAACATGACATATGATTGCTACATATGGTGTCTACATGCAACTTGGTATCACTTCTATGGTAGTGGTCTACTCCACAACAGCACATTGTTCCAATGACTTGCAAGATTTTGATGAAGTCATGATAGAATATAAGCAATTCTCTTGGTGAAAGCTTCTTGACTTCTCCTTCTTGTTGAAAATTATCTTCATGCATGATTTGAAGCATTTATAGCCTTGTGAATGCCATCCTTGAAGTGTTTGGAAAAAGGATCCAACTATTGATATATTTATGTAATGATGTGTGTGAACACACTAGGACCTCCGGGGCACTTTTTTCCCTCTTTAGGATGTTTTTTGCCCTCGGCTTGTATATATGCCTATTTCCCTAATGGGCTACTTATCTTTGTACATTCTCTAGTAATACATTTTATTATTGTGTGTTGTGCTCCAAGCTTCTTCTTCTTCCTTGTGTTGTTCACGTGCTTCCGCAGACGTCTAACTCCAACAATTGGTATCAGAGTAGGTCGTCGCTTCATCTAGGGCCATCGACACTCCTCCATTTGCAATCTCAGAATCGCACGAATTTTGGTGAGCATACTCAGTGTGTTTTCCAAATCAAAACAGCTTCGCTATGTGGTGCCAAAATCGCGATCTAATCTCGTTTCGGCCTCTAAACGCACTATCATAGTGCTTGTGCAGGCTATTTCGTCTTTTTGTGCCAAAGGTATATACCAGTTTTTGTTCGCCAATATAAGCATCTCGAAGTCTGCTACAGGTCTAGTGGAATTCGTTTGGGTAGTTCTGTTTAGCTTTTTGAGATACAGACAATTTTTTGCATCAAGGTATTTTAGTCACCGGCCATGGCTGAAAGCAGTGATGTATTCCGTATGTTGGCTATTGAGGATAAGTTGGATGGTACCAACTACTCGTTATGGGCTTATATTATGCGACATGTGTTGGTTGCAAAAGGACTGTGGAACATTGTGGAGGGTGTCGAAAAACGTCCTATCACACCTGGAACTGTTACAATTGCAGGTACTGAAGCTGATGCAGAAGGTGTCGAAGATGATGGTATTCTACATATTCCTGTTCGTGTTGCGGTTTCTGTTGCACCTACTGTAGAGCAGATTCATTGGGATGGCAGAGATGCTCAAGCACATGCATTAATAGCTTTATCTGTCAAACATGCCATTATTCCTCACATTCACTCTTGCATAATAGCTAAGGATGCTTGGGATACATTATACCAAGCTAGGAATGAGGCTCGTGTTGCTTACCTCCAAAAACAGTTAGAGAGTGAGCACATGAATGAAGGTGATTCTATGGACAGTTTCCTAATGAAGATTAAAGACTTGAAGGAACAATTGATTTCTGCTAATGAGGTTATACTAGATAGCTCACTTGTGCAGACCGTTCTGAATGGTCTTCCTTATTCATATCAGAGTTTTGCTTCTACTCTTCGGTTGATGATGAAAGGCAATCCAAATGCCTTATCATTTGAGGAGTTAGTCTCTATTCTATTGCAGGAAGATCAGTCCAGGCACAACAGGTCCATCATGCGAGTTGGAGATCAAGCTTTCCTGGCTAGTCAGAAGGGCAAAGGAAAATGGAGCTCTTCAACTAGTAAGCAGAAATCTGCTAATTCTGTGCATTTAAAGAAGGAAGATAAAGACGAGAAGAAATCAGAAAAGCATAAATTGTTTTGTAAGTACTGTAAAGGGAATGATCATATCATAAAGAACTGTCCAAACCTAGCTTCTAAAGAGGCAAAGAAGAAAGAGGCTGGAATGGTTGTTGCAGAGGCCTCTACACCAAAAACAGAGTCTGCTAATCTTGTGCAAGAAGAAGAATGGGCGTTTACTACTGTCTGTAGTTTTGACCCATCTTCTCATGAGCAGTGCATGTCTGCAGTTGACTCAGATGTTTGGTATTTTGACACTGGGGCGACCAAACATATTACCTCGCACAGCAGTTTCTTCTCTTCACTCGAGTATGCCCCTACAAGGAATATTGTTACATGCGCCAACAACTCCTCTTATCCTGTTATGGGAGTTGGTAAGATCATTTTGTCTACTGCTGATGGTAGTTCTTTCACTTTGTTAGATGCTTTATTTGTGTCAGGGATCAAGAAGAACCTATTATGAGTTTCTGCATTAGCCAAGATTGGCTTGGTTGTGAAATTTGTTGATGACAGGGGTACAATTCATGATCTATCAAATGGCGATGTGATTATTGCTTCTAGCATTTTACATCGTGGGTTGTCTAAGCTCATAGACTATGAAAGATCTGTAAATGATTTGGCATGTGAAGCAAATGATTCTCAGGCTATGTCAGATGCAAAGCTTTGGCATGCATGCTTTGGTCATCTGAATTTTGCTAGTTTGTTATGCCTGCAGGAATCTGAAATGGTGTCCTCTTTGCCCAAACTTGAGGCACCTCGAAAACATGTTTGTGAAGGTTGTATTTTGGGCAAAATGCAGCGTTCGTCCTTTCCAAAAGATGGTTCAGTTCGGGCTACTCAGAAATTGCAGCTTATACATAGTGATGTTTGTGGTCCTATGCAGACACCTTCTTTTGGAAATTATCTTTACTTCGTGACTTTCATTGATGATTTTTCCAGGCATGCATGGGTATATCCATTGAAGGCAAAGTCCGAAGTGTGCATGTGCTTCAAGCAGTTTTTGGTTTTGGCTGAAAATGTGTCAGCATGTAAAATGGGCACCCTCCGTTCACATCGAGGGGGGGAATACATGTCTTCTGATTTTAATGCATTTCTAGTTGAACGTGGGATAAAACATCAGTGTACAATGCCGTATACACCTCAACAGAATGGAGTTGCTGAATGAAAGAATAGGTCTCTCATGGAGATTGCGAGGTGTATGGTCAAGATTCAGGCTTTACCACATAGTTTCTGGCTTGAGGCTATCATGTGTGCAGCATATGTACTGAACAGGTGTCCCACTAAAGCACTGTAGTCTATCACTCCATATGAGGCTTGGCATAATTGCAAGCCATCTGTTGCTCATCTCCGTGTTTTTGGTTGTTTGGCATATGCATTAGTACCCGAACAACATCGCAAAAAATTGGATGATAAAGCAGTAAAATGTATTTTTGTTGGGTACAGTTCTGAAAGTAAAGGCTATCGTCTGTATCATCCACAGACTAAACGCATTTTGGTTAGCCATGATGTTGTTTTTGTGGAGGATCCTATTCAACCATTGCTTTCATGTACTAAGGAGACATTTGTTAGCTCCAAAGACATGTATGATACTTTGCTTCCTAGGTGCACAGTCTAGTGTTGGTCCTAATGAGGCAACTTCTTAGCCTTTGTAGGTTTCATGTGATGATGCAGATCATTCCATTTCTGATGCAGAGTTACATGATGCACTTATTGATGAGAGAGCTGATATTGAGTAGGCAAGAACTATGCCAAAATGGCTAGTGCAGACCTTGCGTGATAGAAAATTAGATGCACCTCTGTCATATCATACTCGATCAAGCTCTCATAGTGCCTCTTTTGCATCAGATTGCTATGCTATGGCTGCATCTAGTCTCTGTGATGAGATTGAGACTGTTTTGTTTGATAAAGCACAAAATTCAGAAAATTGGATGGCTACTATGCAATCTGAATATGATGCAATAATGAAGAATGGTACTTGGTCTTTATGTGACTTGCCTCGTGGCAAGAAGGCCATTGGCACTAAGTGGGTATACAAGCTGAAGCGTAAACTTGATGGTACAATTGACAGGTAGAAGGCTAGACTTGTTGCAAAGGGTTATGCACAAGAAAGAGGCATTGATTTTGATGAGACCTTTGCACCTACATGCCGTATGACTACTGTTCGGAGCATATGTGCACTTGCAGCTCATCATGGTTGGAATCTACATCAGTTGGACATTAAAACAACATTTTTTAATGGTGACTTGCATAAAGAAGTGTATGTTTTTCAGCCCCGTGGCTTTGTGCAAAAAGGGCATGAAAACCAGGTGTGCAGGTTAAAGAAGGCATTATATGGTTTAAAGCAAGCTCGACGGGCTTGGTATGAGAAGATGCATGCCTATCTGATTGCACATGGTTTTGAGAACAGTCCAATTGAAAGCACCTTATATGTTAAGCGTGCTAATGATGTGCTTGTGATCATTGTTGTCTATGTTGATGACATGTTGCTCACTGATCCTATTGAGAAGCATATTGCTGATTTTAAGGCTGATTTGCATGCCTCATTTGAGATGTTTGATTTGGGGCATTTGCATCATTATTTGGGCATTCAGTTTATGCACATTGATGGTGGAATGGCTTTGTGTCAAATGAAATATATTGACACATTATTACAACGTTTTGGCTTTGAAGACTGTAAGCCTATTGTCACTCCTATAGAGACAGGTTTATGATTGAGTCTTCATGATGTTGGAGATGCATTTGATGTTGTTCTCTATCAGCAGGCTGTTGGATGCTTGATTTACTTATGCATTACTCGGCCAGATATTCAGTTTGTTGTCTCACATATGAGGAGGTTTATGCATTGCCCAGGAGTCAAGCATTGGCAGGCAGTTAAGCGCATCTTTCGCTATTTGAGTGGTACTCAGCTACTTGGGTTGTCTTATCTCAAGGGGGGATCACTACCGCCAGATTTGCATGCTTTTTTTGACTCTGATTGGGTTGGTTGCTATGACACTCGTGTGTCCACTAGTGGTTTTTGCTTCATGCTTGGTAGCTCATGTATATCTTGGTTGAGCAAGAAGCAGCCTACTGTGGCCACTTCCAATTGTGAGGCTGAGTATAGGGCAGCTTTCATAGCGACTGTTGAGTGTGTGTGGCTCAGATGCCTTATGGCTGATTTGGTTGTTGGTCAAACTTCTGCCACCACCATCTTCACTGACACTCAGAGCGCATTGGCAGTTGCGAGGAACCATGTGTTCCATGCTCGCACTAAGCACATTGATGTGCATTATCACTACGTCAGGGAGAGATTCTTTGCTGGGGAGATCAGCTTGGCATATGTGCCCACGCAGGAGAACATTGCAGACCTTTTCACGAAGGCTCTGCCTAGGGAGAAGTTTGAAGCTTTCCGCAAAGCTTTGGGCTTACTTCCTTTTGTGGAGTGATTTCCACATAGCTTGGCACTTCCTTATACATGAGTGCCAGCTACTTGTTCACCGCATCACTCTCAGGGGGGATTAGTTGATATATTTAGGTAGTGATGTGTGTGAACACACTTGGACCGTCGGGGCACTTTTTTCCCTCTTTAGGAGGTTTTTGTCCCCCTGCTTGTATATATGCCTATTGCCCTAATGGGCTACTTATCTTTGTACAGTCTGTAGTAATACATTTTAGTATTGTGTGTTGTGCTCCAATATTCTTCTTCTTCCTTGTGTTGTTCGCGTGCTTCCGCAGACGTCTAACTCCAACACCAACTTCATGAGCAACCAAACCTACACTTGAATGCATCGCCATAACTTGAGAGATGGATAACACACAGGAGAAAATGATGGTATATGGGTTAAGACGTTTTATTTTTGTTCTCAATTCCACCTTCCCTACCTTCCTTAATTGTTCCCTTGTAAGAAAGCTTCGGTTGTGTGTTGATTATAGTCCTAAGATTGTTGTTGTTTGCTTTCTTGCTTTCTCTATGATGCTTCGCATTCTTATCTCCTAGACTTCTCTACTTGACCATGGATCTAACCTCCATAGCAATGCCAAGCAACTCATGAGTGTGGTTGAAGTCCATAGATTGACAATCAACTTGTTAATCACATACAATGCGAATAAGTCCAGTAATCCATGTCACTTGTGCATGCAAATCTTCTCATTGTAGAAGTGGCCAATAAGCTTGCATGTAGAGAGGCGCAACTCAATCACTTGAAAAATAAGCTTGGATAGTCAAGCTAAGGACTCCATGTCTATTTCGAGGGTGCGATCGTAATGAATCCACCAACCATGATGGTGGAAATAGATTTTCCTAGTTGACTCAAAGGCATATGTATTGCAAAGATGGCATATGTGTTGTAGAGAAGAAAGTAATGAATTTCTTTTTATTTTTCTTAAGTAAAATACTAAAATGCAGGATATATGAATTACTCATGAAGTACAAGAATACTACAAATACCAATACACACAAGAATCTAATGATGAAAATGTGAGAATGATACAAAAAATGAATTTGGAATAGTGCTTAGAAGCACTTGAGTAAGAGATTGGAAAGGGCAACGAGGGAGGGATTAAGAAGAGAATAGATGTAAGCTAATGATGATGAAAACATGAGAACATGAATTCAAAGAGTAAATAACCTATGCTATGATACCATGTTGAGAAACATGGCCCAAGATGCTCACAAACTAAAAGAAGCTATGGAGGCTCAAAATACACTATGAAGAATATATGATGAAATATAAAAAGAAATGAATTAATTTATGAAATGGAAGCTTACATAAAAAGCTTGAGCTTGTACCTCAAAGAGGCATTCTCATGGTACTCCATGAGTGAATGAGGACAGGTGAGGTGAGGCCCTCCTTATAAAGAGAAGGGGGCAAAGCAGCTCCAATGTGAAATAAATGAGAGAGCTATTGAGGAGTTCATTGCGTGTGGGATTATATGAATGCATGTGGATACAAAAGGGTACTTGTGCATGTATATCTCAACACTCCTCATATGGGTGACACATGGCACTCATGTGACATTATGAGTATGTATGGATCTAAGTGTAAATTCACACACCCTTTTCTTCAAGCTCCCATATTCTTGAGCCAGTCAAAGGTCAATTTAGTCAAAGGTCAAAGTGGCCAATGGTGACATGGTTCAAACATCAAAGTGGTGACTTTCCGAGTGACGAATAGGTGGTACAAGACTGCAAAGTGGTGCACAAGTGACCAAGAACAAAGGTGCATAGGTAGTGCACAAACAATTTATTCACAATGGTTTTGCAGATAAGTTGAATGCAGGTTGTAGATTGGGCTTTTTGAAAGGTTTTCAAGGGTTTTAAGTGTTGTGGAAGGTTCAGGTGAACCCTCCCTTATGCACATTTTAAAGACTTAACGTCAAAAGTGAAATCATATGAAGAGAAATCGGTACAAAAAAGTATATGTATGGCCCCCCTTTAAAATTTTGTGTTCTTGTAAAGTCACTACATGACAAAATAGAGAGTCACTTGTACACATTTAGTGATTATTGGGACACAAAAGTGAGCACCAAGATACTCTATCAATTAGAAGCAACATACATAAGTGGAATCGACTCTCACAATAAGGCATGAGCATGTTGAACTTAGACTAAGAAACAGAGAGCATAGTATATACTGGAGAGAGAGAGAGAAGGGCAAGAGACACATTGAACCAATGTGACACAAAGAAGCAAAGGAAGGTGATCAAGTGTGGAAGGAAGGCGATCAAGTGTCCAAAGAGAGAGTGCACGCAGAACCATTGAGGGAGGCAATCAAGGTGGCCCAAGGTACCAATGAGGAGGTGTTGCACCATCGACAGAAGGTGGCCCTTCCTCTTGCCCTATTGGAAGCTACTAGAGAGGGTAGAGGTCTGGTACATAGAAGAATGACTGCACAAGGACTTTTGGTATCTTGTATACTTGTGTGTGTGTGCTTTTTGGGTTTCAGCACTCTGCACAGAGAACACTTTGTAAGGTGTGCACAAGAGCAAGCTACTGGAGAGGGTGGAGGTCCGATACATAGAAGGTTGACTGCACAAGAACATTTGGTATCTTGTATACTTGTGTGTGTGTGTGTGTGTGCTTTTTGGGTTTAAGCACTCTGCACAGAGAAGACTTTGTCTTATTCTAGACACACCCACTATATTTTTCATTATAATTAAGATACAAAAGCTTTTTGGCATGTGTAGTAAATGATTCTCAGGCTATGTCAGATGCAAAGCTTTGGCATGCATGCTTTGGTCATCTGAATTTTGCTAGTTTGCTACGCCTGCAGAAATCTGAAATGGTGTCCTCATTGCCCAAACTTGAGGCACTTGGAAAACATGTTTGTGAAGGCTGTATTTTGGGCAAAATGCAGCGTTCATCCTTTCCAAAAGATGGTTCAGTTCGGGCTACTAAGAAATTGCAGCTTGTACATAGTGATGTCTGTGGTCCTATGCAAACACCTTCTTTTGGAAATTATTTTTACTTCGTGACTTTCATTGATGATTTTTCCAGGCATGCATGGGTATATCCATTGAAGGCAAAGTCCGAAGTGTTCATGTGCTTCAAACAGTTTTTGGTTCTGGCTGAAAATCTGTCAGCATGTAAAATGGGCACCCTCCGTTTTGATCAAGGGGGGAATATATATCTTCTGATTTTAATACATTTCTGGCTGAATGTGGGATAAAACACCAGTGTACAGTGCCGTATACACCTCAACAGAATGGAGTTGTTGAACAGAAGAACAGGTCTCTCATCGAGATGGCGAGGTGTATGGTCAAGAGTCAGGCTTTACCTCATAGTTTGTGGCTTGAGGTTGTAAAAGCGCTTCAGTCTATCACTCCATATGACGCTTGGCATGACCGCAAGCCATCTGTTGCTCATCTGCGTGTTTTTGGTTGTTTGGCATATGCACTAGTGCCTGAACAACATCGCAGAAAATTGGATGATAAGGCAGTAAAATGTATTTTTGTTGGGTATAGAGTTGAAAGTAAAAGCTATCGTGTGTATCATCCACTGACTAAACGCATTCTGGTTAGCTGTGATGTTGTCTTTGTGGAAGATGCTATTCAGCCATTGCTTTCATGTACTAAGGAGACATCTGTTAGCTCTAAAGGCATGTATGATACTTTGATGCCTCTTTTTACAGGTGGACAGTCTATTGTTGGTCCTAATGAGGCAACTTCTCAGCCTTTGCAGGTTTCATATGATGATGCAGATAATTCCATTTCTGATGCAGATTTACATGATGTACTTGTTGATGAGAGAGCTAATATTGAGTAGGCAAAAACTATGCCAAAATGGCTAGTGCAAACTTTGTGTGACAGCAAATTAGATGCATCTTTGTCATATCGTACTCGTTCAGGCTCTCATAGTGCCTCCTTTGCATCAGATTGCTATGCTATGGCTACGTCTAGTCTCTGTGATGAGAATGAGCCTGTTTCTTTTGATGAAGCACAAAATTCAGAAAATTCGATGATTGCTATGCAATCTGAATATGATGCTATAATGAAGAATGGTACATGGTCTTTATATGACTTGCCTCCTGGCAAGAAGGCCACTGGCACTAAGTGGGTATACAAGCTGAATCATAAACCTGATGGTATAGTTGACAGGTATAAGGCTAGGCTTGTTGCAAAGGGTTATGCAGAGGAAAGAGGCATTGATTTTGATGAGACCTTTGCACCTACATGTCGTATGACTACTATTCAGAGCATTTGTGCACCTACAACCCATCATGGTTGGAATGCACATCAATTGGACATTAAAACAACATTTCTGAATGGTGACTTGAATGAAGAAGTGTATGTTTTTCAGCCCTGTGGCTTTGAGCAGAAAGGGCATGAAAACCAGGTGTGCAGGTTAAAGAAGGCATTATATGGTTTAAAGCAAGCACCACATGCTTGGTATGAGAAGATACATGCCTATCTGGTTGCGCATGGTTTTGAGAACAGTCCAAGTGAAAGCACCTTATATGTTAAGTGTGCTAATGATGTGCTTCTGATCATTGTTGTCTATGTTGACGACATGCTGCTCACTGGTCCTATTGAGAAGCATATTGCTGATTTCAAGGCTGATTTGCATGCCTCATTTTAGACGTCTGATTTGGGGCATTTGCATCACTATTTGGGCATTCATTTTATGCAAGTTGATGGTGGAATGGCTTTGTGTCAAACGAAATATATTGACACATTATTGCAGCGTTTTGGCCTTGAAGACTGTAAGCCTATTACCACTCCTATGGAGACAGGTTTATGATTGAGTCTTCATGATGCTGGAGATGTATCTGATGTTGTTCTCTATCAGCAGGCTGTTGGATGTTTGATTTACTTATGCATTACTCGACCAGATATTCAGTTTGCTGTCTCACAGATGAGCAAATTTATGCATTGCCCAGGAGTCAAGCATTGGCAGGCGGTTAAGCGGATTTTTCACTACTTGAGTGGTACTCGACTACTTGGGTTGTTTTATCCCCAAAGGGGATCACTACCGCCAGATTTGCATGCTTTTTCAGACTCTGATTGGGTTGGTTGCTATGACACTCGTGTGTCCACTAGTGGCTTTTGCTTCATGCTTGGTAGCTCATGTATATCTTGGTTGAGCAAGAAGCAGCCTACTGTGGCCACTTCCAGTTGTGAGGCTGAGTATAGGGTAGCTTTCACAGCTACGGTTGAGTGTGTGTTGCTCAGATGCCTTATGGCTGATTTGGGTGTTGGTCAGTGTTCTGCCACCACCATCTTCACTGACAGTCAGAGCACATTGGCAGTTGCGAGGAACCCTGTGTTCCATGCTCGCACTAAGCACATTGAGGTGCATTATCATTATGTCAGGGAAAGGTTCTCTACTGGGGAGATCAACTTGGCATATGTGCCCACACAGGAGAACATTGCAGACCTTTTCATGAAGGCTCTGCCTAGGGAGAAGTTTGAAGCTTTCCGCAAAGCTTTGGGCTTACTTCCTTTTGTGGAGTGATTTCCACATAGCTTGGCAGTTCTTTATACATGAGTGCGAGCTCCTTGTTCACCGCATCACTCCCAGGGGGGATTTGTTGATATATTTAGGTAGTGATGTGTGTGAACACACTAGGACCACCGGGGCACTTTTTTCCCTCTTTAGGAGGTTTTTTTCCCCCGGCTTGTATATACGCCTATTGCCCTAATGGGCTACTTATCTTTGTACATTCTCTAGTAATACTATCAGTATTGTGTGTTGTGCTCCAAGCTTCTTCTTCTTCCTTGTGATGTTCGCATGCTTCCGGAGACGTCTAACTCCAACAATTGGTATCAGAGCAGGTCGTCGCTTCATCTAGGGCGTTGATATATTTAGGTAATGATGTGTGTGAACACGCTAGGACCGTCGAGGCACTTTTTTCCCTCTTTAGGAGGTTTTTTTCCCCCGACTTGTATATACGCCTATTGCCCTAATGGGCTACTTATCTTTGTACATTCTCTATTAATACTGTTAGTATTGTGTGTTGTGCTCCAAGCTTCTTCTTCTTCCTTGTGTTGTTCCTGTGCTTCCGCAGACGTCTAACTCCAACAATTGGTATCAGAGTAGGTCGTCGCTTCATCTAGGGCGTCGTCGACACTCCTCCGTTTGTTGTCTCAGATTCGCATGAAATTTGGTGAGCATACTCAGGGTGTTTCAAAGTTCAAAACTGCTTCGCTTTCTGGTGCTGAAATCACGATTTGAGCTCGTTTCGGCCTCCGAATGCACTATCGTAGCGCTTGTGCAAGCTATTTCGTCTTTTTGTGCCAAAGGTATATACCTGTTTCTGTTCATTAGTATAAGCGTCTCGAAGTCTGCTACAGGTCTAGTAGAATTCGTAAGGGCAGTTGTGTTCAACTTTTTGAGATACAGTCAATTTTCTGCATCAAGGTATTTTAGTCACCGACCATGGCTGAAAGCAGTGATGTATTCCGTATGTTGGCTGTTGAGGATAAGTTGGAGGGTACCAACTATCCATTATGGGCTTATAAGATGCGACATGTATTGGTTGCAAAAGGATTGTGGAACATTGTGTAGGGTGTTCAAAGATGTCCTGTTACACCTCTCACTACCAGTACTGCAAATATAGGTGCTGGAGCTGATGAAGATGGTGTCGAAGATGATATTTCGCAGATTCCTGTTTGTGCTGCTGTTTCTGCTGCACCTACTACAGAGTAGATTCGCTGGGATGGCAGAGATGCCGAGGCACATGCATTGATAGCTTTGTCTGTCAAACGTGCCATTATTCCTCACATTCACTCTTGCAGAACATCTAAGGGTGCTTGGGATACACTTACCACATTGTTCCAATCTAGGGATGAGGCTCGTGTTCCTTACCTCCGAAAACAGTTAGAGAGTGAGCACATGAATGAAGGTGATTCTATGGATACTTTCCTAACAAAGATCAAAGACTTGAAGGAACAATTGATTTCTGCTGATGAGGTTATACCAGATAGCTCACTTGTGCAGACCGTTCTGAATGGTCTTCCTGATTCATATCAGAGTTTTGCTTCTACTCTTCGGTTGATGATGAAAGGCAATCCAAATGCCTTATCATTTGAGGAGTTAGTCTCTGTTCTGTTGCAGGAATATCAATCCAGGCAAAACAGGTCCATTATGCGAGTTGCAGATCAAGCTTTTTTGGCTAGTCAGAAGGGCAAAGGAAAATGGAGCTCTTCAACTAGTAAGTAGAAATATGCTAATTCTGCATATTCGAAGAAGGAAGATAAAGATGAGAAGAAATCAGAAAAGCAGAAATTGTTTTGTAAGTACTGTAAAGGGAATGGTCATATCATAAAGAACTATCCAAAACTGACTGCTAAAGAGGCAAAGAAGAAAGAGGCTAGAATGGTTGTTATAGAGGCCTCTACACCAAAAATAGAGTCTTCAAATCTTGTGCAGGAAGAAGAATGGGCATTTACTACTGTCCACAGTTTCGACCCATCTTCTCATGAGCAGTGCATGTCTACAGTAGACTGAGATGTTTGGTATTTTGACAGTGGGGCGACCAAACATATTACCTCGCAGCGCAGTTTCTTCCTCCACTCGAGCCTGCCCCTACAGGGCATACTGTTACATGCACCAACAACTCCTCTTATCCTGTTATGGGAGTTGGTAAGATCATTTTGACTACTGTTGATGGTAGTTCTTTCACTTTGTTAGATGCTTTATTTTTGCCAGGGATCAAAAAGAACCTGTTATCAGTTTCTGCATTAGCCAAGATTGGCTTGGTTGTGAAGTTTGTTGATGACAAGTGTACAGTTCATGATCTGTCAAATGGTGATGTGATTATTGCTTCTGGCATTTTATGTCGTGGGCTGTATAAGCTCATAGACTATGAAAGATCTGTAAATGATTTGGCATGTGCAGTAAATCATTATCAGGCTATGTCAGATGCAAAGCTTTGGCATGCACGCTTTGGTCATCTGAATTTTGCTAGTTTGCTACGCCTGCAGAAATCTGAAATGGTGTCCTCGTTGCCCAAACTTGAGGCACCTGAAAAACATGTTTGTGAAGGCTGTATTTTGGGCAAAATGAAGCGTTCATCCTTTCCAAAACATGGTTTAGTTTGGGCTACTAAAAAATTGCTGCCTGTGGTCCTATGCAGACACCTTCTTTTGGAAATTATCTTTACTTCGTGACTTTCATTGATGATTTTTCCAGGCATGCATGGGTATATCCATTGAAGGCAAAGTCCGAAGTGTTCATGTGCTTCAAACAATTTTTGGTAATGCATTTCTGGCTGAACGTGGGATAAAACACCAGTGTACAGTGCCATATACACCTCAACAGAATGGAGTTGCTGAACGGAAGAACATGTCTCTCATGGAGATGGCGAGGTGTATGGTCAAGAGTCAGGCTTTACCTCATAGTTTCTGGCTTGAAGTTGTCATGTGTGCAACATATGTACTGAACAGGTGTCCCACTAAAGCGCTGCAGTCTATCACTCCATATGAGGCTTGGCATGACCGCAAGCCATCTCTTGCTCATCTGCATGTTTTTGGTTTTTTGGCATATGCACTAGTGCCTGAAAAACATCGTAGTAAAATGTATTTTTGTTGGGTATAGTTCTAAAAGTAAAGGCTATCGTCTGTATCATCCACAGACTAAACACATTTAGCCATGATGTTGTCTTTGTGGAAGATGCTATTCAGCCATTGCTTTCATGTACTAAGGAGACATCTGTTAGCTCCAAAGACATGTATGATACTTTGATGCCTCTTTTTACAGGTGGACAGTCTAGTGCTAGTCCTAATGAGGCAACTTCTCAGCCTTTGCAGGTTTCATATGATGATGCAGATCATTCCATTTTTTATGCAAATTTACATGATGCACTTGTTGATGAGAGAGCTGATATTGAGCAGGCAAAAACTATGCTAAAATGGTTGGTGCAGACTTTGCGTGACAACAAATTAGATGCACCTTTGTAATATCGTACTCGTTCAGGCTCTCATAGTGCCTCCTTTGCATCAGATTGCTATGCTATGGCTGCGTCTAGTCTCTTTGATGAGAATGAGCCTGTTTATTTTGATGAAGCACAGAATTCAAAAAATTGGATGGCTGCTATGCAATCTAAATATGATGCTATAATGAAGAATGGTACATGGTCTTTATGTGACTTGCCTCCTAGCAAGAAGGCCATTGGCACTAAGTGGGTATACAAGCTGAAGCGTAAACCTGATGGTACAGTTGATAGGTATAAGGCTAGGCTTGTTGCGAAGGGTTATGCGCAGGAAAGAGGCATTGATTTTGATGAGACCTTTGCACCTACATGCCGTATTACTACTGTTCGGAGCATTTGTGCACTTGCAGCCCATCATGGTTGGAATGTACATCAATTAGACATTAAAACATCATTTCTGAATGGTGACTTGCATGAAGAAGTGTATGTTTTTCAGCTCCGTGTCTTTGTGCATAAAGGGCATGAAAACCAGGTGTGCAGGTTAAAGAAGGCATTATATGGTTTAAAGCAAGCACCACGTGCTTGGTATGAGAAGATACATGCCTATCTGGTTGCACATGGTTTTGAGAACAGTCCAACTGAAAGCACCTTATATGTTAAGCGTGCTAATGATGTGCTTCTGATCATTGTTGTCTATGTTGACGACATGCTTCTCATTGGTCCTATTGAGAAGCATATTGCTGATTTCAAGGCTGATTTGCATGCCTCATTTGAGATGTCTGATTTGGGGCATTTGCATCACTATTTGGGCATTCGGTTTATGCAAGTTGATGGTGGAATGGCTTTGTGTCAAACGAAATATATTGACATATTATTGCAGCGTTTTGGCTTTGAAGACTGTAAGCCTATTGCCACTCCTATGGAGACAGGTTTACGATTGAGTCTTCATGATGCTGGAGATTCATTTGATGCTGTTCTCTATCAGCAGGCTGTTGGATGCTTTATTTACTTATGCATTACTCGGCCAGATATTCAGTTCGCTGTCTCACAGATGAGCAGATTTATGCATTGCCCAGGAGTCAAGCATTGGCAGGTGGTTAAGTGGATCTTTCGCTACTTGAGTGGTTCTCGGCTTCTTGGGTTGTTTTATCCCCAAAGGGGATCACTACCGCCAGATTTGCATGCTTTTTCTGACTCTGATTGGGCTAGTTGCTATGACACTCGTGTGTCCACTAGTGGCTTTTGCTTCATGCTTGGTAGCTCATGTATATCTTGGTTGAGCAAGAAGCAGCCTACTGTGGCCACTTCCAGTTGTGAGGCTGAGTATAGGGAATCTTTCACAGCTACTATTGAGTGTGTGTGGCTCAGACGCCTTATGGCTGTTTTGGGTGTTGGTCAGTGTTCTGCCACCACCATCTTCACTGACAATCAGAGCGCATTGGCAGTTGCGAGGAACCCTGTGTTCCATGCTCGCACTAAGCACATTGAGGTGCATTATCATTATGTCAGGGAGAGGTTCTCTGCTGGGGAGATCAGCTTGGCATATGTGCCTACGCAGGAGAACATTGCAGACCTTTTCACGAAGGCTCTGCCTAGGGAGAAGTTTGAAGCTTTCCGCAAAGCTCTGGGCTTACTTCCTTTTGTGGAGTGATTTCCACATAGCTTGGCACTTCCTTATACATGAGTGCCAGCTCCTTGTTCACCGCATCACTCCTAGGGGGGATTTGTTGATATATTTAGGTAGTGATGTGTGTGAACACACTAGGACCGCCTGTGCACTTTTTTCCCTCTTTAGGAGGTTTTTTTCCCCCGGCTTGTATATACGCCTATTGCCCTAATGGGCTACTTATCTTTGTACATTCTCTAGTAATACTATCAGTATTGTGTGTTGTGCTCCAAGCTTCTTCTTCTTCCTTGTGCTGTTCGCGTGCTTCCAGAGACGTCTAACTCCAACAAACGCCCATTCTTCTTTTTGCACAAGATTAACAGACTCGATTTTTGGTGTAGAGGCCTCTGCAACAACCATTCGAGCCTCCTTCTTCTTTGCCTCTTTAGCAGCCAATTTTGGACAGTTCTTTATGATATGATCATTTCCTTTACAGTACTTGCAAAACAATTTCTACTTTTCTGATTTCTTTGCATCTTATTCTTCCCTCTTCGATTGTGCAGAATTACTAGATTTCTGCTTACTAGTTGAAGAGCTCCATTTTCCTTTGCCCTTCTGACTAGCCAGGAAAGCTTGATCTGCAACTCGCATGATGGACCTATTCTGCCTGGACTGATCTTCCTGCAGCAGAACAGAGACGAACTCCTCAAATGATAAGGCTTTTGGATTGCCTTTCATCATCAACCGAAGAGTAGAAGCAAAACTCTGATATGAATTAGGAAGACCATTCAGAATGGTCTGCACAAGTGAGCTCTCTGGTATAACCTCATCAACAGAAATCAAATGTTCCTTCAAGTCTTTGATCTTCGTTAGGAAAGTGTCCATAGAATCACCTTCATTCATGTGCTCACTCTCTAACTATTTTTGGAGGTAAGCAACACGAGCCTCATTCCTAGCTTGGTACAATGTGGTAAGTGTATCCCAAGCATCCTTAGCTGTTATGCAAAAGCAAATGTGAGGAATAATGGAAGTTTTGACATATAAAGCTATCAATGCATGTGCCTGGGCATCTCTGCCATCCCAACGAATCTGCTCTAGAGTAGGTGCAGCAGAAACCGCAACACGAACAGGAATATGCAGAATACCATCATCTTTGACACCTTTTGCATAAGCTTCAGTACCTACAGTTGTAAGAGTTGCAGGTGTGATATGACGTTTTTCGACACCCTACACAATGTTCCACAGTCCTTTTGCAACCAACACATGTCGCATCATATAAGCCCATAACGGGTAGTTGGTACCATCTAACTTATCCTCCATAGCCAACATACGGAATACATCGCTGCTTTCAACCATGGCCGGTGACTAAAATACATTGATGTAGAAACCTCAAAAAGTTGAACAGAACTACGCAGACGAATTCAACTAGACCTGTAGCAGACTTCGAGATGCTTATACTGGTGAACCAAAATTGGTATATACCTTTGGCAACAAAAGACGAAATAACCTACACAAAAAGACAAAACTTTGATCTCGGAAACACGATGAGTATGCTCACCGAAATTCGTGTGATTCTGAGACTTAAACTGGAGGAGTGTCGATGATGCTGTAGATGAAGCAGCGAGCTTCTCTAATACCAATTGTTGGAGTTGGATGTCTGCGGAAGCATCCAAACATCACAAGGAAGAAGAAGAAGCTTAGAGCACAACACTCAATACTGAATGTATTACTAGAGGATGTACAAAGATAAGTAGTCCATTAGGGCAATAGGCATATATACAAGCCGAGGGAAAAAAACTCCTAAACAGGGAAAAAAGTGCCCAAGCAATCCTAGTGTGTTCACACACATCACTACCTAAATATATCAACACAACCCAAGCTTTTAAAGATTTTTTCATCAAAGAAATGCATGAACCATCTTACATGGGTCATAGAGGCGTACAAAGCACCATTACTGTTTGCAAAGATTTATTCTTTTGGCCACACATGAAAAAAGATATTGCACATTATGTTTCTCAATGCATTGTATGTCATCATGTAAACATCATCACGGTAAACCATTTGGATTATTAATGCCACTTCCGATTCCGAACGAACCATGGGAACAAATCTCTATGGATTTTATCACATGTCTTCGTATCACTTCATCACATAATGATATGATTTGCACAATAGTTGATAGGTTTAGTAAATATGCATATTTCATTCCTTGTACAAAAACTTTATCTGCACCTCATGCTGCAAAATTATTCATTAAATGCATTTTCCCATATCATGGATTTCCTAAAGTAATGTTATTTGATTGTGATGTTAGATTTTGTAATCATTTTTGGGTTGCCTTATTTCAACATTTTGGTTGTAAAATAGATTTTAGCTCTACATTTCATCCCAAAAGTAATGAACAAAGTGAGGCTACAAACAATACTATTCTTGATTTATTGCATTTGTTATTCATTAGATGATCCCACTAACTGGGATGAAAAGTTGCCATTACTTCAATTTGCTTACAATAACACCACACACACCACTACTGCATGTGCACCTTTTGAAATTGTTTATAGTAAAAAGCTTCCCACTCCCATGTCACTTATTCAAAATGACATTCCGATGGCTGATTCTATTGCTCAAGTTCACATTTCACAAGTACATTAGGAAAAGTCAAGAATGTTATACACGTAATGTTAGTACAAAATGATTAGCCAAGGAATTTAAGGAAAATGATATTGAATGGTTGTGTATCATTAAAAGACGTCTCAAAAATATTATGTAGCATCCTAAAATTAAGCTTGCACCACACTATTATGGACTATTTCGCATTATACAGAAAATCAATGATAATTCATTCAAATTAGATATACCATCTCATTGGAATATACATAACTCTTTTCATATTAGTTTACTTAAACCCTTTAAAGTCATTTTACCACTCACTCCACTTCTTGATGACCCTCCTTTAATTGAAGAACGATCTAAAATCTTAGTTCCTGAGAAAATAATTGATCATGATGTCACTACTACACACATAGGTGCTCAATATCATCGATATTTAATTAAGTACAAAAATCACTCTATTAAAGAATGTCAATGGATACATGAAACACAATTAACACCCCATTATGACCACTTAATTTTTGCATATTATACACAAATACATTAATGTAACTCTTCCATGAACATTTCCATGCATGTGTTTTTACATGGAACATGCTTATTTTCATTTAGTGATGGAATATGTCACTGGCCATCCATGTTTATTTTTATTTTATCAATTGAGGTTAGTTACTGTTTCAAGTGAGGGGCATGTTATGAATTATGGGATGTGTTGAACAAGGAATTGTTGGAGTGTTAATTTATTAATGTATTAATGTGTTTTGGTATTTTTGATATAGCAGATGAAGGTTCATGAGGGCCTGAAAGACGTGAAAGGGTGGACATCAATAATCCAATTTATAATTTATACAGTTTGTAAATAAACCCGCATAGAGGGTTCTATTGTTAGAAAGAGTTAATAAAGTAGTGGTTAGAATAAGGGTCATTGTAGACCGCAATTTCTGATATTAAAAGCAAAGGATTTCTACAAAAGTTACCAACTTTTACTTTCACGCATGCTTTTTGAAGCCGCTCTCATGTAACCACTATTTTGACATAATAAAAAATTCCTATAAATACGTGCACTCTGTGGACTGTCGAAACAGAGTGCATGGGGGGAGATTGCACCCAATACTGTGTTTTGTCTCATCTCCTGACATGTCTATTTTTTTGTGTGTTTTCATCATTAGTAACCTCTGTGTGCGCGTGAGTAAGATCCTAAGAACATAATCATTCTTGCAATAAGTGCACACTTCAAATGGCCCATGTACCAACTCATGTCAAAAGTGTTTTCCTCAATGGAGATCTTCAAGAAGAAGTATATGTTGACGAACCCCAAGGTTTCAAGGTCAATGGAAAGGAAGATCCAATGTACAAGCTTCACAAAGCACTTTATGGACTGAAGCAAGCACCTAGTGCATAGTATGAAAATATCCACAAGTTCTCCGAAGATAAAGGATTTCAATGGGGCTCTCTTGATGCTAACTTATAAATCTACCAAAAAGAATCCTTAGATTCCATAATCATCCTCTATGTATATGACTTGATATTGGCAGGTTTAGATGAAGAATGCATCCAAATCATTATCACACATCTTCACCTTGAGTACTCTATGATAGATCTTGGTCTACTTCACTACTTCTTAGGTATGAACGTTTGGCAAACAAAAGAAGGCATATTCTTATCACATAAGTACTACTGCTTTGATCCTCTATAGATATAACATGGACGAGTGTTGCTCAATATCTACACCACTTGATCCCAACATCAAGCTCACATTATAGGATTCATCATCACTTATAGATGTGCATACTTATCAATAGCTTGTTTTCTCATTACTTTATCTAGTCAAAACTAGACCAGATATTTCCTATGCAGTGGTATACTCAATTAGTTTGCACATCAGCCTTGTCAGACACATTGGGATGTTGCTCAGAGACTACTTCGATATCTTGCCCTCACCCGACATCATGGTCTTTGGTACAAAAGGGGCATCAAACTTGCTGGATATTTAGATTTAGATGATGATCTTGATTCCCGACGGTCTACTTTTGGAAAAAAATATTCTTGCTTGGCTCAGGACCCATCTCTTGGGCAAGTAAGAAGCAGCCTACAATTGCTATGTTATCCACCAAATCCAAGTACCGAACATCGAGCTTTGTAGCATGTGAGGCCATCTAGCTTCGATGTTTATTATCTGACATTGATGTTTTGTAGGTTAGTCATGCTCTGCATGGACAACCAATCAGCCTTGGCCATAACCAAGAATCTAGTGTTCCATGCCCGAATGAAGCACATCGAGATCCAATACCACTTCATGTGCAAAAATCTTGTATCTCATGAGATTACTCTGGAGCAGTGTACCTCTCAAGAGAACCTAGTGGACATGCTCATGAAGGCTCTTTATCCAGTTTTGCTTCAATGTGTGGTGGATCTTTGCAACATTCAGCTGCTCCAAAATGGAGCTGTAGAGGGGGTGTTGACGACAGGATTTCTCCTACATCATTTCCATTTGTATCTACATGAGTGCATCTCCATTTTGCATCTAGGAGGCATTCCATTTCCATTTTATATTGTATCTTTTTTGTATTTGGCTATCTTGCCATTTGCTTCTACCAGTGTACTCATTCTCTGTCAAGGGGAATTATCCCACATATGATGTGCTTTGGAGATCTCCCAAATCTATATAAGGATGGCCTCTTCCCCCATTTTTACTTGGTTAGAAGCTTGAGGAGCCTAGTCCATGCTCTTGGCAAGCTCACTCTAATCCAGGTAAGTTTTTCCATTTAATGGTGTACTCACTTTTGAGTCTCACACTCCTTCTTTTTGTGAGTAAAATTTTTTTTTCATTTTGCTTCGATGCATGTACTATCTACACAGATCACCATGCTCTCAAGTGTTTTTGTAGTCAGCCAGATCTCGAGGCATACAAGCTCATCGGGCTTAGCTCATGGGGGAATTCCACATGGAAATCCTGTATAGAAGAGGCAAAGAGAATATTGTAGCTGATACATTATCACATATAATGTATCAAATGAGCTTTATAGTCCTATAAAGCTGACTGCCTCAAGAACAAAGGAAACACATGTGGAAGAACCACATTTGTTATAGATTATTAGAGCCATCAGTGATGCCTCTATTATAGAAGATGAGGTAGTTCTAGGTGTTTCGTCCCCTAGTAAAGCAAACAAGTTAACTCCATATTCCAATTTCTCAATGGAGAATGGAATAATTAAATGGAAAGGAAAGGTTTGCATACCACATTCTCGAGATTTGGGGAGAAAAGTCATGCACGATAATCATGATGTTCCTTATGGAGGGCATCCAGGTGTTAACAAGACCATTCAACTAGTTAGAAGAACATTTTGGTGGCCTGGATTAGCCAGAGATGTCCACACATATATTCAACAATGCTTTATGTGTCAGATCAACAAGGCAAAAAGGGTTAATACACAAGGGCTTTTACATCCTTTACAAATTCTAGAGCACAATTAAGATAGTGTACCCATGGACTTCATAGTAGGGTTATCGTGGACCCAAAGGAAGGGGGATGCTATCCTAGTAGTGGTAGACAAATTGAGCAAGATGGCTCACTTCATACCCACTCAAGGGATGATAGAAGCTCCACAGGTAGCAAAACTATTTATCCATCATGTCTTCAGATTGCATGGGTTACCAACATCCATAGTTTTAGATAGGGATGTTAGATTCACAAGGCATTTTTGGAAGTCTATCTTTGACAAGCTAAAAGTGTCACTGAACATGAGTAGAGGTGACCATCCACAGATAGATGTTCAAACCGAGAGGGTCAATTATATTCTAGAGGACATGTTGAGAGCATATGTTTTTGAAAGGAAGACAGATTGTGATAGTTACTTGCCATTATTAGAGTTTGCTTATAATAATGCATCTCATAAAGTGACAGGAATGTCTCCCTTTGAGATGAATTATGGCATGAATCCCACGACTGCTCGGAGTTCCTAGCAAATCTCCAAGCAAATTTAGGAAAGCTAAAGTCAGGATGTAGCAAGCAATTGATAGGGCAAAACAATATGCTAACGGGAAGAGATCTCCTAGAGTCTTTCAGGAAGGAGATATATTTTTTCTTAACGTGCCAGCTAGATCTACTTCACTATCCACAGGGAAGTGCACTAAAATTTCACCAAGGTTTTATGGATCTTGGAAGATAGACATAGAAAGTATATTTCTAGGGAGGGTAATCTAATAGAGGCTATTGTTTGTTTGTAGGAAAGTGATAGCATAGATCATTCTCTAGATATGATACTAGTTTGGAGACAAAAATGGTTGAGAAACTGTGTCATCCAAGAGTATCTAGTATCCTGGAGAGGATTACCACTTAGAAACTCTACTTGGGAATCAGAAGTTCTAGTTCGCAAGTATTTTCCCTCAAAGAGAGATGTGCAACTTTGATAATACACCCAAAGAGAGATGTGCATCTTTGATAATACACCCAAAGAGCCCTCCTTACAAAAAGCCTTAGAATATTTAAGAACAAGAATCATGAACACAAAAGTAAGCCTTCATTTACACAACTAAAAAGGAGTGAATTCCCACGAAAGAGATGACAAACTCATAAGCCTTATTTATGATTCTCATTGATTTTCTTGTATTCTATTTCTCTTTTTAAGATAATTCTTGTGTGTTCTTTTGAAGAGCATCTAATAATGTTTATTTATGCATAACAAAGAAACGTTATAACGGAGGCACTATTGCCTCTATTTCACAAAATTCCATCCTTTACTTCTCTAACTTATCCCTTCTTTTTTCTTACTTATGTCTACATATACCACACCACTTTTTCTCTCCCTCTCTCACTTACTTCTCTCTCTCTCTCTTTCTCACGTCCACACAATTAATCATTTGTTATATAAAAATTGAATATACTTACGTAAACAAGACCTCCTCTTGCTCTCCTTTTTCACTTACCACACGCACCTTGTCTCTCTAGCCCATGTCCACACATTAATAATTTGCTTTAGG